>MU225696.1:806416-845109 GCA_018584345.1 Thuja plicata
AAGGCAACAGGTTGAATCACACAGACAGGCAGGATGAATAACTCATATTCAGTCTTGTTTGTACCTGGTGAAGAAGGACTATGTTGAAGTGTGTGGTTGATTAACAAGGCCAAAATTAACACATACAATAGTGAATTGAGAAAATCCTACAGCAAACTATGTGTCGATGGAGTTTTGAAGGGAGAATTCAAACATTTAGCAGACAAAGGGTTAACTCGTGCCCTAGATTTTCCACAAGGTTTCAAAGACGAATGGATTAAGGTTATTCTTAGCCTAGTTCATAATATGTGTATGTGGTTGGATAATGGACCAGTCAAGATAACTAAAAACATGATTCATCGAGTGACTGGGTATCTTGTAGTTAACAGAAAATGGACAATGAGAGATAATAGCAAAGAAAGAATTACACTAAACGCTGGAGCCATATTGAACAACAGAGGTATGACTATCTCTACAATTAAAGACCTAGAACTTGATTTTGGAGTAAGAGTAATCGCACATAAGTTCTATCAGTTGAGTAGACTAGATAGTGTTCCTTGTACAGTTGTTGACCAGGCATGGAAGATTGTCAAGAAGAATCATACATATGCTCTTGCCGAGCTACAACAGACACAACTAGCCGAGAACCTAGCATCAATCAGAAAGGTTAAGAGCTCATCATGTAAGTTTGATTCCTTATTAGTCTGCATATTTTTCTACATTTAGGATACATTTCCTACATTGGGAAATATTGGTTGGAAAAAGGATAGACCCATTACAGTTCAAATAAGTGAATGTATTGAGAAACTAGGAAGTAATTTCAATAGCATTATGGGGAGCTATTTTGTGGAATTTAAAAAGAGAATGAGATTAAGAACTAGGATTCCTAGATCACTAGTGGAGAAGCACTATGAAGAAATTTGTTTTCTAGTTGATATGGACAACACATATATCCAGGCTGTGACACCTAGGGTAACATGTTTAGAACAATTTCCCTATGAAATTGACATTGATGAAGCATCAAAAGCCATCATTGCACTCCTAGCCGAGGAAATTGATACTATAGCAGAAAGGTTTGGTAATTTTGATGAAGTCAAAGTAAAAATTACAAGAAACTTAAAGGAGGGAACCATGGAGAGGAAAAGGAAGAAAATTGTGAAAAATCTAAAGAAAATGGTTGGTTTAGGAAGTGATGAAGAACCTGAGGATGCACCTTTAGTCCTAGCCACTGGACAAGGAGAAGATATGTCTACAGAAGAGGAAGTCAGTGTATCTGAGGAGATCATTAAGAAAGCTAATTAAGGGTAAGAAACCATCAATTGTCATAGTAACCAAGTCGAGCAAAGCTAAATCTAAGGTTACACCTCCTGCAGCTAATCATCCAAGGACTAGAGCATCTACTATTACTTCTCCAACAGTACAAACAAAAGTGTATGGAAAGAAGAAGGTTGGAGAAAGAAGTTCTGGAAAGGAAGCTAAAATTGCTACTAAGGCTGAGCCGAGTAAGCCAGTAAAGAGACCAAGGAGGAGACTAAAATTGGGGACAGATAGTGATGATGAAAAGACTGAAATTGATGAACCCAGTAACATACCTACAACACAATTCAAGAAACCAGCTAGTATTGATGAGGTATGTGACACTTTGAGAAACTCAGCAGGGTTAGCCACTTTCAAATTCATTAAGTATGAGAAACTGAGTAATGTGGATAAGCACAAAGTTCAGGAAGCACTTTTGGATATGATGAGTACTTTCAAGTTAACTCCTACAGAGATAGGAAACCATGTGTCGAATGAATTGTATGAGTTTCTGTCAAGCAAATGGGAATTTGCACTTACTATAGAGAGACAGATCAGGGAAGGTACTTTAGACAAGGTAATACCTAAGTTGACTTCAAAAGAGAGAGCCAAATTCATTAAAGAATATAAGAGCAGGTTTTTTCCTAAGCTTAGAGGTTATGCTATTTTGAAAAATGATATTGAAGGATTAGTATAGCAAAGTACAAGGATTTGGAAGTAAATCTTTGGACTGGTAGTTCCAAACGACAAGAAATCTATTGAAGGGACATCTAATCAAAAGGCTAAATAAGTTGAGATCACCCCTGAGCCATAGATGACTCAAGATCAAATTGCTACTGTGAAGACTAAAGATGCATTAGACTTAATAAATTTTGTTGATCTGACTGCAGATAGTCTGATGGACTTCATAGTTGATGATCCTAGCAATTTGAATGCCGAGGAACAGGATATGCCGAGTGGTACAAACACTGATTCACCTATTAAGGCAACTGAGACTGAAGGAGGACAGACCACTACATTTGAAGAGAAAATTGATGAGATAATTGAAGAAATCAATGATCAGATAAGTGAAGAGAAAGAACAAACAAATGCAAAAGAGGTAACTTCACAAAATCCACCTATTTTAGAGGTTGTCAAAATAGTTTTAGATATTGGAGTAGTGATGAAGGATAATGTTGACAAGCCCAAGGAATAAGAGGCAGTGAAAGTGTTGGTTGATCTACCACACTCTGCATCATCCACTCCCACAGGTCCTAAAACTGGAGGTATGCCTAATCCACAGACAATCTTGACAGAATTGAAAGAGGCAATGGACATTGATACTGTCACAGGTACAGGTATTGATAAGACGCAGCCAAGCATCAGTTCACCAGAGTTGAAGAGAAGGAAAGCTCTGAAGAAGGAGTCTCAAATTCTAGATGTCACATTAGATGAGGTAATTGTGATTCCACAATGGGATCCCAATGAATTGTCTTTTGAACAAATAGGGACTCTTCAAGAATTATTTAAGAGTAAGAAGAGACAGGAAGAGATGAAAATAGAACAGAAGCAAAAGTAGGTGTTGCATGACATCAAGGATGTATTTGCAAAGGCTTTTGACTTAGAGGATGAAATGCCTCAAGCTCCAATTATTGATCAGTTAGTTCAGATTATACAGAAGGTAACTAAAGATGATATTAACAGCAATGAAAAAATTCTACAATGGTCTGAGAGGAGATTTGAGAGCAAAGTTCTAGAGAAAATCTTAGAAGAGATTGCAACAAAATAGGTTGAACTTTCTACTCTTGTAGAAATTTTGGAGAAATTTACAGCAAATGTTTATTCTTTGTACAGGAAGCTATGTGATGTTGAATTCTTCACAAAGGATAATCTACAGCTTGTTGAGAAGCTATATTTAGATTTGAGATCAACTGGCAATAATTTGGGTAAGGATACTACTTCTAGTTCTTTACATTTTACTAAGTTGATCAATGCACAACAGAGAATAACCGAGCTTATGGTTGAAGATGGTCAAATTAGAGCCAAATTGATAACTATTTAGAGAAGCTTGTTGCCTCACTTGGAGGTAATACAGAAGGAACTTTCAATTGCAAAAGAATTATCATAGAGAAATGCAAATCTCTCAACTGCAGAAAGTTTAGTGAGTCTAGCTGCCGAGCTAGAAATAAAATTGGAAGTTATGAAGATTGCCAAGGAAAGTTGGAATACTACATTTGAATCCACTCTACAGCTTCATAAATTTTTTTTGGTTAAGTATAACTTAACCCCACCAGCAATCAATGACAAAAACAAGGGGGAAGTTGGTAAGGAAGTTGGTAAGGATACAGTATGATACATCAGTACAGAATAGGTACATTTGTATATATATTTTGAAGGCATATATTTTATGAAACTGTTTGTATGTATAATTCCAAGTATATTCCTAGGGGGAGTACTTAGTATACTTAGGAAACATTTTGATGGAATGAAATGAAGTAATGATAAGTGTGTTTTTGCCACTAATATCAAAGGGGGAGATGGTTAATCTCTAAGTTCTGTTGATGATTAGTGACCAACACTTAGTCATTCACTTAGGCAGTTTTAGTTGGCTATCACTGTGGTCAAGCTAACACTATTCAAGGCTGAGCAACATTGCCGAGTAGTATTCAGGTTGCCGAGTTGTATCATGCCAAGCCGAGTAGGATACTTAGTGCCGAGCAATAGAGATGTTAAGTGTCGAGCAAGAATAGTTTTTGTATACATGTCTGGAATAACTCAAAATTTGAGGATAAGTGTTTAGGCCGACTTGTATAAGCTTTTTGGGCTAACTTATGTATGCATTTAATATTTTCCTATGGAGTCAGTTATGAATTTAATTGTTTTATCCTATGCATGATCTATTGTAATCATTAATTATAATACCTTGGAGGTATGGGTATTATATCTTGATCCTTGATATAGATCTCACTATCAGACTTGAATAGATATATAAGATTACTTCTAAACCCTATTTTGCAAGTGTGTGTAGAGAGAAGTGGTGACTGCATTTTGAAGTGAAATGCACAGAGGGTTATTTTTTTAAGAAGTAGAGATCAAGCAGAGTGACAGCACAGTGAACAGCAGAGTAAAGTTATATCAGATTGTGAGATCATAGAAGGTATTGGAAAGAGGAGATCCATCATCAGCATCTGAGTGCATAATGAAGGATCATTACTTGAAACATTCTAATCATTGTATCAGGTGAAAATCTCTTAACAAAGTAGTTCTAGCAGACCTTTCTAAATATCCTAACAGAGTGCTTACTTTATTGTAAGTCAAAATCCTTTCACAGGGTAGATTGTAATGATCTTTAGCTCTTAACCGGGAAGACCTTTAACAAGGTAGATTGCATTTTGTAATCAAATTTTTTAGCCCTAACAAGCACACTTTATTACTACAGTAGTGGAGAATTTTGTGGGTGTCATCCCCCCCCCCAATTTTACCTATTTGGGTTTCTGGGTTACCAAGTTATTGTGTTATGAGTTATTTATTTCATTGTGTGGATGCTATTTGATATTACATTAGATTCATATATGTATGAATGTGGATCAGTTTGTTTTAAGTGTTTAAATTTGAAGATCCGATTCACCCCCCCTCTCAGTATCTTGCTTTCCCATTATTGTATTTCCAACAGAAGTGACTCCAAGGACCAGGGGTGACCTATGCTCAAGGATTTGGTCTATTTAGGTCCCTAAGACAAGGATCCAATGATCCTACTCACCATGCAAACCAATTTGGGCATGGTTTCTATGATAGGCTCCTTCTAGGCTTATAGCCTTTTCAAATGGAAATTTGGACTTATTATAAAAGTACTCCACATAACCCTCAAAAAAAATTAGAGATCTAGATACCTTTTATGGCCTAAGGGATTATACCAAAGAACCAATACTTGGAAGTGAAAGGAAAATATAAAGACACACTATTGTGTCTAAGAAAATAGGGCTAATTAGGCCTCAAAATACACTACAGATACCCCTTGCATACAATAAGGACCTAATCCAACATTTGGATCATGTGAGGGTATGCATAATGACTCATCAGCCTCATATTTAGACCTTGATGAATCTCCAATAGCAAGTTATGTTGACTATAACTCAATCACTTGATTGGTGCACACATGGTCTTGTACACCTAGGGCATCAATTTAAAACCATCTCCCTATACATTGCCAAACCAAACCTGCATAGTCTTAAATTTCATGGTTAATACATGAATTACACCAAGGGGCATTAGATTCCCATAGTGGAATCGAGAAATATGAACAATTATTTACTGAAACCTTAGGTTAGGCCTAAAAACCAGGAAGCAGGAGAAAAAATGCTATAACTTTCAATGCAGAGTGAGTTAGGGCATGAAAAAAATTCAAATGAGAGATAATTCCTAGTAATATATGAAAATTTTAGGCTTTCACATCCAACCTTCTGTACCAATTCACCGTTTCTTGAATTTGCAGGAAAATGGTTGATTTTTATTGATTTTGAATGTCAAATTACAAAAGATGGTCCTACCACCTGCCTATAAGGGCTTATGTAGGAATTTCCAATGGTTACATCCACTTTTTAAACCAACTAGCCATTTGGGAATGGATTTATAATATATGACAAAAGTTGCTAATGTTGCTTAAAAGTTTCTTGACAACTTTTTAGCAATTTTGCCATATTTTGCAACTTTTCAATTTAAGTGACCAAACTTGGCCTAAACCTATGATTTATGATCCTACATGGATCTAAACATAAAAAAACATGAAAATATGAGAAAATAACCTATCCTTAACGTTCAGGACACTATTTGTCCAAGAGTTGACCAAGGGCTTATAAGTGCCAATCTTGGGACTAGGTCTTACAAAGGGTGTCCAATAAGAAACCTTTATTTATAACATGACCCTAAGAATACTAGGACCTCAATAAATCCTTAAGTTCCAACCACAACACTTAGTTTATCTAGGGTGCTCTTGCACCACATCCGTACAACTGACTGTTGTAGTTGCAGTCACAGTCATGAAGAAAAAGTGCAGGAACAACATTTCAGAATCATTTTCCTTCAGTTACAATGCACACACTCCTCCATTGGTCATTGAAACACAAATATTTGAAGGAGTTTCTAAATCCACAACTACCTATAACTTCCTCTTGAACCTCTTTCCCATTAATCTTCTAGTTCTTATTGTGCAATTTTGAGCAATCTTTGCAAAGTTGCAATTTTGCAACTTTTGGAATTTTAACTAGAACTCTACAAAGGTTTACCAAACCACTCTAGGACTTCCCAAACACATAAAAAGGGAATAAAAAGACCTATTACATCCTTATCATAACCATTGGCAGGTGTTAGGAAAGGAGTCGAATCGTATTGGTTATTTTTTTGCATCAAAGGTATATGATTGTCATAAGTAGGAAGTCTGATCAGACATGGTGATATGTGTTTCAAAGAAACTAAGGAAATTTTGACATGTTAAGAATGGTGATCAAACTTTGGTTTGGGGCTTGGTACTAATCTTAGAATCTTGATTTTTTGTGAAGCATTTCCAAGGAGTCATAAGTGTTGTATCCAAGCACTTTTTTCCGAAAAGAGACTGTCACAACAATGATAAGAATATAGGGGGTAACTACAAGTGTTTGGTGTCTCCAAGAGGACATAGTCATAAATGGAGGTATGTATAAGGAGATGTTATGAATTAAGTTATTGGATAGGGATAAAATTCCTTAAAAATTAGAGTTGCTAAATTTGTTTGGAGTACTGATACAAAATAGTAAACTTCCATCTCATAACATGTTTATTGAAGTGGTATTGGATGACCTTTGGATCATGGTATGTTGACAATCCTAGAATTTGTGATAGTGACTTTGCATCGGTATTGTGAAAGTATAGTATTGTAAGGGGTAGTTTCCTCTTGAGAACCTTTTAGGTGAGTGTTGTTACAAAAAAAAGATGTAAATTAACTACCCCACTACCAAGTGAAAAGAGGGGGTCCCCATTTGCAATGGGGCTATGGTATGAAAATCTCACAACATGACCCTTTTAATATTTCTTTTATGTTTCACTTTAGTTAATAAATTAATTAAAATAATATATGCATGAAATGTTACTTTTTTGCACACTTAAAATATTTATTTTAATTTATTCCCTTATTACCAAACTTTAGCCTATAGGAATACAATAGGCTAAATGGTCACCTCCACCTACCCCTTGGAAGGGAATATTACAGGTAGTCCTCTAGAAGCATCTATACTATATGTTTATTATTGAACACTATGCTGCAAACAATTTTCTTTCCCCATCATTGTGTGAGTTCTCTTGGTGCATTTGGCAGCAATTCTATCCTAGTACTGGACACAATTTCATTGTAGTTCGTTAGCTGACAGATTATTATATTGCTAACTATGTGTCAATAGTGCATTCAACACCTTTATCTTGCATAAGACAATTAGTATGTCCAAAGAATTTTCTTAATAGAGTAGCCCATTTATCCAAGGGACTTAACTTTTAATTGAATTTCAAATATTATATTAGAGCTTCAGCTTGCTTATCTTTATTATTGATAACAATGATATATTTGTTAGATGATTTTGGCATCCAAACCAAGGAGAGAGTATGTTTTCTAATTATTTTTTGTGATTTTTTTTTCATGAAGTCAACATATATATAGTTTCTTTTAAGTGGATCCTATTAAATGGAATTAAAAATATTGTCAATTTTTTTAAGGAGCTTATTTTAATTTATCAAAGGTTTTCTTGAAGAGTTCTGTCTTTCTTCATGGAGATTGCCTGTTTTAAAATTGAACATGTAAAAATAGATAATGTATAGGTTTTTTCATTTTCTTAAAGCCAAGGATGTTGTTGGTTTATCTTAAGCATTTTACATTGATATTGCTACAGTATCACGATTTATCAATTGTTGCCTAAAATATTCTAAAGCTTACGGAGCATGTGAGCACTACTTGCATAGCAATATCTTAGATTTGTCAAAGTATTTTTCTTTAAGGATTTTGTCATTTTAGAGCATATGGAGTCTGCTTGTTTGGGAGTTATGAAAAACTTGTAGAAAGTATAGACATTCCAAATGTTTTTGGGGTGATGTGGTCCAAGGTGATAAATTTTGATCTTAGCAAGACATGATTAAGATATCATTTGTTGGATATTGTTGTCCCAACCTTGAAATTCTTCAAATTGACTTTAAATCTTGATGATTGTGAACTGGAATACACAACGTCTCATCTCATTTCTGTAAAATATTTCACGATGAATTGAGATTGAATACTCTACCTCACCCTATTATCTCATCTTAGATCTCATTCCATTGGTTGTATGATTTTGCACTATGATGACATTTTTTGAAGTGAATTTTGTTTCATTTGTTTATTTTATTGTATATGTTTAATGATGAATGGAGGCTCTCAAATAGTGTTATGGATTTTGCATTATAGAAAATAAAATGTTTCCATTGGAGGTAGCCAAATATTAAGTTAGCATTGAAGAAGTTGTAAATGATTCTTTAAAATTACACTACAATCTGTGCATGGCGGGCATAATGTACAAATTGTCAGATGGATTGTTTCTACAAAATCAAATTGGAAAATTATACTATAGGGAATGCTCCTCCATTTTGGCTTTAGCTTTCTATTGGTAGTGCAAAATATTGTAGCCAAAAACTCTCAGTATAATATTTAGATAATACTCTTGGAGGACTTTAATATAAAATATGTACAATTTGAAAATATACATGAGTGCAAGGGGGATTCTAGCGGGGTTTTTCAGACATATTAATTTGCCTCCTGCTAGTTTTACATGATGTGATCCATGCTAACAAACAAAATTATCTACTATATATAAGGACAACCTTGGATTTTGTTTAATTGTTCTCACAGCTCATGAATCTGACATCATTAATTTTGAAGCTCTTCCTCGATGTGTAAAATGTACAACTCATTTGCTAGCATGATTGAAGGAAAGAGGAATAAATTGACTGAGGATGGTTAGAAAAACTCAGGGACAAAAGTAGGAAGGAAAATTTCATAATGGAAAAAGAGTTTGCAAACTTACAAAGTATTGATTCATTTAGAATTTATATAAATTCCAATATGGAACACTATTTGGAGTGGCAATAATAGGGAAAGCTGGAACTTTTAGGTTAACTATAGATTACAATTAGACATCATTCTTGCATATTGGTATATAATTAATAAAATTGGTATATTCTTTTTCTTAACATTCGTCCCCTAAAAAATTTCCTAAAAGTACTCTCATACTGGAAACATGTACAATAGTCCCCTATCATCTCCATCTTTGAAACTCAACATAACATATATTTTATGTAATATAAACTTGTTGTTTTCTATGAGAAATTATAGGTCAACTATGAAGCTGCAAACATATTATGTGCACAATAGTTGTAACAATGCTACCTGCACTACCTAATTTGTGAACTATTTAAAACAAAAATAGATTAGACAATTAAAAATTATATTGTTTGGTTTAAGACTATTTTGGTTTAATGCAGAGGTTTTTGTAGGATCATAATACTGTGGCACCTCTTCAATATCTATCTGTGGGCAAGTTTTTGCTTCATATACTCTTGTCTTGGGTGGCAGTTGATAAGTTAGGATTTGGGTTGACTAGAGCTGCCCTGACTCTGAGATTTTCATGGTGGATTCTGGTTATTGTTGTTGCTTTGTATATTTTTTATAGCCCTTCTTGCAGGCATACCTAAATGGCTTCAGTTGGATGGCATTCAAGGTTCTATCTACTATGTTTATTGCTCATTGTTTCTTCAACATTTATGCTAACATAAGCTCATAAACATTATTATGAATTGCTATCAAGATTCAACTGCGTAGTTTTTGACTTAAGCTTATCGACCCATATTTCACAACAACCTCTCTCTTATAACTAGTAGTTTCAATTTATAGCCTAAGTAAATATAGTTACCACAAGTACAACCTTTTTCCCTTTTTGAATAGGAATTTTTTAGGGATTGAAATTGATTTGATTTGGTGGAGAATTTCAAGATAATTGAATTGGGTATGTCTCTATTTTTTCTATCTCAGGTAGGAATTTTGTACTTTCAAGGACTAGTGCTCATTTTAGGAATTCTCCCCAATGCAGAAGCTAAATTGGATTCTATTTCTACTTGGTATGTCACAATAATAGAAATGCATTAAGGATTTCATTATTCAATATTGCTAAAGTTCTTAACAATGTGAGCTAAAATGTATCTTATCAATGCAGCATGAATTATTCAAACTAGGACATGAAACTTATGTTGGGACTGAGTGCACCTGCAAGGTTTGTGGCACAAACATTACTTTATATGCCTCTCTAGATACTCTTAATTCATCTCAAGCTGCATTTCATGATTTAATCCAAAATAGCTATAGCTAAACTTTGTAGTATAAGAGTTGGAAATGAAATTAGATTTACAATTGTTGTCTGATTACTATGTCTTTGACAAGATATGCAATAATATTTAAGATGCTTTTCTTGCACAAGTAATAAATTTTCTCACTTTCAAGTAAGCTATAAAATTTTGGAACTGCCTTTGAATGTGATATAGATTGGCGGACCATACGATTGTCTTTAGCTATGTGATCTAGAGTTCTCAATGTATTATCATGTATGATAATGTCCTCCCATGTGAACATCCCAATTAAGTATGAAACAACTCCCTCATGTTGAATTTCAGCACCAATTTTCTTTTTTGTTGCTAGGTTTGCAAGAGAGGCTAGAACTAGAGTAACAATGTCATGAATTTGAGATGTAAGTGTTTTGAGAAGAATGGTAAGGCTGGAAAATCTCACAATGGAAAATTTGTTATCATCAAAACTAATTCATCACAAGATGTTATTTTTCTTTCTATTTCTGATGATGGAATAAGTTCCTACCATCTTTAGCTGGAAAATTGTGAACCAACTGAGTTGCAAATCTTTGATCATTAACAAAAGCCATATATTTCTATGAATAATTCCTGTAGTAGGGATTTTGTGACTGTTACCATTTAATTTTTCTTCATTCTACTAAATATGGATTTTAGCTCCTTGGTCTCTCTATCTTCCAATAAATGGGGAGAGAAATGGATTCTATTATATCTTGGTTAAGAATTGTACTCTCAGTAAAATTTAAACCTAGAATTTATTTGTGGCCAATAAACATTACTTGTGCAAGTGAATTTTGTTGTCTATATCAATCATGTATCTAGGTTAGGAGTAATTCATGGGATTCTATGTTTTTTATTACATATCTGCATAGAGAAGTTTAAGACACATTTGGCAAGTAATTTCATCAAGCACTATAGTTGGGAAGATTACTAAATTCATTTTTAACTTCCTTTTAACCAAATTTATAGATTACATATGTGTTCTTTATTAGCCTATTTTACTAATTTCAAATGTCTAAAATGTCTTAAATGCAATCTTTTGACTTTTGCAGAAGAAAATCTTTCAGAGTTTCTAGAAAAGGCCACAGGCACTGACCTAGATTGGATTCAAATACCTTGAAAGAAGGTTGGTTTTTCCTAAAGTCTAACTCGTGTAGCTACATCATCTAGAAAACTCTTAAACAATGATCTTGATATAAAATATTGTGTTTTTTTGGTCAGCCTGGTCTGGATCCCATTGGATTCGTGGTAGTAGGTCATGATTATGATGGAGTGGCTACTCGAGCATGTGGCCTTGAAGGGATGGATTCCAACAGGGTATGAAAGCTCTGTCTTAAAATATAGGATTTTCAAAAATATTTAAAGTTAATATTGCTTGTCAATTAGATCTTGTAGAGGGAAATGACATAGTTGATTTCTAATCTCAAATTTAAAAATATTCTTAAGCTCAATTGAATTGATTTAGGCTAAAACATTACAAGCTATTTCCTTGTAAGCTAATCAGGTTTTTTTTTACTTCATAGTTTTATTTTCTTCAATAGTTTTCCAACCATCTTTCTTCTAAACAACATGATGTACTCTGATTATCAATCTTGCACAATGATTTATTTATCTATTCACAACATCCCAATTCTTGACCAACTTTTTGGATTCATACGATGAGGAATTTAGTTCGTGACCTGATGCAGGCGTTGATGATCCATTCATATAATGAAAAATTTGCCAAGTCAATAAATTAATAATTTTTTATTTACTGTCAAGAATAATTCATTTCTGTGATTCTTATGCAGCCAAACTTTGTCTATCTTGATTAGAATTATGTCTATGATAGAAATAAGCAATTAAAATTATTGTCTACAAACAAACACACTAGGTCAATGGGGACTTAAAATTACATCCAATTAACAAAAGTTAGGATAAAAAGAATCCTAGGATCTAAATAAGTAATAAACATAATTCAATGTAAACATAACTAGAAGGGTTAAATCCATGTGGGTAAAAGTCAAACTACATGATCCAACAAGAATCACAAATAACCATCTGAGAGGGAAAGAATCCTCAAGGAAACATAGAGCTGATGAAAACTAGCTTGGATCAAGGATGGTAATTGGTGTTTTTACACATCAACAAAAAATGTTCTAGTAGAGGAACCAATAGTTCACCATCCACTACCATGACAAATTGATGTAAATATTACTATAAGAGTCAAACCCATGTGGGTAAAACCCAATCTATATGATCAAACTTAAAATACAATTAGCATGTGAGGAAAGAAGACCTCCCAAGGAAAAAATGATCCAATGAAGACCAAATATGAAGGCCAAGGATGATGATCATAATTTTTACACAAATGTAAAAAAAATTTGTGGTAGAAGATGCAAGAACATTGTCATGTCCCCTTTTGTATAATAATTTTGGCTGGACCACAAATGCCTACTTTTTAATTTTCATGTCTTCCTTGGTCCCTTTTTGTGTAAATATTCTCCCTCTTCTCTCCCCCTATGTCTCTCTTAGGTCCTTGAAGTCTCTTAAGTGTTGGGTTGTGTCCAGTATTTTAAGTGCTTTCTAGTCATAGGAGTTTTTAAGCTCCTCATCTTGACATGCCTTTATATCTAAGTCTGATCTTCCCTTTGTCCCTTTTATGCTAGACTTTCAGACTTGTCCATCTGGTTATGTCTTCCTTTCATTCCTTGATAGAGTGTTGGAGCTTCCTTTCCTTGGTTACCCTTCTTATGTCATCTAGTACAGAGTGCACACATCAAAAGTGTGAAATGAACCTTCTTTATATTATTGAATGATATCTCCTATTATTAATATTGTCTGCATCTTCTCTTTTGCATAAGTTACTGAATGTTGACTGCATTAGGCCTCCAAGTTTACACTATCCTAGTGTACTCCATTTTTTTCAAGTCTAACAATGGATTATGGGCTTATCATAACTCCCACTAAGGTTCTTACACTTCCAATACACATCTATGGTGTCACTGTACTCAAAACATTGACATGTACAGTCATGCAGCATAAAGAATCATTGTTTTTACCTTAATTCCTAACCTTGCAACAGTGTTCCTTTCTCCAATATGGGAACTATCAGAGAATCAGTAGGGTCACTAAGGTCTTTGGATACCTCTAATGCAAGCTGGCCTATCCTTAAATTTTAGCCTTTTCAAGGACTACATTTACACACAAAACACAATGTCTCTGCCTTACTTCTGTCTACAACAGCAATGAATTTTTATTTCAATACTAATAACAAACAAGGAACCAAGACTCCTTCTACTAGTTTCAAGACCTTCTAACACCACAAAGATTAAATCTGAAATAAGTAATTGTTATAATCCTTCAACACTAAACTGTCATAGTGGTGCCTTTGTCTAGGTGATCAAATTAGGCTAAGTCAGTTGGATTATTCTAATTCTAGGTACTTAGTCAAATTATATTCATTAGGAAGAGTTCTATGGTCTTCAAACATTATTATTCAACTCACACTTGGTCCCAATGCACCCACGGTCTGCTGCTACACACTTCTTTCCTTCTCGCGGGCTAAATATATACCAATATTTAGCCTAGGGCATCAAAGTTCAAGTTCAAAAACCAATCCCTCGACTTTGAGCTCTTGGAATCCCTTGAATCATTGCCTTAAATTAATCTCCAACCAATGGCATAGAATTCCCATGGTGGAATAGTAAGTTAGGACCACATCTTTCAGCCCGACCCCAATTCTTGAGGAATTCTGACCTGCATACACAGTTTGCCTTCGAACTCTATTAAATGTCAACCAAATTACTTAAGACAAAATGTAGTAGGAGCGTAATTCATTCAATAATGTTATGGAATCTTTAAATCAAACACTCAAATTTTTTTATGGTCACACAACATAGAACAATGCTCAGAAAATGGTCAATTTTCATTAAAACTTGGTCTTTTTGATGGTTTCCTCTGTCTGTCCCATAATAAACAGACTCCTCCTTACCAAAAACCAACTTTCTCAAACCGATCCAACTAAATCCCAAAATAGTTAGGGTTGTTGGGAGTAAAGATGCAACGCGAGCAACATGTTGAAGAATGTTGCAAAATGTTGAGGAATATTGCAAAGTGCAAATTTCAAAATGCAACTTTTCAAACATAACAAAGCCAACAAAATAAGACAGTATCCCACCAAGTGGGAAATGCCAAAAGAAAACCCAAGTAACATGACCAAAATAGAGCTATAGGACCTAAACCACTTCTTGAACCAAACTCCAAAATGTGCATAAAGCACTAGAACCAAATAGTCCAATGGACTAAGGAATCCTTGGTTTATAAAAAGACCAAAGGAACCTTGTCCACACAAGATGGACCAAACAACAAGATAGATGGTGAAACACATCCCTTATTACAAAGAAAAAACTCAAATCCAAACACCAATCCTAGGTGCCCTAAACCATCATCCTTGACTCTCAACTCTTGATTGGACAATTTTTCTAAGTTCCTTTGTAGGAATAGGACTTGTGGACTTACCTCTACCTAAGTATCTCTTTCTTGTCATGCTTGACTCTTGAACCCCACCCATAATTATTTACGATTCATTGGAGTTTGAATTTCCTTCATTCCCTTACCTGATTACTTCACCTCAAGGCGTAGTAAAAGAGACATCCATTCTCATCATATCATAGCATTTCTTTTCTCTATTTCTTGCATTTTTATAAAATATCAATGCTTTTTACTGTCCTAAACTCGTGAATGTCTTGTGATCTTTCCATCAAAATATTTCATTCATGCATTACATGGGGCATGCTTGGGTGGGTGAAAAATGCTCAATACAACTCATCAAAATAATATGAAGCCTATGGAATGTGAGAGTTCCCTCTCTTAGGAAAGAGATAACATAAAATAATTGTGCATGCCCTACGTTCAAATGGATACTTTGTGGGAAACTCTTGTGATTTGTTATTGTCTTGACTAAAGGAGTTGTTCCTTCATGCAAAGAGCTATGTTTTAATTTTTGAATTTTTCTCCTTTATTCATGATATTGCATGGAGGTTGCTACTCTATTTTTTTGCCATTTTATTGCCCCTTAGATCAAGAAATTTATGTTTTCTTTCATGTATAGAATGTGTTTCTCACAGTTATGGAATTTGTGATTCTTCCTCTTTACATGACAATCACAAACTTTGCCTCATAACAGTCTTTGACATACTTTATTTTGAATGATTATCATAACCATTTACTATCATAACCCTTGAACTATAGATAGAAAAACTTGAAATCATGTTTAATGGAAAGTACTAGTATACATGGTATGATTATTCTTTAAAGGGTACTAGCTCAATGGAAGACCACCTACTTTACAAGTAGGAGGATGGTGGTTCGATTTCATTGTGTCCTAATATGACTAAATATATGACTAAATTAATGACTAAATATATGACTAAATAAATGACTAAATATATAACTAAATATATGACTAAATATATGACTAAATAAATGACTAAATAAATGACCAAATCAATGACCAAATAAATGACTAAATCAATGACCAAATAAAATACTAAATCAATGGCCAAATCAATGACCAAATAAATGACTAAATAAACGATCAAATAAATGACTAAAATAGTTTAGTCATATATTTGCTTTTGAGATAAATGACCGGCAATAAACTACCACTGATCACATGACCAAATTTTTTCATTTATCTACAATTTTTGGTAGTTTACTTGGTCATATATTTTTTTTTGTACTAGTGAATCAAGCTAAAGAACAGAGCTAAAGATTTATGCGGACACCGAGCAATAGAGAAGCATAACATCACCGAGAAGAAAAAAATGGAGCAAAGGTATTGAAGGGAAATATTGATCAAAAAGGTATTATGAGCTTACAATCGATCTGAACATCTTTAACTCTAAGTTGTTTATATGAACAGATCATATACTATTTCAATTTCAGGTATTGGATCAGAAAGTCTCTTAACCGAGTAGGACTTAACAATCCTTTATATATTGAGATACATCCCAAGGAGTATCAAAAGGTTAATTCGTGAAGATAGCATAGTGAAATGTCAGATATCAAGTGATTAACTATTAGTGATAAATCCTCTAACAAGGTCACACTTAACAGTGTGTTTGTAACCTTTAATAGGGTTGGCTCTTCACTGAGATCACTTCAGAAGAGTGAAAATTTTGGGTTACCGGTGCCAAATGGTTTTTCCCTTAACATGGTTTCCACATTAAAAATCTATGTATCAAATGTGTTTATGAGTCATTGCTTTGATGTTTTTCTTTACACATTACTAAAACATGATTGATTGGTAAACACTAAGTTATTTACTGTATTTTGATAAATGATAGACTGTTAATCGGTAAAGATAAAGAATAAGGTTTAATAGTGAACTTTGAGTAGTAGTTATTTGATAAGATTATTTCAAGGCATACATCTTCTTGTAGAACTGAATATAACTAGAGGCTTATAATTGTGGTAATAAGTTTTTGGATAAATTTATTAGAATATTTTTGAGGCCACTGATTCACCTCCCCTCTTAGTTATTCTGACATAACATTCCTCTATCTTGATCTCACTGACTAAAATATAGATTTGCATTGATTAGCCTTGTGACTATAGTTGTGACATACATAGAAATTCCCACGAATGATATTTTTCACTACATTCTTCTTATCCTAATTTGAAACTTGACTTTTGCACTAACTTACTTTATGACCAAACTTATGACAATTAAAACATTGAATCTTCTAATCTCTTCTCATCTTACAATGAACTGCCTTATGAAAAAAATTCTTATCAATATGACAAAAATCATTAAAATACAAGTAACTTTGAGCATTCAGTTATCTTACCAAAGGCCTTTTTGAAGATTTATTCTAATTCTTGATCTTTCTTGATACTTCATCCTTTTCTTCATCTTCAATCTCCTTCTCTTTTCATTTGTCCTTCTGATTTGAACATTCACTGGTAAACCATAATCCTTCTTTATCTTTGTGATTCTTCTACATGGCTAATAACTGATCCAAAATAGTGCTACTCTCACATACTTTATCTTTAGATCTCATCTTCTTCAATTCTTAATCTAACCTGTCATTGTCAATTGATTTCTTCTTGATGATATTATTGAGATTCTCTTCATATTTCTTGCATTCCTCCATTACAATTTCCAATTCTTCCTCAATCTTCCTAATGCCATTCATTTTCTTTGATGAATTCCTCAGTTTGTATGTTGTCATTAAACATCTTCTCTAGGTTTTTTCCCTTTTCTTTTGATTCCTTTACTTCATGTTCTAGGTTTTATACTTTTTATTTTGATTCCTTCAATTCTTGGCTAACTTCCTTATTCCTTTCTTTAAACTTCTGGATTTGATTCCTCACCTTTCCTATACATGCATTTGCTTCCTTCAGGTTTTCTTTTAGCTCCTCAGTTTCTGATTTGGCACTCTTAATGTTTCTCATGATGATCTACCAATATTCATCAACATAGTATCCTCCTTCCATCTATTCAAACAAAAAAAATCTCCCTCAAGCGGTTAACCTCTATTTGCAAGGGACCAAGCTTTGATACCAATTATTAAACAAGATGAATAATAGAAAGTGGGGGTGAATCAGTTATTCACAAACACTTTCAAAAATTGTTATTGTGTTAGTAAACTCACAAACCATATAAATGATAATCACAGTTATATCAATATTAACTTATGTTCTTTTGATAACCATATTAAGCAATCATAAAAAAAAATAAACATGAAATCACAAAAATACCAACACAAAGAGAACTTGAATTTAAATGGAAACCCAAATTGGAAAAACCATGCAGAAAATAATTCTCATGAAATGGAGACTAGTTAAGGTGATTTTTACAAAGGCTCACTGTCGATTTTCTGACTACATTTTTCTTACTCTGGTTTTCTCAATGCGGTTGGCTCACTGTCATTCAGGTTAATTACCCTTATGAAAAAAGAGATATTTTATAATAAAAAATATAAACTGATAAGATTGTATATGACTATGCATAAAATAGTTCAATAATTAAGCTTAGTTACCACATCAATATTATATTTGATTATTTATCTTCTTTATATACCACTATTTGATCCACTAAAACTCTGTATGCAAATGCCCTTCTTGATCTCTCAATAATCTTCTTCAATTTCCACACATCACCATCAAGAACTTTCTCAAAGATTCCTCTTGTAGCTCACTTATCTTCTTCCACACACACTCTCATCACTCAGATACAAAAGGTTTTTCTTTATATATATATAAGACACACCAAACATGTGTCGGCCTCAAACACAAAAGATAGTATAATTACATTTATTGCATTACCATCAATCCTAAATCTAGGACACACTTAAGAGAAATTTATAAAAAGATACTATAGGACCCAAATATAGGTCACACTTAAGATGTTTACAATGCTTATTACATTTACCAAGACTATCAGGACACCACAACCAAGACTATGTCTTGATAATCAAAACTTCTGAACCCACCAATAGATGAAACTAGATAAAATACGTTTAGAATACAATAATAAAGATAACAGATGAACTGCAAGTAGTTCCAAATTTCAAGGACACCTACAAGAATATTGTATGTATAGTAGTCAATAGTAACTAATAGAAGGCACCTTGCACCACTGATTAGTGAAAGAACACAAGTGTATCAAAACTTGTAATCCTTTAGTAGAACCAAGTACACCTACCAAAGAACACCAAAACTACATGTACAAATGTTTTTCTACATATAACTAAAACTGATGATCTTGATAGAAACAAGTGTCCAATTAATACCAAAATTGATACCATTAACATCCAATTCATACCGCCAAGTAGTTGGTATGAAGGTTATAACATTAATGACAAAAATGCCAACAACATCTAAATCTAACACTTGAAATCAACTAGCTTGCTTGAATGCTCTTGAAAATATGAAAAATGATTGCTTTCACTTGATAGCTTGAGAGTACTTGTGATATGAAAAATGAGGAGAGATATAGGGTTTATATACTTTTCCCCTCATTTTGGGATCTAAAAATAAGCCAATCTGACCACCATACAAGAATTGAATTACGAACTTCAATATTAGACCCAGGGCCCAATCTAGGACAAAATCCCAAGGTGAAAAACACCTAGAACATTGTGCACATAGGGACACAATATTTCAAATGTTGTGAACACTTGTATTATGTCCAAATTTTGTGTAGGGATATTAGGATGACAAGTAGAGGCCTCAATTTGAATTACAAGTTGTCAAGATCAAGCAAAATAAGAAAAAACACCTCAAAATCACAAAAGAGGTGCTATAGGTCCTAATGAGAGCCACCAATAATGGGTGATAAATTTTTAGGAATGTACATTTAGCCCCTACTTTAGTGGGATTATGAGATAAATTCATACTCACAGTAAAGTAGATCAATACATATGAAATTTTTTATCAAGATCAACGAGACAAAGAAGCATCAAGCCCACGAGTGACTTAAGGCTTCATCAAATACAAAACCAAAATAAGAGATGCATCTGTCAAGAGAGAAATAAAGAGAGGGAAAGAGAGTATGACCACTAGTATAGTAAGGAGCCACCTTACCATGGATCATGCAAAGGAAAAGGCACTACAAAAGATGACATTGAAATTCTAGCAAGCTACATAGTTTCTAGTCAACCCATCAAAGAGGATTTGTCTAAGGATTTTAAAAGTGGTCAGTAAAAGGACCAAGTTTGTGTGCCCAGTCCAAGAACCAATGAAAGAGAGATCAATCTAAGGATCCATGATAAGAAACATTGAATCAGTGCAAAGTGTGAAACAATGAGTAGAGTGTATGCCCCCATGTTCAAGTAATTGAAAATGCCTTAGTGGGAGAAATGAATTTAATGGAATGTAGATGCAGCCAAAAGATGTTTAACAAAAGAGAGCATGAAATGGATCTACTAAATCAAGGGTTAGTATGATCAAATGATAATACATGTGTGTGTATGATATCATAATGAAATTTCATCATTCCCACAAGGTAGCAGAACTACAAGCACAATGGAAGAATGTCACGTAAGAATCATTAAGAAGAGTATTTTTTGGTCGTCATCATAGATACCAAAAAGAATAGGTACTATCATTTTGAATCATCCCTAATTAGACAACACAAAAGAACATTTATGAATAGTGGCACACGTACAACATAACATGTAATGACATATAGAAGAAATGAAATACAAATATAGGAGTGTCACAATAGATCGGTTCCTTTATCACCTTGCACCAACAGAGAAACAAGGGTCGTATAAATAAATCTAAACAAAAAATATAACAAGAAGCACATCACAGGGGAAGGACATCACAAAAAATAGACAAACACATAGAATCCACCATACAAGAGGAGATATTCAAGCATATCGTCTAACCCCCCATCTCAGTTTGTAATATATGGGGAAGGTAGGAAACTTGCAAGAGGTGAAACATAAAGAATGGTAGATGGAACAATAGCCAGGTCCAAACAAGGACCATGTTGTAAAGATGGGTCACTTTTTTCATCACTAGGACTAAGAAATAATTATTGTGAAGAAAAAGCTGGAAAATCATGATTAACAATCAATAACCTCATACATGTCAGCAAAATCATTAGCATGAATATCATTGTTAGTTTCATCAGAAGCATCATCATCTAAAGCATCTTCATCATCCAAATTAACCATAATAGAATCCAAGATACAAATAGAATTATCATTTTTTTCAATCATATCTTTTTTCATATTGACTTCCTCCCTTGGGATATGCATAGGTTGGTCAAATGGGATCAAAGCATCAATAGGTGTTTTAGGGGAGAAAAATATTTGGGAAGAACACTCATGGGCTCTAGCACAATTCTTACCATGATAGTCACATAATCATACTATAATGATAGACCACAGAAGACTAGCTCAAATTTTTACATCGACAAAGGGACCGCACAAAGGCCAAGGGCAGCCACAAATAGGAACAAGAGGGCAAGGCTTTTTATCTGGACATCGATGACTTTTTATTTTCTTAGAGAAATGAGAGAGAGGAGGATGTTGAAAAAAAGAGATAGGAAGGACCTTAACATGGAGTGATAAAGCTGGAGATCTAGAATGATGACAGTTATGTTCTTAAAAGATAAATTAGAAGCATTCAAGATGTTTAAATGGTATAATGCTATGGTAGAAAAACAAAGTGGTAAGGAACTAAAATGCTTAAGGTCAGATAGAGGAGGGGAATTTATTTTAGATGAATTCACTAATTTCTGTAACAAGCATGGAATTAAAAGACAAGTTTCTGCATCGAGAACACCACAACAAAGTGAATTGTTGAGAGGAGAAATAGATCAATTGTTGACTGTGCAAGAACATTGATGATTGAGAAAAGCATCACTCAAAGTTTCTAGAGGGAAGTTGTTAGTACTGATGTCTACACATTGAATAGAGTACAATTGAAGGACACAAAGAAGACACCCTATGAGCTTTGGTATGGCTACACACCTAATGTAAGTTACTTCAGAATCTTTGGTAGTCAATGTTATATTTTGAAAGACGATAGAAATGGAAAGCTTGACTCCAAAAGTGTTGAAGGTATCTTTCTAGGGTATTCCACCAAAGGCAAGGCTTATAAATGTCTTAACAAGTCATCGAACAAGATCATTGAAAGTGCAAATGTAAGAATAGATGAATTTGCATAAAATAATGATAAGGAAAGAAGAAAAGAACCAGAGGACTACAATAGGTTTGTCTACAATAAATAACCTAACACTCTACCCGAGCAATAGTGTATCACTCCCAAGCAACAAATAATTACACCTGAGTATCAGGCTGGAATTACCAAAAATCAGGATAATACTCAAGATGATGTACCGAGTGATGGAGATCAAAATGAAGGTCAAGAAAATTATCAAAATGATGGACAAAGAGGTGAACCAAAACTTGCCAATTATGTCAAAATACATCATCCATAGAATCAAATCATAGGAGACAAGAAGGTTGGAATGAGAATAAGAAGTAAGTCACTAAACACTAGATGTTTACTTTGTGATTTTGAGCCTAAATATGTTAATACTACACTTGAAAATGAAGAATGGGTCAGTGCTATGAATGAAGAAATGGAATAGATTGAGAATAATAATACATGGACACTAGTACCAAGACCAGAAGACAAGAATGTCATTAGTACCAAATGGATGTTCAGAAACAAGCTGAATGAGAATGGAAAAGTCACAAGAAATAAAGCAAGGTTAGTATGCAAGGGATATGCACAAGAAGAAGGTATTGATTATGGTGAAACCTTTGTACCCATTGCTAGACTAGAAGGAGTTAGAATACTACTTTCTTATGTTGCATTTAAAGGATTCAAGGTATACCAGATGGATGTCAAATCTGCATTCCTAAATGGAATACTGGAAGAAGAGGTATACATTGAACAACCAGAAGGGTTTGTTGATCCAGACAAGAGAAACATGGTATGTAGACTACATAAATCCTTGTATGGATTGAAACAAGCACCTAGAGCTTGGTATGAAAGACTTCACTCCTATTTCATTAGCATTGAATTTGTAAGAACAAGTGAAAATAGCAATATGTACTTAAAAGAAGATACTGATGGTAATATTTTGATTGCTGAAATATTTGTTGATGATATCATTTTTGGAGGAAATGAAATGTTATGCAAATCCTTTTCTAATGAAATGTGAAAAGAGTTTGAAATGTCTATGTTTGGGGAGATAAAATTCTTCTTGGTCTACAGATTCTTCAACAAGATGCAGGCATATATATCACTCAGTCCAAATACATCAAGGAAGTGCTAAAGATATTCAAGATGGAAGATTCCAAACTAGTTGGAACACCTATGGCTACCGGATGTAAGTTGACAAAGGAAGACAAATCAAATCTTGTATAGATCAATGAATGGAAAACTAATGTATATTGTTCATACTAGACCAGATATTGTACATGCAATTGGAATAGTTACAAGATTCTCTGCTAATCCCAAAGAATCACATATGACTGTTGTCAAGAGAGATATCTAAAGAACACCGAGGCCTATGGCTTATGGTATAAAAGAGAAGGAAAATTTGAGCTACAAATCTATACAGATGTTGATTAGGCTGGAAACATCAATGACTAAAAGAGAACAATTGGAGGAGCATTCTTCATGGGTGACAGACTTGTCACATGGATCAACAAGAAGCAAGGATGCATCTCTCAGTCTACCACAGAAGCGGAATATGTGGCTGCTGCTACAAATTGCTCTAATATTGCATGGATCAAACGGTTGCTAGAAGGTATGAATGTGAAGATTCTTGAACCAGTGATTATCTACTATGATAATACCAGTGCAATTAACATTTCTAAGAATCCAGTGATGCATGCTAAGACTAAGAATATTGCAATCAAGTATCACTATTTAAGAGAATAAGTGTAAGAAAAAGAAGTGATACTATAATATGTTCAATCCAAGGAACAATTAGCTGACATATTTACAAATCCATTACTGAAAGATACATTTGAGTACCTAAGATAGAGACTAGGGGTCCAACCCTTGTCTATCGATCAGTAAGCTAACTAGAAGGCCGCATTAGCCTACACACAATTAGAAGACCAATCATGTTGATGCAAGCACCAAGATGGACAATAAAGATACACATGTATACAACAAGGTACAAATCTACACCAAACACCAAAGTCAATGTGTTTTTGATGGATAGGGAAATGCAAGGAGTATATTATAAAAAGGATGGAAGATGATATGGAGGAATTGTTTGGCATTGTTGTCAAAGGGAGAGATTATCTCATTATCAAAAGGGGGAGAGATTATCTCATTATCAAAGAGATATTATATCATTATCCATGGAGAGAAGTTCCTAAGAATTCAAAGGGAGAGTTAATCATTATCCAAAGGGAGAGATTGATTACATATGAAATATCCATCAAAGGGAGAGAAGTATACTAAGGAAGAGAATACACACAAAGGGAGAGATGAATTATTGCTTTCAAAATAAAAATTCAAGAATAGGAACAGTCAAAGAAGAGCACATATCAAAAACAGAGACATAATCTTCTACATCTATCCAGTATAGGGATTGAAGATTGTGGAATACACTTTGTAAGAAATAAATCTAAGCTATTTGAGCTTACCAAGAGCCAAAAATTTGTATTATTTATAATAGGAGAGATTGATGAACTTCAACTGTTATATTTCATATTGTATTAGTAATAATATAGTGTGATAATGTAGTGTGTTTCCATCAATGTCAAAGGGAGAGATTGATGACATGTAACTGATTGAATGTTTGAATATGTTAAGTTGATCACCGAAATGTAGAAAGATAATGCAAGACATTAAATAAGTTAATAGATTGTATTGTCATTGATGTCAACTTGATATAATCTGATGAGTTATATCCAAAGTGTCAAAGACTTCAGAGAAACTGAGAGATAAAGATTATGCTTTCAGTAATGCATAAAAGACCAGCATTCACTAAGTGACTTCAAACACCGATGGCTAGTGGAACCCGAAGGACAAAGAAAACCGAGAGAAAAGTCACAGTGATGCCCAAGAAAAGAAACCGACAAGCATTACCGATGAGGAGAATCACAAGCATTACTGATGGCCAAAATTATAGTGTTAACCGACAGACAGACAACCCCAAAGGACAGACAACCCCAACAAACAAACAACACCGACAGAGAAGCCCAAGGAGAATTGAAGTGTTGACCGAAGCTATCAAAGAGTTAAAACATCGAAAGGAGCTGAAGTTCAGAAATGACAAAATACTTAGTTGGCAGAGCTAAAGATAGACTTAATTGGTTGTTAAGATTGTTTTCATCGACAAGTTAAAGCCAGAGATAAGTGAAAGATTTAAATCTATTTTATCAAGTTGGAAAGAAGATTTCTATGAGATAAAATAGGAGTTATGCTTTAAATCAAGATTGGCTAAGATTGCGGATCATGCCAAGAACAAGAAAATCAAGAAGTAAGAAACGATTATATCATGTCTATAAAGAGACAATCTAATTCATTATGAATCAGGGAAGTGAATGAAAAACAAATATTCTGGAGAAACTGATGAAAAACAACTTCATACAGTCCTAATCAATCAAGCTAAGGAAAGAGCTAAAAAAATTTGTGAACACCGAGCAACAGAGAAGTACAGCATCACCAAGAAGAAAGAAGTGGAGCAAAGGTATTGAAAAGACATATTGATCAGAAAGGTAAAATGAGCTTACAATAGATCTGAAAATCTACAAGTCTAAGTTGTATGTGTGAACAGATCATTTAGTGTTTTAGTTTAACCATTGATTCAAAAATTCTCTTAATCGAGTAGGACTTAACAATCCTTTCTATATTGAGATACATCCCAAGGAGTATCAAAAAGTTTTATCATGAAGATAGCATGAGATGCCAGATACCATTTGACAAACTACACTGGGTTTGGTCAAAGAAGGTAGCATAGAGATGCTCGATATCAAGTGACAAACTACTCTATTTAAATCCTCTAACAAGGTCACACCTAACAGTGTGTTTGTAACCTTTAACAGGGTTGGCTCTTCATCGAGCTCACTTCAGAAGAGTGAAAATTTTGGGTTATTGGTCCCAAGTTGTTTTTCCCTTAACAAGGTTTCCACATTAAAAATCCACGTGTCGATGTGTTTATGAGTCATTACTTTAGTGTTTTACATTACACATAACTAATCTGGATTGATCGGTATACACTAAGCAATTTACTATTTTTTGTTAAATGAAATACTATTATTTGGTAAACATTAAGAATAAGGTTTAACTATGAACTCTGAGAAGTAGTTATTTGATATGATTATTTGAAGGCATACATCTTGTAGGACAGAAGATAACTAGAGGCTTAATATTTTGGTACTAAGTTTTTGGGTTGATTTATTGGAATATGTTTGAGGCCACTGATTCAAANCCCCCCCCCCCCCCCTCTCAGTTATTCTAACAATCACCTAGCCATTTATCCCCCAAAAGTGTGTAAGAATTATAATTTTCAACATTCCACTTGAAATCCGGATCCCCTATATTTAAGGATATTAGTCCATATTTTAGAGCCAAATTGGTAACCAGAAATGGAGAGTACTCTATAGAAATGTTTTGAATTAAGATACTTGGAACTCATAATGTTACTCCAATCAGTGTTATGGAGAGAGAGATTCCATCTCTTTTTACACCTAAGGGATTTTTTCAGAAGATTCATTATCCTTATGTCCATTCCCGATACTTCTTAGAATAGAAAACCATATCCCACCTAACCAAATCCATTCTTTTCTTTTCCTCTGTCTTTTTCCATAAGAAGTTCTTTTGATTTCTTTCCATTTTTTATCCATGGTACGTGAAATTTCAAAGAGGGAAAGGAAGTACACTAGAATACCTTATAGAGAGGCTACTAAGAGTTGCAGCTTCCCATCATTCCTTAATAGTTTTCCTTTATAAATAGCCAACATTTTTTGGAGCCTTTCCAAAATAGAGTTCCCAAAATTTGGGGTAACCTCCTTAATAGTAACTAGTAGGCCTAAGTACACCCCCAAGAGGAAAACACTTTAGAAACCCAATATAATTTTATTTTTATTTTTTAAGCCATATCTTATGTTGAAATAACAAATGTTGCTCATCTTATAGTTTATGTGGTTTCTTGAAGCCTTGGCATACAAATTAAGGAAATTTTTCTATTCTCTAACCTCCAGCACCGAGGTTGTTCCAAATAAGATTGTATCATCTAAAAACTACTGTAGAATAGATGGGGGATAGTGGATGTGGCCTTGACTTCCTTCAGCCTACCAATGTTCACCTTATTCAAAAAATTTCTTCTCAACGCTTCAAGCAATATTTTAAATAGGAAAGGGGATAGATGATTCCCTTGCCTTAGACCTTTGACAATACCAAAGAATACCTTGGGGAATCCATTGACAAAAATTAAAAATGTAATGGTGGTTAGACATTCTATGATTAGGCACATTACATTATCTTGAAACCTCATCTTCTTTAGGAATTTAAAAAGTCTCGCCTCACTCTATCATAGGTCTTGGAAATATCAAGATTTAGTACCATTCTCAGAAGGCAATTTTTGTCCATGGAATATAAAATATCATGAGTTTTGATTGTTGCATCCAAAATTTTCCTACTTTGAACAAACCCTTTTTTGTTTCTATTAATAAGTTCCTCCAAAATTGACTTCATCATGTTAGGAATAACAGTCCACCAACACAACTGAGATGGGGGAGGTGAATCAGTTTAGAAACAAATTGTTAAACATTAAACTTTATAAGCTAAAACTTTACATCAAATGATAACACAGTAAATGCCAATACAATAACACAATCCATTGTTGTCGAGGAAACCCTGTTAAAGGTAAACCCCGGTGGGAATTAGCACCCACAAATGATGTATTGAGAGTATAGTATCCCTGTTATAAGATTTAGCCTTGTTAGGAGCTTATTACAACATTACAATACATAGTCCATGTTAAAGGAAAGACCATGTTAGGAGTCAAGAGTAATAGTGGGGTCACTTCCCAAGCACACTGCCCAAAGAAGGTTAAAGCCACCCTCAAGGATTTACAATCCAAACAAATGTATATAGAAAATATACAATCTAGTGAACTATCTGATAGAAACTCTTTTCTTGGTCAGTTCCAATTAAGTACAATGAACATATCCTCTACTCTAAATCCAACAGTCAATCAAGCTTCATAGCTCCTCACTTCTCTATCAATCACCTTCTCTTCATATACACTCATACACACTCACTCTCACATATTTTCAAAAGAAAAGATCTCTCATATATACCCTATTACAATAATTGATTAGGTCAACCAATTAAGCTTTCCCAATATACAAATAATTATTTAACCCCTTTCTAAGATACACATGATATCTAAAACAAGTATATATCAATGAAAATACATCATATATATTCCAAGTTCCACAATCCATGCTCATAATCCACAATACATGCTACATCACTGAAGTCGGCCCCAAATAGGTCTCCTCTAGAATACACGCCAAGTTGACATCATCATCACTCATACAACTTGTGACCCATCACAAACATTATTGAACATGTCTTCTATCATCCCTTAAGCTTGCATAACCTGAATCATCATCGCCTGTAAGATATACTCAAAACGTAGAGACTCGCTTTGTCAATCATCGTTGTCATAGTCCAGATTCTAGTCTCTACCAAAACATTTGTAGCTCATCCAATATGAAATATTAAGCCAAGAGAACTTAGAAATAATATCACCATACATCATTCTTTATATCCCCATCTTCACTCATTCTGATTCATTTCTATAGTATCCGTACACTTATGTCAATCATCATACAACAGTAATAATTAGTATGTTCTTCCTCCACAAAAAAAATTATTGACATTAGTGACAAAAAATGAATTCCAATAGCATTAGTAGTAGCCAATTCCAACATCATCCAATAATCTCCCCCTTTGGCATTGATGGAAACATATGGGAAAATCCATCAACCCAAAAAGTGCTCTCTCTCAATACAATCTTCTCAATATCCTCAACACAAATCTCCCTAAAATAGTAGGGATTTTCACATAGAATCTCACCCCCTTTGACAACAATGGAAAAGGGTGCCATAACTCTTCATCAATCTTCTACAATGTGTAGCTTTTTCAAATCTTCACGTCTGTAACATCCAGGTGAAAAATCACCCAAATAAGTTATGTAGTGTTCCTATGATCACCCCCCCTAGGGAGTAGATCCATACATCAAGTCCATAAAATGATATAGCTCTGAAATCCATTGGAGTGATGCATAATTGCATCAATTAATTACCACAAGGAGAGGTTCTCACCCCAAGTAACTTATGAGATACTCAAAAGCATCTTTTGGCAAAGGTTTAGTATATATATATATGCTATTTGTTCCTTTGTGCTAACATACTCCAATCTGATCTCCTTCTCTACTACCTTGTCTCTCAAGAAATGATACTTAATAGAAATATGTTTAGTCTTTGAATGCATTACAAGATTCTTCTACATATTCACTGTGCTAGTGTTATCACAATGGATAACCATTGGCTCTTCAAAAATTATTCCAATGTCCTTCAACATTTGTTTCATCCAAACAAATTGTGTACAATATATAGCAACAACAACATACTCAGATTCAATAGTAGACTGAGCTATACAATCTTGGTTCTTACTTAACCAAGAAACCAACCTTTTTCCAAGGAAAAATGCTCCTCCACTTGTACTCTTTCTGTCATCCACATTACCTGCCCAATGAGCATCAGTATAAGAATGTAAAATTAAGTCATCAGATTTTTCATACCATAACCCATACACTATTGTTCCTTTCAAATATCTGAAAATTCTTTTTATAATAAAAAGGTGTCTCTTTAGGATCTGCTTGATATCTAGCCACAATTCCAACTGCATTGGAAATATCTAGTCTGGTGTGAGTTAGATATTGTAGACCTCCAATCATTAATCTCTACTTTGTATGAAAGACACTCCAAGTTTTATCATTATAAGTAAGTTTATAACTAGTCCCAATAGGTTTACAGTCTTCCATTCCAAATTTATTTAAGATCTCATTAAGATACTTGGTCTAAGATATAAAAATACCATTCTTGTTATGATTAATTTGTAAACCAAGAAAAAATTTCATTTCACCAATCATTCACATTTTTAATTCATTTTCCATCTCTTTAGAGAACCTTTTACTCATTTCATCATTACCTCCAAAAATGATATCATCAACAAAAAATTCTATGATTAGAAATCCATCTTCACCGGTCCTTAAGTATAAATTACTGTCTACATTACCTTTTCTGAAATCAAGATGAAGAAGATACTTGTCTAGTCTTGCATACTATGCTCTTGGTTCTTGTTTCAGTCCATACAATGCTTTCTTTAGTTTACAGACCATGTCTTCGTCTTCTGTTAGAGGAAATCCATCAGGTTTCTCTATGTATACCTCTTCCTCCAAATCTCCATTCAAAAATGTAGATTTCACATCCATCTGATATACCTTAAAGTCTTTATGTGTAGCATAAGTAAGAAATAGCCTCACAGCTTCCAACCTATAAGAAACAAGAGAAAATGTCTCTTCAAATTATATGCCTTCTTGTTGCGAGTAGCCTTTACTAATCAATCTATCCTTATTTCTTACCATTGTTCCTTCCTCATCCATTTTGTTTCTTAAAACCTATTTAGTTCCTATCATATTCTTGTTTTTAGGCCTTGGAACTAATTCCCAAATGTTGTTTTGATTTATCTGTTCTAATTCTTCTTGCATAGTTGTAGTCCAAGATTCATTTCTACATGCTTTGTTAGTAGTCTTCAGTTCAACTTGAGAAATCAAAAAAATTTCATCTCTTACTTTTGATCTAGTCAACATTTCTCTATTTTCATCACCAATGATTTGATCTTCAGGATGGTTTTTCTTAACATACCTCGGAGTCTTAGGAGTTTCAGTAAGCTCATTTGATTCATCTTCGATCTCATTATCAATTTTCAAAGGTTCTTTAGGATTTGTAGTGATCTCTTTAATCTGTGCAATCTGACTACAGGAATACATTCTTTTTTTAAATCAAAAACCATTCAGCGATCCTCACATTAGTGCTTTCAATCAAATTCCTCAATCTTGGATTGAAACATTTATAGGCTTTTATCTTAGTAGAATAACCAAGGAAGATACCTTCATCACTTCTAGCACCAAACTTCCCTATCTCATGATATCTTTTGATATAGAATTTACTTCCAAATATTCTAAAATATTTTATAGTAGGAGTATGATTAAACCATAATTCATAAGGATTCTTACTTGTACCTTCTTTGATCTGAATTTTGTTCAAGGTGTACAAAGTAGTACCAACAACTTCTCTCCAATGAACATGTGATACATTTTCTTCTAGGAGCATAGTCCTTGTAGCATCTAATATTCTTTTGTTCCTTTTCTCTGCTATCCCATTATGTTGTGGTGTCCTAGGAGCATATGCCTGTCTGTATATTCCATCCTCTTTGTAGCAGGTATTAAACAAGTCTGAAGTAAACTCACCACCTCTATCTGATCTCAAACATTTTATCTTCAAGCCTAATTCATTCTAAACTTTTGCTTTGAATATCTTGAATTTATCAAATGCTTCAGATTTCTCTCTTAAGTATATAACCCACATCATCCTAGAAAATTCATCAACGAAAAGTATAAAATACCTCTCACCATAGTAAGATATTGTTCTTATAGGACCACACATATGTATGTACCAGATCCAACTTCCCTTTCATAGAGTAATATTTTATTTTAAACCTGCTTCTAGTCTGCTTCCCCATAACACACTCTCTACACATAGTGTTATATGATTTCACAATCGTAGGTAGATCACTTACTGCATTATTCATACTTGCCTTCACAATATTATTTAATATGACATCTTCTATTCCATAGCCAATTGTCATCAACCTTCACAATAAAACAAGAAGCCTCAGATGTATTCAATTCAAATACATTACCTCTAGATTTAGTACCAGATGTGATCAAGTCTCATGCCTTACTTCTGATTGAACATTTCCCATCAATGAATTTCAATTGATAACCCTTGTCCACTAGTTGTCCAACACTCAACATATTAGGCTTAAGTCCATCAACAAGCAATACATTATCAATATTAGTTTTTCCATCCAGAGAAATAGATCCAACTCCAATGATAATCTTAGGAGTATTGTCACCAAATCTTACAACACCGCCATCATATCTTTTCAAACTAACAAATTTATTTTTATCTCCAGTCATATGATGTGAACAACCACTATCAATAACCCATTCGGATTTATTTTTAACATGGGATACTAAGACTTTTTCTTCATGTAAAGGTTCATCATCCTTAATAGCAATAAATCCAATCTCATTATAGTCAATAACTTCATCATTAGAAACACCTTCACTAGAATAATAACATTCCTTGTCTTTTGGATACTTAGAATTGTAAAACTTAGCTTTATGCTTTGGAACCCTTGTAGGACATTGAGATGCAAAAGGACCTATCTTGTTGCATGAAAAATATTTCAAAGGTAACTTTCCTTCAAATTTTCCCTTACCTATCTTTTCTCTTCTTGCAATCATGGCCACAACTTCATCTAGCTTTCTTTCTTCTTCTTGTATATCTTCCCATTCATCTGCATTTTCTCCAAGTTCTTCTCTCAAATCATTATTGCTGGTGCTTGCAATTCCTGATAAGGTGTTTTTGTTTCTATGCACAGTTTCCTTAAATGCTGACTCAACTTTAGGTAGAGAATCTCCCAATTTTGCAGACTCAAAGGTAGTGAGTTTACCAATCAACATCTCTCTATTGAAGTTAGGTGTCAACAGTATAATATCTTCTATATCTTGTAATTTAGTTCTATATACAGGTGTCAGGGATTTGAGAATTTTTGCAATCACTTCTTCCTCACTGTAAGTACCTCCAGAGTTCCTGACGCCAATAACAACTTCATTAATTCTCTGTGAATATGCTCTAATGTTATCATCATATTTCATTTTCAATGTTTCCATTTTTTCTTTCCAATTATGTAACTTTGCCTATTTTGTAAACTTATCTCCTTCATACAGTGCTTCCAATCTTGTCCAAATTTCATGTGCAGAATCTAAGTCTTTTACCTCTATGAATTCACCTTCAGAAACTACGTTGATCAATGCTTCCCTTGAAACTATGTTACATTAAAATATCTTCTTATCATCTTCAATAGCTTTATCTAATTCATCCTCAGCTTTCATCTATTCCTTTCTTTTAGTAATCATCCAATAGTCAATTCCCAAGCATAGCAAATGTATTCTCATCTTGTTCTTCCAACTATCAAAGTTTTCAGGATCAAGCTTCAGACTATCCTTCCTATAATAAGTCATCTTCACAATCACCTCAATATGTTAAGATTTCTCTCTAAGGACTAGTAGCTCTGATACCAATTGTTAGGAATAAAAGTCAACCAACACAACTGAGAGGGAATAGGTGAATCAGTCGTGAAACATATTATTAAACATTAAACTTTATAAACCAAAAATTTACATCAAATGATAACACAGTAAATTAAAACACAATAACACAATCCTTTATTGTTGAGGAAACCTTGTTAAAGTTAAAACCCTGGTGGGAATTAGCACCCACAAATGATTTACTAAGAGTATAGTATCCCTGTTAAAAGATTTAGCCATGTTAGGAGCTTATTACAATATTACAGTACACATTCCTTGTTAAAGGACAGACCCTGTTAGGAGTCAAGAGTAAAAACAGGCTCACTGCCCAGGCACACTTCCCAAAGAAGGTTAAAGCCACCCTTAAGAATTTATAATCTAAAAAAATATATATAGAAAATATACAATCCAATGAACTGTTTGATAGCAACTCTTTGCTTGGTCAGTTACAATGAAGTACAATGAGTATATCCTCTACTCTACATCCAATAGTCAATCAAGCTTCATAGCTTCCTCACTTCTCTTTCAATCACCTTCTCTTCATATAAACTCATACACACCTACTCTCACATATTTTCAAAATAAAATATCTCTAATATATACCAGGTATTACAATAATTGATTAGGTCGGCCAATTATGCTTTCCCAATATACAAATAATTATTTAACCCCTTGCTAAGATACACATGGTATCTAAAACAAGTATATATCAATCAAAATACATAAAATATAGTCCAAGATCCACAATCCATTCTCACAATCCACAATAAATGCTACATCACTGAAGTCGGCCCCAAATAGGTTTCCTCCAGAATACACGCCACAATTGATGTCATTATCACTCATACAACTTGCAACCCATCACAAACATTCTTGAACATGTATTGTATCATCCCTTAAGCTCGCATAACCCGAATCATCATCACCTGTAAGATATACTCAAAACACAGAGAATCACTCTGTCAATCATCATTGTTATAGTCTAGAAACCAATATTTACCAAAACATTTGTAGCTCATCCAATATGCAATATTAAGCCAAGCAACCTTAGAAATAAGATCATCATACATCCTTCTTCATATCCCAATCTTCTCTCATTCTGATTCATCCATACACTTATGTCAGTCATCATCAATAGTAATAACTAGTCGGTTCTTCCTCCATAGAAACATATGTTGACATCAGTGAAAAAACATGAATGCTAACAACATCATTAGTAGCCAATTCCAACATCATCCAACACATCCTATTCACCAAAACTTTGGAGAAGATAGTGTAAACCATGTTGTATAAAATAATAGGTCTGAAATCCAAGTGTCTTATAGGGTTAGATACCTTAAGAATAAAAGAAATGTAGGAGTCGTTCAACTCTTTTGATATCTTACTAGTTTAGAATAAATCCTTGGTTTCCATTGCTAAATCATACCCAAAAATATCCCAAAATTCCTAGAAGATAGATGATGTGAAGCCATCCAATCTCAGTTCTTTGAACACAACCATTGAGAAAGTGGTATTATTGATCTCCCCTTTAGTAATAGGAGCCAATATTTGAGCAATATCAGATCGAATGAGAGAAAAGGGTAAGTAGTTTGATAGTTGACCAAGGTAGGGTCAAAGTCTCTTCTAGCCTCTCTATAAGCATTACAAAAGTAATTAGAAGACATATTACCTAGTTGGATATCATAAAAATAGTTTGGTTCATATCATCCTTTAGGGAATGGATAAGATTTCTCTTCTTCCCCTTGATAGTAGATTTATGGAAAAAGTAGAATTCCTATCTCCTTTTAGCCACTGCACCCTAGACTCTTACCTCCAAAAAATTTCCTCCATTTTCAAGATCTTTTCATGTTTTTCTCTTAGGACTTTTTCTTCTTTATGTGTTGTCTTAGAGTGGTCGCCATTAATACTTTGCATCTCTATGGAATTTTTTTGGTATTTGTCTCCTTTCTTGAGAAAATATCCTAAAAAGTGAATTTATTCTAACCCTTAACTGTGTTCCTTATAATGTTTAGTTTTTGGGATATCCTGTACATAGTTATTTCCTTGAATGGGGGTACTCTGCCAATTTTAGATATCATTCCTAAAGTCTAGTTTTCAAGCCCACATGATCTCATATTGGAAGGAGATATGCCCCCTTCATGGTTTTCCAACCTAATCTAGTTGAAGAGGATTTTTTCTTGAGGTTGGTCCAGGTAAAGTCTAGAGTATAGATTAGTATGCTAGATCCAAATTGGAAAAAACTAGAGATTTTTTTATTTCAAAATAAATGATGTTATCTCCCTTTCTATGGTTGGACCAAGTAAATAATTGACCTTGAAGAAATGCAATGTCAAGAAGACTTTCTTTATGAATGAAGTTAGCCAAATATTCCATCCTGTTAGATTCGTCCACCAACTTGCCTATCTTATCTAAGCGGAATAGAGGATAATTAAAGTCTCTAATAATTATCCAATGGTTCTCTTGATCTGTCAAAAATTGTTCCAAGATCTCATCTCCAACTGCCTTATGGGAAGAACAAGTGTTAGGAACATATACATTGACCAAACACCATGAGTCTTGAGGAAAGGAAAGTTTGACTATCAAACTATTAACAAAGCTAGAAAGAAGGTCATCCATTAGTTTTCAAAGACCCCACATAGCGACAACACCCCTAAAATAACTAGTAGCATCACTAATAAAGTAGCACATGAGTCTAGCCAAATATAGTCAACAATGTTCTAAAAAGTACTAGTAGTCATTGTAACTTACCAAAGTAACAAAATATATATTTTATTCTAAAAAATATAGTTTCAAAGAGCATATTACTTCTAAGGGCTATTAAGGCCTCTCATATTCTAGGAAAGGAAGTTCATTTTTAAACTTTTCAGTTTGATTCTAGGGTTCACCGCCTTCCATTGGTAGTTCTTCTTACAACTTCCTTCCCTCTTGTAAGTATTTGTAAAGGGAGGCTAGTTTTGAGTTCCACCCTCACGCCAATTATCTTATTTCTTATTATCTTCTTTTTGGTTATCCACCCCTCTTTTTAGTCTGAGCACAAGAGTTGGCACTTGAGGACATCTATGTTCTCGTGGTGGCACCAAGTGATAAGCATGTTCTTCTTATGGATGTGCAAGAAGAAGTGGGCTTGGGTGAAAGCAATTGGGAGGTAGCATGAGGTTTTGGTGAAAACACACCCTCCACCTATTTATAAGGGGTTGAGTTTGGGGTGGAAATGATTGAGACTTCCCCTTCTTCCAAGAGTATCTCTTTGTCTAAAACCTCCATGTTATGCTCCTCCTAAGGATTGACATCCTTCTTTGGAGTCTCCATAAATTTAGGGATTTCTCATTGAAAGGGATAGTCACCTATCTCCTTCCCCTGGGGTGTCTTCTTGGCCATTTAAGTTCCCCCCTCCAAAGAGATGCATTTCTTTTAGTTTTTGGGACAATTTTGATGGGATTTTATACTCCAAAATCAATTGTCTCGATTCTTAGTAGTTCTGATAGTACATATGGTATCATTTTTATATAGTATAGCTTGGGTCCATTTTCCTAGCTTAGATTGAAATGATAAAGTTAGGAAGAGTTTAGTTTATATCCACATTAACACTGAAATGTGCAAATATTTGGCCTTTTTCACCCCATTCATGGGGACACAATGTTTAAAGGTTTTTCCAATCCACTTGAAAATTTGTTCATCCCAAAACTCTAGAGAGAGACCTAGGAGACACACTCACACATGCATAATTTTGTTTAAGTCAGCTGTAGGATCAAACCCTAGTTTCCATTAACAAAGTGATAAATGGTGCTTACCATAAGCCCAAGGGGCTAAGGTAAGAATATCAATGAGGTCTTCTTCAGTTACAAACTTAAAGAGAAATAGGCTACTCGACATGGCACTAGTGGTCACACTTCCCTTTAGCTTCCATTTTGTAGTCACCTATTGTCTTACCATGTTAATGGTTGGGCGGAAAGAGAAGTACTTCCCACCAAAGAATCATGGAGGAAATGATTCGGTCGACCACAAAGTTAAGAAACACAATAGTAGTTTCTTCCTCTGTTTGCACATATTCAGGGTTATATCAGGTAATCCCTACCCTATTTCACCACTCATGAGCATGTTTTTCCACCTCTTGGATTTTGAGCTTCCATTTGGAGGAACATGCTCTAGATTTTCAATCCCCACTAAGAGATCACCATTCTTTTCCTTGGACAAACCATCAAGTTATGTGTCAGTTTCAATTGTCTTCGAGGTAGTTAAGGAAGAATCTATAGAGGCCCTAGGTGGTATTGTTGCATCTCCTATCACAGGACCCTCAAAATATGACTAGAGGGTCATATTGGGAGTAGGGGCAAGAGGCGGAGGGATGGGCTCCCCCCTCGAAGAGGCACCATGTGCGAGAGATTCAAATATGCAGAGTGGGAACTTATAAAGCTCCAAAGTGGGGTTGTATAGAATACTAAGTACAATTACTTGCATGACTACCTTAGTTAAAGTGATTCTCCTTCCGGACTAAGCCATTTTCCCTCTTGTGTACACTAATTTATTTTAATAGTTTTCCACCAATTCCATCTAAACCTAAGCTCCATTTAAATTAATAGAAAATGAGATCCACACACACATTTCAAGACCTCTTTGATTTTTTTGAATCAATCTAGATATTATATTTGAACAAAAAAACTATTTTTTTACATTTATTAATCGTATAATGCTTGATCATACAATTTTAAGACTAGTTTAAATTTTTAACTTTTGCCATATTATATATGAATTAATAGATCCAACTTAAAAGATAACATTAGATCTCTAACCTCTTCTTAACTTACAACTATTACTTCTCTAGGATTTCCACTATCAAAATGAAAAAAAAAAAGAGAACATCATTGTTACACCAAAATTATATCAATTTTATAGTTATTCTAATTTTCTTTTTATTAAAATAAAAGAATTTACTCAACACACAAACTTCTATAAAATATTACAAACCACTGTGACTCAATGAACAAACCACTGTGACTCCAATGCAGAGGAGTGAAAGTCAGTGGGCACTGAAGAGGTGACCTCGAAAGATGAGGTGTCACTGGAAGGCCGAGCTGATGCTCAAATGAGAAGACATGAGGAT
>MU225696.1:846316-890317 GCA_018584345.1 Thuja plicata
ACAAGGTGGAGAACTTGTCCCACATATCCCTGGGTGTAGTCAGACCATCCAGGTGGAACAACAACCCATCTGAAATATTCATGGCAATGAGGCCCATTGCCTCATCCATCCTGTTTCTGTGCATAAGCGCCTCATAAGGCCTCTGAATAACTGGTTGGACCGCATCCATGCAGGACCATAAACCTCGTGACATGAGGAGTCTGGTCATGTGTGGCTTCCATGTGTGGTAGTTGTGAGGTGTCAGTCGGGCCACAGAGGGGTCTGACATTGAAAGAAGAACAAGACAGAAGTAGAAGGGTCTTTCTGAAAGAAATTGCAGAAATTAAAATGCACCCCCCCCACAATGTATAATCCTATCCCCTGTACACCACAAATTACTATGAAAGCACAAGAAACAAGAAAAAAACCTGAGTTCCAGAAGCAGAACAGGAGCACAAACAAAGGTATGACTTTGACTGCAAAAATTAGTAAGCAAAAGGCAAAATCAGGAAATGAGACCTATACCAATGCGATGGGCTCGGAAACACCTTTTTGGAAATATTTTGTTTTCCAAAAAAGGACACCGTATGCCCAAGATATGAGCAAAAAACTGACAGGTACCTTGAAAAGATAGCTTGCTGGAAAAACATAGTTACGACGCTAAAATTGACGTCCGTATGGACGTCACAGACTGTCCGAGCGGTGCTGCTGGTGGTGGCAGTTTTCGGGCGGCTTCCCAGTGGCGGGCGGGTGGCGCTGCGGCCGGGCGGCGCAGCCGGCGGAGGTTGCGGCCGGGCGCGGTGGCGACGGGAGGGCCGGGCGCGGGCGGCGGCCGAGCTGGGAGGAGGCGGCGGCGGGCCTGGGCGGTGGAGGAGCGGCCGGAGGGCGGTGCTCGCTGGCAGCGCCTAAAAAAGCCTTAAAAAGGCATTTTTTTGAATTTTTTTGAGTTTTTTTTCTCAATTTTCAAGTCGTACGGCCCTAGTAGGCTTGAAATTTTTGCCTGTAGTCACAAAGGCCAAAATAGTCAAAATTTATATGTTTTTCGACTCTCCCGGGCCTTCTGAACGCAATGGAAGAGTCTGTTTTTGCTCAAATGACTCCAAAAAATGGAGCCTCCTTCAAAGTGACAGAAAAAACCCCAAAAAGGCTGTGGCTGTCGTCTTCGAATCGTGGCTTCAAAGACCTTCAATCAGGCAGCGACAGGGTGGCTCTGATACCATGTAGGATTTGAGAAACATGCAAATCCACATAACCCAAATACACCTGCATGCAAATGACCTGATACAAAGTGGAAGCACAAAAATGATAAAGCAGAACTCAGAGATGCTCAAAAGAAGAAGCACAATATTATTCTCTAAGTTATTAAAAAAATATTACAAAGTTTAGCCTATAAAGGTGAACAAACTCTAATAATAGAAAAGCTAGGTTGCGCAATATAATTAATATAAAGTATTAATTATATGCACCTAAGAGATAGCTTAAGCGAAAAATAGTAAGGACTAACTGATTACTCTAACAATTATAACGTTACGGTACACAGTCCATGTTAAAGGATAGATGTTGTTAGGAATCAAGAGTAACAGTGGGCTCACTGCCCAGGCACACTTCCCAAAGAAGGTTAAAGCCACCCTTAACAATTTATAATCTGAACAAATGTATATAGAAAATATACAATCCAATGAACTGTCTGATAGCAACTCTTTGCTTGGTCAGTTACAATGAAGTACAATGAACATATCCTCTACTCTACATCCAATAGTCAATCAAGATTCATAGCTTCCTCACTTTTCTATCAATCACCTTCTCTTCATATACACTCATACACACCTACTCTCAAATATTTTCAAAAGAAAATATCTCTCATATATCCCCTATTATAATAATTGATTAGGTCGGCCAATTAAGATTTCCCAATATACAAATAATTATTTAACCCCTTGCTAAGATACACATGGTATCTAAAACAAGTATGCATCAATCACAATACATCAAATATAGTCCAAGATCCACAATTCACTCTCACAATCCACAATACACGCTACATCACTAAAGTTGGCCCCAAATAGGTCTCCTCCAGAATACATGCCACAACTGACGTCATCACCACTCATAGGACTTGTGACCCATCACAAACATTCTTGAACATGTCTTCTATCATCCGTTAAGCTCACATAACATGAATCATCATTGTCTATAAGATATACTCAAAACACAGAGAGTCACTCTGTCAATCATCGCTATCATAGTCCAGAAACTAGTCTTTACCAAAACATCTGTAGCTCATCCAATATGCAATATTAAGCCAAGAAAACTTAGAAATAAGATCATCATACATCCTTCTTCATATCCTCATCTTCACTCGTTCTGATTCATCCATACACTTCTGTCAGTCATCATACAACGGTAATAACCAGTCAGTTCTTCCTCCATAGAAACATATGTTGACATCAGTGACAAAAAATGAATGCTAACAACATCATTAGTAGCCAATTCCAACATCATCCAACACATCCTATTCACCAAAACTTTGGAGAAGATCTTGTAAACCATGTTGTATAAAATAATATGCCTGAAATCCAAGAGTCTTAGAGGGTTAGATACCCTATGAATAAAAGAAATGTAGGAGTCATTCAACTCTTTTGATATCTTACCAGTGTAGAATAAATCCTTGGTTTTCATTGCTAAATCATACCCAACAATATCCCAAAATTCCTAGAAGAAAGATGATGTGAAGCCATCCAACCTTAGTTCTTTGAACACAACCATTGAGAAAGTGGTATTATTGATCTCCTCTTTAGTAATAGGAGCCAATATTTGAGCAATATCGGATAGACTAAGAGAAAAGGGTAAGTAGTTTGATAGTTAACCATGGTAGGGTCAAAGTCTCTTCTAGTCTCTCTGTAAGCATTACAATAGTAATTAGAAGACATATTACCTAGTTGGATATCATAAAAAATAGTTTGGTTCATCTCATCCTTTAGGGATTGGATAGGATTTATCTTCTTTCCTTTGATAGTAGATTTATGGAAAAAAGTAGAATTCCTCTCTCCTTTTAGCCACTGCACCCTAGACTCTTACCTCCAAAAAATTTCCTCCATTTTCAAGATCTTTTTCCATTTTTCTCTTAGGACTTGTTCTTTCTTTATGTGTTGTCTTAGAGTGGTCGCCATTAATACTTTGCATCTCTATGGAATTTTTTTGGTATTTATCTCCTTTCTTGAGAAAATATCCTAAAAAGTGAATTTATTCTAACCCTTAACTTTGTTCCTTATAATGTTTAGTTTCTGGGATACCCTGTACATAGTTATTTTCTTGAGTGGGGGTACTCCACCAATTTTAGATATCATTCCTAAAGTCTAGGTTTCAAGACCACATGATCTCATATCGGAAGGAGATATGCCCCCTTCATAATTTGCCAACCTAATCCAGTTGAAGAGGATTTTTGCCTGAGGTTGGTCCAAGTACAGCCTAGAGTATAGATTAGTATGCTAGATCCCAATTGGAAAAAACTAGAGATTTGTTTAGTTCAACGTAAATGATGTTATCTCCCTTTCTATGGTTGGACCAAGTAAATAATTGACCTTGAAGAAATTCAATGTCAAGAAGACTTTCTTTATGAATGAAGTTAGCCAAATATTCCATCCTGTTAGATTAGTCCACCAACTTGCCCATCTTATCTAAGGGGAATAGAGGATAATTAAAGTCTCCAATAATTATCCAATGGTTCTCTTGATCTATCAAAAATTGTTCCAAGATCTCATCTCCAACTGTCTTATGGGAAGAACAAGTGTTAGGAACATATACATTGACCAAACACCACGAGTCTTGAGGAAAGGAAAGTTTGACTATCAGACTATTAACAAAGCTAGAAAGAAGGTCATCAATTAGTTTTCTTGGACCCCACATAGCGATAACACCCCTAAAAGAACTAGTAGCATCACTAATAAAGTAGCACATGAGTCTAGCCAAATATAGTCAACAATGTTCTAAAAAGTACTAGTAGTCATTGTAACTTACCAAAGTAACAAAATATATATTTTATTCTAAAAAATATAGTTTCAAAGAGCATATTACTTCTAAGGGCTATTAAGGCCTCTCATATTCTAGGAAAGGAAGTTCATTTTTAAACTTTTCAGTTTGATTCTAGGGTTCACCGCCTTCCATTGGTAGTTCTTCTTACAACTTCCTTCCCTCTTGTAAGTATTTGTAAAGGGAGGCTAGTTTTGAGTTCCACCCTCACGCCAATTATCTTATTTCTTATTATCTTCTTTTTGGTTATCCACCCCTCTTTTTAGTCTGAGCACAAGAGTTGGCACTTGAGGACATCTATGTTCTCGTGGTGGCACCAAGTGATAAGCATGTTCTTCTTATGGATGTGCAAGAAGAAGTGGGCTTGGGTGAAAGCAATTGGGAGGTAGCATGAGGTTTTGGTGAAAACACACCCTCCACCTATTTATAAGGGGTTGAGTTTGGGGTGGAAATGATTGAGACTTCCCCTTCTTCCAAGAGTATATCTTTGTCTAAAACCTCCATGTTATGTTCCTCCTAAGGATTGACATCCTTATTTGGAGTCTCCATAAATTTAGAGATTTCTCACTGAAAGGGATAGTCACCTATATCCTTCCCTTGAGGTGTGTTCTTGGCCACTTAAGTTCCCCCCTCAAAAGAGATGCATTTCTTTTAGTTTTTGGGACAATTTTGATGGGATTTTATACTCCAAAATCAATTGTCTTGATTCTTAGTAGTTCTGACAGTACATATGGTATCATTTTTACATATTATAGCTTGGGTCCATTTTCCTAGCTTAGATTGAAATGATAAAGTTAGGAAGAGTTTAGTTTATATCCACATTAACACTGAAATGTGCAAATATTTGGCCTTTTCCACCCAATTCATGGGGACACAATGTTTGAAGGTTTTTCCAATCCACTTGAAAACTTGTTCATCCCAAAACTCTAGAGAGAGACCTAGGAGACACACTCACACATGCATAATTTTGTTTAAGTCGTCTGTAGGATCAAACCCTAGTTTCTATTAACAAAGTGATAAATGGTGCTTACCATAAGCCCAAGGGCCTAAGGTAAGAATATCAATGAGGTCTTCTTTAGTTACAAACTTAAGAGAAATAGGCTACTCGACATGGCACTAGTGGTCACACTTCCCTTTAGCTTCCATTTTGTAGTCACCCACTGTCTTACGATGTTAATGGTTGGGCAGAAAGAGAAGTACTTCCCACCAAAGAAATATTCATGGAGGAAATGATTCGGCCGACCACAAAGTTAAGAAACACAATAGTAGTTTCTTCCTTTGTTTGCATGTATTCAGGGTTATATCAGGTAATCCCGACCCTATTTCACCACTCATGAGCATGTTTTTCCACCTCTTGGATTTCGAGCTTCCATTTGGAGGAACACGCTCTAGATTTTCAATCCCCACTAAGAGATCACCATTCTTTTCCTTGGACAAACCATCAAGTTATGTGTCGGTTTCAATTGTCTTCGAGGTAGTTAAGGAAGAATCTATAGAGGCCCTAGGTGGTACTGTTGCATCTCCTATTGTAGGACCCTCAAAATATGACTAGAGGGTCTTGTTGGGAGTAGGGGCAAGAGGCGGAGGGATGCCCCCCCCTCTCGAAGAGGCACCATGTGCAAGAGATTCAAATTTGCAGAGTGGGAACTTATAAAGCTCCAAAGTGGGGTTGTATAGAATACTATGTAAAATTACTTGCATGACTACCTTAGTTAAAGTGATTCTCCTTCCGAACTAAGCCATTTTCCCTCTTGTGTACACTAATTTATTTTAATAGTTTTCCACCAATTCCATTAAACCTAAGCTCCATTTAAATTAATAAAAAATGAGATCCACACACACATATCAAGACCTCTTTGATTTTTTGAATCAATCTAGAAATTATATTTGAACAAAAAAACTAATTTTTTAATTTTTTTAATCGTATAATGCTTGATCATACAATTTTAAGACTAGTTTAAAGTTTTAACGTTTGCCATATTATATATGAATTAATAGATCCAACTTTAAAGATAACATTAAGTCTCTAACCTCTTCTTAACTTACAACTATTACTTGCCTAGAATTTCCACTAAAAAAAAAACAAAAAAAAAACAACAACAACATTGTTACACCAAAATTATATCAATTTTATAGCTATTCTAATTTTCTTTTTATTAAAATAAAAGAATTTACTCAACACACAAACTTCTATAAAATATTTGTTTATAAGAATACTTTAATCTTTTCACCTTCAATTCATTTTTTTAAAAATATTATTTCATATAGAGATAAGAAGTCCAAAACGATGCTCTTGGTGTAGTTCAATGATGGGCACTCATAACATCATTAATTACAATAAATCTAATACCCATAATCGAAACTTTTTGCAATAATACAATAAATTAAGGATACTTGTGCAATAATAAATTCCCGTACCTTGCAATCACGTAAAATGCATTAATACACTAAATCACAAAGATTAAGGATAGGAAGTGCAGTTTCAAAGTTAATTTTTTTGTTTTGAAGTTATGGTTTTTTTTCCCAATTAGAATAAAAAACAGAAAATTACATCAAAATCAGCATACGACAGCAGAGTATCAGCAGCAATGACAAGTCTCAGTTAAAACATGTTTATCGTGATTAATCATAGTTGGGATTCATAAATTTGATAATTTGTAATAAATAATTAAAAAAATATATATATTTAATTTTATAATCTAACAAATGTTTATTTGAAGTAATTTTTTAATTTTAAAATTAAGTATTTTAGAATTTGCATTTTGTTTCCGATTGTCCAAGTTAAATCTGATTAGATCTATAAGTACAAATTCTTTTTATGTCCTAAAATTTTTACTTTGTATAATACACATTTTATCTTAGAATTTGTTAAATTCACCTTCTTGAATGTTTTTTGTCAAATATTTAAGCATACATACTATTTAAAAATACCCAGCAAAAGATTGTCATTTTTTATCTGATTAATGATAATTGAAATTCATAAATTTAATAATTTATAATAATAATTAAAAAATAAATACAAAGATAAAATATGTATAGTTTCATAATCCAAGAAATATTAAAAATAAATACAAAGATAAAATATGTTTAATTTCATGATCCAAGAAATATATATTTGTAGGGAAGTTTTTCTTTTTTTGATTAAATGTCATAAGATTTGTGTCTGATTTTTAGTTTGTCTAGTGTTAAATCTAACAATTTGAAATAGTTGGAATCTTTTTTGTGCCTTCAAATATTTACTTTATACAATGCATAATTTTGTTCTAGAACTCATTGAATTCACCTTCATTTTTTTTCCCAAATATTTGAACATTAGCACTATTTTAAAAAAAAAATCTATAAAGAGATTGTCATTTTTTAGTCTTGATTAATGATAGTTGAGATTCATAAATTTAACAATTTGTAATGAACAATTTAGAAATCAAATATTTTTTTTGTTTGGTTTCATAATCCAAGAAATGTTTGTTTGTATGAAGTCCTTTTTTTTTGTTAATGGATATCTTAGGGTTTGTTTGATCTAACAATTGGGTTAGATATATAAGTATGAATTCTTTTTGTACTTCAAATTTTTACTTTGTATAATGCACAATTTTGTTGATCTTATCGATTTTTTCTTTTTCAATCTTTTTTTTACGAAATATTTGAAAATACACTATTTACTTTGTATAATGCCTAAATTTTGTCTGCCACCTTGTCAAATTCACCTTTTTCAATTCTGGCACTATTTAAAAATGTCTATAATAAGATTGCTATTTTTGTCCAAAGACAAATTCTTTTAAATAACTCTTTAAAGTACATCCAAAAGTTCAATGACAATAAATGTGCACTTAGTCAAATCTAAGACTAAAAAATGAATGAACCCAATTGATTTAAAGTAGAAAAATAAATGAAAAATATTTAAAAATTTAAAATTAAATTAAAAAAAAACATTACATCTATCAAATAAGTACAAAGCTAAAGATAATATAAATATAAATAAATTAAAATAGAATAAAATAAAATATTTAAATCTATATATAATAAAAAGTACAACTAACTTCATATAATATATATTATTTATTTATATAATTAAATTAAAATATTTACACATTGAAAATACCATTAGGAGGCAAATTTTACCATCCCCAACATTGATTGACTACTATAACCAAAAATTTGAAACTTTTGCAAAATAGAATAATAATTATAATTGTAATTCATGAAAAACAACTGTGAAAGAAGCGGCAAAAGGGCCAATCCAATCGTAATTGGGCCCCCTAAAGTTTATCCAGTTCTTCTCCACTATAGTATCCCTCTTATGAAGAAGGGCCTACCATGCCTCTATTGGTGGGTGCTTTATTCAATTACACTAATTAAAAGTTTGTGAATCCAGTTTGATGAACATAATTTTATTGTCAAACTCAACATTTTTGTCATATTAACGTTTTCATTAGCTATTTGACTTATACCCATGTTAGATGGAGGGGGCGGTGGATGGGATCCTGGCAAAGAAAAAGGGAAAGAGAAAAGCTGATACGTCAGGAGAAGACAGGTTGGTTGAGGATGACTAAAGCAAAGCTGAATATATTATTGCACCAGTTTTTTTAATATGCCCACAACGTACAGGACCCAGCTGCTGTCTTTCTGAATGGCTTCTCAGACCAAGCAAGCAAAAGCCAAAGCAGAGATTCATGTGGCAATATAGAAAGCAAAAGTATGAATTTTTCCTTTTTTAAACTAATTTTGAATTGGACTTTGCTGGTCATTGCTTGTCTAAAATGGGGAAAGTTGCAGGCTTGTATAGAATACTTATAGAGCTTAAATCAATGGCATCAGACAGGACAAGGGTGTATCTTATATATGTTCCTAGAGTACAGTGTCAGTGATGCAATCTGTTCTTGCCCTGTATTGCTAATGATATATGCTGATTCATATGGAAGCCAGTGTTTTGTTTGCAAAGAACAAACAATATGGTACCTACCCATGACCTGAATCTGTTGTGATCATAGCTTGTTACAGAGTCTTTTGTCCTCTGATTATATTGGGTATTGATTTGGAATGCCCATTTTTGAAGATATGGACAAGAAGATCTTTTGGATTGTTAGCAACAGTGTAGGATCCATGGTAGGGTTTTGTTTTAGGTTTTCCTGGGAAAACCCCATAATCTCTTTTCAGCTGTTCTGCCTTGGTTTGCTCATGATTTTGTACCCACAGTTTTGCTTCAGGGTTTTACTCTCACCAGTAGTTGTTTACACTGGCTTCTTCCTTACTGCACTCCTCAGCATTGGACATAGGCAGCAACAGGAGAAGGCTGCAGTTCTTGAGAGGAACAAGGGAGAAAAACCCTTCAATGAGGTTTGCCAGTTGAGAAGGTTTTCAGAGGAAACCATGAGTGGGTTTTCTAGCGGGAAATATGATGAATATGCAGAGGAGAGTATTATATCAGAGGATTTTCAGGAAGAGGAGTTCAATGGTGGGTTTGTAGATGGTGTGGAAATACATAGCAGAGAAGTGGAGACTGAGGTCCGCGAGGATAGGTCATTGGACCTGTCAAATGAAGAAATTATGGCTGATGATTACCAAAGGGACCAAAATCGCGCCAAATCTGTGCATTTCAGTGATAATCTTATTGAGGGGATTTATAGAACTCAATTGGATGTAATCATGGAGGAGAATGAAGAAGAAGAGAGGATTCACATTGAAATTTCAACCCCCAGAAAGATAGACAGTGATTCAGAGGATGAGGCTCCAATGAATGTTTCCCCTCAGTCCGAGGACAGAGAGGATCAGCAACAGAGGAAAGTTCGCCTTGAAGATTTTTTCTCGCTCACATTGAACTGTGAATCATGGAGAAGCTTTGGTCATGATGGTGCCAGTGCCAGTAACAATTCCTGTACTTCTGATGATGATGATACAGATAGTTCTGGGTCCTCCGAGGGTTCACTGGGACATCTGGGGCCTCTGTTATATATAGTCGATGATACCAAACATTCCCATTCAGTACAAAGTAATTTGTTTCTTGAAAATTCATCACTTCCTTCCAATGGTGGAGGTGAAGAATCGCCTGTTGATTTTCACTTTAGTTGGACTGAGGAAGATGAAAGAGAGGAGAAAGAAAGCCTGTTTGAGATTGTGCATGCAGGGGATGCTCAGTCTATGTCGGAAGATGACAATTTGATTGAGATTGCTCTTTCTGATCAGGAAAATTCAGAGCTGCCAGAAATACAGGCAACAATAGATCAACGAAATACTGAAGAACAACCACTCAAAGCCCAGGAACATCGGGAGAAGGATAAGCTTGAAGGTCCAGAGGAGGAAAACCTGATTGAGATTGATCTGTTAACACACAGTATTGGATTACCAGAAGAAATTGAAGAGAAAAATCTAATTCAAGGAGACCTATCTGATCATTCTGGGGATGATCCACCAGTCCACAGTGACCCTACTCTAGAAACAGAACCAAAGGTGGAGGAGGAGATCAAGGCTCCTGAGCAAAATGAATCATCACCAACAGAGCAACCTGGTAAAAATCTAGAGGAAGGCCATCCACAAAGAGCTGAAATAGGAGAAACCATAAAGTCTTCTGCTGAATCATCAAAGCTAGGTATGCAATCAGGAGATATATAGGGATGTCTTTTATTCATCCTCTTATTGTGAGGAATTTTTTTGGGCTATTGAACTAGTGATTTGAAGTGGGTAGAGCTGAATAGTGTGTTGTAGATTTTTCATGATCTAGGAATAATAGCCTCGTATTCTTTAATAATTTGATTATTGAAATGAGCAAATATATTGTAGTAAAGATGAGATTTCCTGTCTGGTTTGTATTCTTTGTTCTAATGCAACGTAACCAGAACGGAAAAAATTGAAGTTCACCAATTTGGATTGTGGACTTGCATACTGCCTGCATTGGGCCAAATTTTATTGAGTCCAACATTGTTGGCACATTAATGATCTCAAACATCTTGGATCATATGATGGTAATGGAAAATAATTCCTAGTGTGTCTGGAGAGAGCTGCTCTGTCCTAGTCTTGCCAATTGAGTAGCAGCCTTTGAAAATTCTATGGTCTTTCAAGTACTTTGTATTTGTATTTGGACATAAATATAATATTAGATAAACACACATATTGTTGTTGTGGATGCCTTTAAGGCTATTGTAATCAAGCATAAATGGAATGGGTCAATTTCTTTCCTTGAATATGAGTGTCGATTTAGAGATTGTTAAAACAATTGTGACTGCATTCTGATATTGACATGGTATATTGTTTATTATTGAAAATTTTAATTTTTGTTTAGTTTATCAAGTCAATTTTGAGAAAGAATTTTGTTATTGTAGATTTGTAGCCTTATGTTATTTCATTCAAATGCATACAAGTATAAATAAACAGATTAAAAAATTAAATAATAACAGTTGATCGTTAAATACTTGACAAATGGATTTATTAGGTTAGGAAAGTAAGTAAGGAGGTAGAGGTACTTAGTTTATTAGTTGAAGAATTAATGTTATTTGAGGAAGATTTTGAAAACTCTCAAATTTTTTTCTTAGAACTATGATTTTTTTGTTAGATGAATACCTCAATTTTTGACATTGGATTTGTTCTCCATCAAAGGATAAGTTTGCAGGTTTTGAATGAGTTTGTTGTCATTGACTAGTTCAGTATGTTTGAATTCATTCCTGTATATAATGTAATTATGTTCTTTCGCTTGTCTAGTATGCTCATGCTCTTTGCCTTTTTTAATATTTTTGGGGTTGGCAATAGACAAAGACACCATGATAGAATCATCATTATCTCACAAGGAGGCAAGTTCTCCTAGGTCAGCCCTTAGGAATGTATATAAAGATTAAAAGATGATAAGAAAAGCCTCTTAAGATAATGCATATAGATTCATAACTCCTTTTAGTGGAGCAATCAAGTGCTTTCCTATTGATTGCTTCTTTAATGCTCTAGGATGAGAGGTGATGTTTGAAATAGGAGAGATGCGATAAATGCAATTAATGTTGTCGAATACTAACACATAAAACCAAATCTCACAAAAGTGGTCTTAGTCAACTTCAGGTAAGAAAGGTATATGAAGTCAATAAACAAAACTTGAATTTAATAATTTTTTTGATGAATAGTGTGGTTGTTTTTATTAATAAAATAAAGTACACAATTCACGAAAAATGGCAGGGGGATGCAAGATCATCCCTCAAGAGTCATAAAACCAAAACTCGAAATAGGAAACACAGGCAAAGCCCAGAGAGCAAACTACAAAAATTAAAATCATTTAAGCAATGAGAGTAGCACCAGAGGGTGCCGACGAAGGATCTATGTCATCCTTTTTACTTCATACATCACCGAGGTCTAGGGCGATGTTCGAAAGGGATCACCCCTCTTCAGCAACAACAACCTCCACTTTGTCATTGTCCTCTTGCATGGGTGAGATTGCCAATGCAAGTCTTGGGAGCCATTTGGATGAACTGGGCCACCCACTGTCACCAATAGAAGCCAACCAACCACTAACACTGCTAGTGAGAGGGCCTGCACCTCCTAAACCACACCTGGAGGTAGAACCCTCACATAGTCTAGAGACAGATCTACACCTAGCGAAACCACTCCCACCACTAGATTGGCGTTGGGGAGCCTAGGACCGTGGGGTCTGTGAGCCATGAGCGGAAGAGCTTCGACCGCGCCAACAACCGCGAGGTGGTGATCAGACACAAGAGGCAAGACTGTCTGGAAGAACTCTAACAACTGTATAAGGGGTATTTCTGTAATACTCAAGAAGCTCCTAAAGGTGGGCCACCTCTAGGGAAACATTGTTGGCTTGGACTTGAATATGAAGCATCACATTATTACATATTTGGGCTTTACTAAAAAATGAAAAGGTACATAAATAGAGTTGTGAGAAAATAAGACAACCTTCCTATCTTTCCACAAATAAAAGAGGATTTCAACCCTCAAAGCATGCGAGATTTGGGTAAACTTGAAGGGGATGCTAGGCCAATCCCCCAAAAGAGCCATATGTTAGGAAAAAGGTTTAGTCCAGAAGGGGCAAAATAAATCATGAATCCAACTTTACGAATTTTGAGCACAACGCCAAAACTAGAAGAGGTGTTTGAAGGACTCTGGTTGGCCACAAAAAGGGCAATGAGGGTCAAGAATGCCTATATGTCGTAGGTGGGAGCCTAAAGGCAAGCCTTAGAAAAGAACACACTAATTAGAATGGGGAAGCTTAGGTTTAATAATGGCAAACCAAATATTCATGAGTTTGCCTCACCAAATGGGTTGAGGAGACTACAAATGCCACTCAAGATTCAACACATGCACCATAGGAAGGCATAGAGAGAACCAATGGTAACCAAGTTGCGACTTGTAGCTATAAAAGGATGTGTTGGGATATAACACCAATCTTTCCATCGGACTTCCCAGAGTGAATGCCAATCTTGTGTAGCATATTCAAAGGCAGAGCATACACAACCATGTCAAATGTTTGTCAATCTAGCCACACAAATTGGTACTGAGCTTTCATATCTTCCTAGGATCGAATATTCATAGTGGTTCTAGGAAAAAAGTCTCAGGGTGTGTGAATGCCACATTTCTGAAAACACAAAGCACGAAGCACAGGCGACTGAGTCAAGGGAATCCCTTGGACTTGAATGAGCAGAGACCACCAAATATTATGCTGATTGAATGAGAGGTTGTCCCTGGAACTAGACATGACCCACCACAGCCAAGGTTTAATAACTTCCCTTCGATATAAAAGACATCTGCCATAACTAGAAGGGTTTGAAAGCCAACCCCTTTCCAAGGTGGCCTATTAACTGGATACCCTAAAGAAATGCAATGCCTGAAAAGGAATTTCTAGCTTTCATTTCCAGAGATGGCATGGGCAATCCACTTAGCACACAAGGCTTAGCCCTACTTTTGAGTAGAAAGAATCCCCAAACCGCTAGAGTCATGCAGGAGGTAGTAAAACTCCTAGACAACTCTATGAAATCCACAGTGGTCTTTAGAAGAAGCCAATAAAAAATCCATTAGCAACGTCTCAAGCTTATTGTAAGAAGCCTTTAAGGGAGACTAACAAGAAAAATAATAGCCATGGGTGGTTGCAAGGATTTTAGAACACATTTGAAATTTACTAGCTAATGAAAGCATCTTGGTAATCAAATAGTTTAGCTTCCTTTTTATTATAGTAAGGACCACATTCCAAAGTTCTACAAGAGAACCTTGGAAGGCAAAGGGAATGCCTAAAGAACAAAAAGTTTCACAATGCACAATCCGCTTGCACCCATACTGGAGCATCCAAGATGAGGCTCGAAGGAAAGATTACTAATAACACTGAGTTTTATGCCACTGAATGACAAAACCTGAAGCCAAGCAAAAGGTGTCAAGATACCAAAGGGATTCATTGATGTTTTTGTCTTCTCCAATAAAGGTGAGAAAAGAGTCATATGTTTCAAATATGACATGTTGGTTGTCATTGATGTCAGACTTGTTGGAAGGATGAAGTGTTGGTGGAAGAGCTATTGGAAGGATGATGCACTTGTTGGAAGGATGAAGTTGTTGACAAGATGGAAAGATACATTGAAGATATGGATGGGTGTTGTCATTGATGGCAACAATATGGTGTTTAGATCCTAATCCCACGTGCGCAGCTCACTAGGTGATCATACCGAAAGACAGATTGAATTTTGGTTAAGTATAGTGTGCAGAATAGAGTGTTCTTTCTGCACAAACAATTTTTTTATCAACGAATACTCCCAGGTGAATATTTTTGGGCGCGCACCTAAGGGGAGCATGTTAGAGGTATACTCATGCTAAATCTAAAGTTTGGTGGCAAGATGTTTTGGTGCATAGAAGTTACAAGTATATGAGTGTCAATTTTCAAGCCTGACAGTTAGAACAGGCCAACATGGTAAAAAATCTTATTGTGCAAATCGGTAAAAAAATTTTGATGGTCAAAGCATGTTCAAATTAGTTTAGTCGACATGACTAAAGTATCAATGATTATCTTGATTGGAATTGAGATTTCAATACCATTTTTGGCGGTAAAGAGAAAAAAGGTTTAAATTTTCCAAGAATATTTTTTGCCAACATTGTAAGATTGAATTATGGATTGCGGAAGTATAAAATCAATGAATTAGATTTTGAAGAAGCAACGGATAATGATTGATGCATGTTGGTTGCATAGAAGCTACTATTATGCAATTTTTTCTCAGAAGTTGAATATCTAAGTTAGTGATTCGTGATGAACAGAGTTAGTAAGTAGTCAGTGATAAAAGTGTTTCAGATCTTTATTTAGCAATTACATGGAACTGTAATTAGGAATTATTAGATGCTATCTTAGGCTGTTCATTATATCTATATCATTGTATTGATCCTTGTAAGGTAGTGATCCTTCGTATAAGAGTTGTAGCCCTTTTTGTATTGAGCAGTGAGCTCTAGGCAGTAAGCCTGAATGCAAGTGCATTCCTAACTTATTGTAAGATAATATTTCTGCAAAGTATTGGCTTTTGGGTGTCACCCCCATCATTTTTTTTACCCTAACAGGGTTTCCATGATAAAAATCCATGTGTTATGGTGGTGTGCTTATTTGTTTTATGTTCCTGCATTTTACTTTTCAATTCATGCATTAAGTGGTTTGTGAATTTGGTTAACAAAGTTAAAATTGTTAGAATACTGATTCACCGCCCTCTCAGTGTTCCCTCCTTATAATAGAAGTGTTGGTGACATACTTGTTGTGCTTGGTCTAGATGTATTCTGACTTGCTCAAAATAGCGTAGTTAGCAAAAATCATGATGAAAATCTCTTTTGTAGTTGTGGTTCAAAATATGTCACATGTACAGTTTCCTTAGTCCCGAAGATATTCATCTAGTGTTCAACACTCTAGTTGTGTTCCAGATAACATTGCAGTGGTAGTGGAATCTTTGCTCATATATCTACTGATGTTGTTGTTGAGTTCCTTTTTAATTTCCTTTGAACAATTCAGTGGTGATGATGATGTTGTGGATGTAAGATGTTAGTTGATGTGTTTCTTTTGTTATGATGTCTCAGATGTTCCTAACACTCATGGGTGTTAGCATTATGATTGGCATTGTCATTGATGCCATCCATCTCTAGTGTGGTATTAATTTCTGACTACAAAAGACTTGAAGGACTGAGGTTATGATTGATGTAGAATATTTAAAAAGAATGTTGGAAATCTTATGACTGAGAAGGGGGAGGGTGTGAATCAGTACAAACAAGTACTGAACAATTTCAACCACCGATATGATTATCTACATTAGCAACTTCCAAACCACAAAGCATATAACTGAAGTAAACAAATAACAGTAAACAATATCAAGCATCCACAACCTTAACAAACATAACACATGTATTTTTTTGTGGAAACTCTTGTTAGAGGGAAAAAACCATGGTGAGGATGACACCCACAAGTCCAATACTGTAGTAAATGAGTTTTCCCTGTCAGGAGCTACGAATTCCCTTTCTGAGGGTTCACCCTGTTAGGAGTGATTAGTACACTATTAGGAGTACAATCAGATCAGCTATGATTTATTTCACTAGAGGATTTCAAACCTCAATAAAGAAGCTACTCTGTTAAAGGATTTACAAATAAGAACATGTTAAAGTTCACCCTGTTAGGGGATTTGACCTGTTGCAACTATTAGGGAACACCAAGATTGTTGACTTTTAGAATGGCACTGATTGCCTATCATATCCTTTTTTCTCATTTCCTTCCTCACGCTGTACTGATCTCTGCTCCTTCACTTCATGACTGCCCAAACTGAAAATATGATCACAACCCTAAATCAAATGATTTAGTGCTCCTTATATAGACTGTCATTAGGTCACACAAGACCTAGAAATTTCCACCACAGTCAGCCCAAAAAATTAGCCAACCTCCTCAAAATCAGCCTCAACAACATCCAATATTTCGTCCTCAAAACATATTACCAATATTACAATTAATATGTTGACCTCAGATCCACTGCCTTAATCAAATTAATATGAAACTCTAATCGGTAATCAAATAGGTAAACTGCCTTCTCACTCCAAACATAATTCAATCAAAACTTAAGATAAATTGTTGCGGTTGGAATCATGGATTACACATACCATATACATACTCTATCTATGATCGCAACATCTGAATCTTTCCTTATCTCAACCGCTACCACAATCTGTATCTGATACTGTTCGTCCTGAACACCAGTCAACATACATAGTTTATCTTTTCTTTACCGATCATGTACAGTTCTTACTGATCACTATAATCATGATAACTAAATACATTTCCATCAAGGACAACCAATTATGCATCCACACATGACCGCTCTGCATATCTCCTCCAAACTATCATAATGCCAATAAATAGTCAAAATGTTGTTGTGAGTGTTTACTACTTGCCTATGTAGTGCTTAGTTTGGACGGTGTCAATTGATTTGCTGCTACTATTCATTTCAATTACTGTGTTGAGCATGTTGATTTGGCATTAGTGAGGTTTCTTGGTGATGTTAAATTGTTGAGGTTGTTGATCCATCATTTCTATTGTAGACAGCTGTGTTGTTGAAGACAATTTTAATGCTCTAGTATTACTAGAGTTCTTTGACAACAAAGAGGTTATGTTAGATTGGTCCAAAATATCTTTGGCGTCCTCCAGACATGATACACTATTTTTGAATGATGATATTAATCATGCTTGGTCATATAATATGTTTTCCAGTGTTATTTGTGGTGTGCAAGTAAGCTTTGGTGATATATGCTTTATGTGTTTAGTTATACTATGTTTTGTGTGTTTGGATGTGCTACCTTATTTGGTATCAATTGTTTGGTTCATATATGCTTTACAATTAATGTTTGGATGTTAATTTGGGTCTCACCTTGATGTGTGGAGATCCACATAGTTCAAGATTGCTTCAGAATATGTTTTCTTGGCTAATTGTTTTACAAGCCTTAATTGTCTATCTACATGTTACATTTCAGAGATGATTTTGGTCGATGTGCAGACAATTGGATCTATTTTAGGAGAGTGTGTTGAGATATATTTGGCTCCCCTCTTTCTCTTGGAGTGGATCGTTTCATGTATTTTGGGTTCAGATGACCTATTTATGTAATAATGTTTTGTTCTGCTTGTGACTAACATGATGAAAATATGACAACATACAAATGAAGGGGGGGGAAGGGGGGGGGGGGGGAATCTGTTGTCCCNGGGGGGGGGGGGGGGGGGGTGAATCTGTTGTCCCAAAACTTTATCCTTAACTTCAGGTCTGATATTTAAACAATGAAGCACAAATCCACAACACTTCAAGAGCACATAACACCAAGGTTTTTTTGCGTAGAAAACTTGATCAAGGGAAAAACCATGGTGGGGATGAACCCACAAGATGATGTACTCTATTAAAAGAACTATACCCTGTTAGGAGTATTGTAATGAGAATTCACATGCATTTAGGCGCACTACCTAGAGCTCACTACTCCAATATAAAAGGCTTCCTTTCCTGGGAAGGCTCACTGCCTTACAAATATATGGACAACAATCCACAAATCATGAACTGGATAATAAAATCTTCAACATGCTTGGATCAGTTCCATTGAAGCTCAATTACAACTTTATTTTCCACACCAGATCAATATTCGCATGGGGTAAAAGTACAAACCTGTGTCACACTTTTATAAAGGAAAAGGTCCACAACGTCCAAATTGTTCAACTTTAACAACATAAAAGTGGAATTTGTGATTAGAATTTGAGGATGATGTAAACTGATGAAATGTGTAAAGCTGGATGAAGTTTATGACTATAAATTTTTTTTAAATTTTTGAACAAGAGTTGACATAGTTTTTTACTTTTTGAAGTCCATTTTTTAATTACTGAAAACTGCTAAAAATCTAGGGTCTAGTTCCCACCAAACAAGTATATGCAAATAATATTTTCTTCCTTTGATTTCAAAACATGTTATAGATAAAATGTATAGCTAGTGCAGAAAAGAATAAAGATTGGTTTTCAATGTATATTTTCTTCGTTATAACTGCTCAAAGTTGAACTTATCTAAATCGATAGTTTTCATCTGCCACCAAATTTCCCTTATCAAATCTACACCATTCAGAAAAAATTACATATTCTTGAAAAGGACTCTCTCCTCTACTGTCAAATATAAAAATAATTTTTTTTGTTATGATTTACTATTTTTATTTATTTATTTGAAGCAACATCTTCTTGAATGTTAAAATACCTACTTATTGTATTTTGAAATTATAATATATTAGATCTAATCAAAATACTATAAAATTTATATGACAATAATCTTGACTCTGAGCTCTACAAAAGGGTATTTTTAATATTTTTTTTAAATATTATTAAAAAGAGTTGGGGTTATTGAAACATCTCTTTTCTAAAATTAATTTTTTTATTTGGTAATTGGACCCAAATTAGTATAAAACATTCATTTAATAGAGATTTCCAATTGGTAAAGTTTAACCACATATCTAGCTTAGCTAGAATGAATCGAGCTAGACCATATGTTTGACAAAAATTAATTTTTAGTTAGAAATACTCAAATTTAGCCATGATGATAAGTGGTCCTGAAATGTGACACAACTTTGTGCTTTTACCCCACGTCTCTGTCTTATCCACACATCCACACACTCTTTCTCACATGAATACAATTACATTATACAAATCATCAACCTTGGAGAAATCAATAAGGTCAACTAAGTTCTCATCACCTAATTACAAAATATAACCTCTTACAATTACAATATTGAATGTGAACCAATGTATGTCGGCTAAGACATAATCACAGATCAAGAACACCATCCTCAAACAAACTAAGCATCCAATAATCATGCCTCGATCATTTGCAACATGCTACACCACCAAGTCGTCCAAGAACATGAGGAACATGAACTCACCAACCGAAAATCATCAAATGCGATCACCTTGATCAATGCGAACCAACAAGACAATAGGAGCACGATCTAGAAACATCCACAATCATCATTAAAAACCACATGAACATCCACATCAACTCAAATTTCTAGAATCATTAGCATCTTTTTGTTGATATTAAAATTGGGTACTACTGATGCTGTTGGTATTCATGTGTTGTCACTGATGTCAACATATGTTTCTATGGAGAGAACAGACTGGTTATTACTATTGTATGATGACTGACAGAAGTGTACAAATAATGTATGGATGAATCAGAATGAGCAAAGATGATGATATGAACAAGGATGTGTGATGAACTTATTCCTAAGGTTGCTTCACTTAATATTGCATATTGAAGTTGTTATAGATGTTTTAGTGAAGACTGATTTCTGGACTGTGACAGTGATGCTTGACAGAGCAAGTCTCTATGTTTTGGGGATATCTTACAAGCGATGATGATTCAAGTTATGCGATCTTAAGAGATGACAAAAGACATATTGAGGAATGTTTGTTGTTGATCGCAAGTCATGTGATTGTTGGTGATGTCATTTGTGGTGTGTATTCTGGAGGTGACCTATTTGGGGCCGACTTTAGAGACGTAGCGTGCATTATCGATTGTGATCATGGATTGCGGATCTTGGATTATATCTGATGTATTGTAATTGATGTTTACTTTTTTAGATACCTTGTGTATCTTAGCAAGGGGTTAAATAATTATTTGTATCTTGGGAAAGCTTAATTGGCCGACCTAATCAATTATTGTAATAGGGTATATATGAGAGATCTTTTCTTTTGAAAAGATGTATGGGATGATGAGAAGGTAATTGAAAAGATAGAAGTGTGGAAGCTGCGAAGCTTGATTGGCTATTGGATGTAGAGCAGAGTTTGTGATTATAGTGCTTCATTGAAACTGACCAAGCAAAGACAATTGCTATCAGACAGTTCACTGGATTGTATATTTCTTATATACACTTGTTCGGATTGTAAATCCTTGAGGGTGACTTTAACCTTCTTTGGGTAGTGTGCCTGGATAGTGAGCCCACTGTTACTCTTGACTCCTAATAGGGTCTGTCCTTTAATAGGGTTCATGTACTGTAATGTTGTAATAAGCTCCTAACAAAGCTAAATCTTTTAACAGGGATACTATACTCTCAATACATTATTTGTGGGTGTTAATTTTTACTGGGGTTTTACCTTTAAAAGGATTTCCTCGACAATAAAGGATTGTGTTATTGTTTTGGCATTTATTGTGTTATCATTTGAATTGAAGTTTTGGTTTATAAAGTTTAATGTTTAATAATCTACCTCACAAATGATTCACCTGCCCCTCTGAGTTGTGCTTGTGGACTATTATTCCTGACAATTGGTATCAGAGCTACTGGTCCTTAAAGAGAAATCTTAACAGCTTGAGGTGATCTTTAAGTTGACTTACTATAGGAAGGATAGTCCAAAATTTGATCCTGAAAACTTTGACAGTTGGAAGAACAAGATGAGAACACATTTGCTATGTTTGGGAATCGACTACTAGATGATCACAAAAAGGAAAGAAAAGATAAAGACTAAGGATGAACTGGATAAAGCTACTAAAGTTGAAAATAAGTTATTTTCATGTAACATGGTTGCAAGGGAATCATTGATCAACACACTTTCTGAAGGCGAATTCATAGAAGTAAAATACTTAGATTCTGCACATGAAATTTGGACAAGATTGGAAGCATTGTATGAAGGAGATAAGTTTACAAAACATGCGAAGCTACAAAACTGGAAGACAAATATGGAATCATTGAAAATTAAAGATGATGAGAACAATAGAGCATATGCACAGTGAATTACTAAAGTAGTTACTGGCATCAGGAACTCTAGAGGTACTTACAGTGAGGAATTTCAATGATTGCGAAGATTCTCAGATCTCTGACACCTGCATGCAGAACTAAAGTACAAGCTATAGAGGATATTATACCTTTGACAAAAAATTTCAGTAGAGAGATGTTGATTAAAAAGCTAACTACTTTTGAGGCTGCAGAATTGGGAGATTCTCTACCTAAAGTTGAGTCAGCATTCAAGGCGACTGTGCATAGAAACAAAAAGATCTTATCTGGAATTGCGAGCACCAACAATAGTGACTTGAGAGAAGAACTTGGAGACTATGATGATGAATGGGAATATATACATGAAGAATAAATAAGGCTAGATGAAGTGGTAGCCCTGATCGCTAGAAGAGAAAAGAGAGGTAAGGGTAAATTTGAATGCAAGTTACCTTTGAAATGTTTTTCATGCAACAAGATTGGTTATTTTGCATCTCAATGTCCTACAAGGGTTCCAAAACATAAACTTAAGTTTTACAAATCAAAGTATCCAAAAGACGAGGAAAGTTATTATGCTAGTGAAGGTGTTTCTGATGATGATGGTGTTGACTATGATGTAATTGGATTTATTGCTATTAAGGATGATGAATCTATACATGAAGAAAAATCCTTACTATCTCATGTTGAAAAGAAATCTGAATTGGTTATAGATAGTGGTTGTTCACATCATGTGATTGGAGATAAAAACAAGTTTGTTAGTCTGAAAAGATATGATGGTGGTATTGTTAGATTTCATGACAATACTCCTAAGCTTATCATTGGAGTTGGATCTATTTCTCTGGATGGAAAAAAAAATACTGACAATGTACTACTTGTTGATGGACTTAAGCATAATCTATTGAGTGTTTGACAGCTAGTGGACAAAGGTTATCAATTGAAATTCATTGATAGGAAATGTTCTATCATAATTAAATTAGGAGACTTGACCGAATCTGGTACTAAATCTAGAGGTGTTGTATTTGAATTGAATATATCTGAGGCTTCTTGTTTTATTGCAAATGTTGACGACAGTTGGTTATGACATAGAAGATTTTGTCATGTTAACTTTGATAATATTGTGAAGGCAAGTATGACTAATGTAGTAATAGATCAGCCTAAGATTGTGAAACCATCTAACACTATGTGTAGAGAGTGTGTTATGGGGAAGTAGACTAGAAGTAGTTTTACAAACAAATCTTATTCAGGAAAAGGGAAGTTGGATCAGGTACATACAGATCTGTGTGGTCCTACAAGGGCAAGATATTATTATGGTGAAAGGTACTTTATACTTTTTGTTGATGATATCATTTTTGGAGGCAATGATAAAATGAGTAAAAAGTTCTCTAAATAAATGAAAAATGAATTTGAAATGTCAATGAATGGTGAGATGAAATTTTTTCTTGGTTTGCAAATTAATCAAAATAAGAATGGTATTTTTATATCTCACACCAAGTACCTTAAGGAAATGTTGAAGAAGTTTGGAATGGAAGATTGTAAACCTGTTGGGACACCCATGGTGACTGGTTATAAACTTACTAGTAATGATGAAACTCATAGTATTTTTCAGACAAAGTATAGATCAATGATTGGAGGTCTACAATAGCTAACTCACACTAGACCAGATATTTCCAATACTGTTGGAATTGTGGCAAGATATCAAGTTGATCCTAAAGAGACACACCTTTCTTTTGTGAAAAGAATTTTCAGATACTTGAAAGGAACAATAGAGTATGGATTATGGTTTGAAAAATCAGATGACTTTATTTTACAGGCTTATATTGATGCTGATTGGGCAGGTAGTGTGGATGATAGAAAGAGTACAAGTGGTGGAGAATTTTTCCTTGGAAAAAGGCTAGTTTCATGGTTAAGTAAGAAGCAAGACTGTATTGCTCAGTCTACTGTTGAATCTGAGTATGTTGTTGCTGCTATAAATTGTACACAAGTTGTTTGGATGAAACAAATGTTGAAGGACATTGGAATAGTTTTTGAAGAGCCAGTGGTTATCCATTGTGATAACACTAGCATAGTGAATATGTCAAAGAATCATGTAATGCATTCAAAGACTAAACATATTTTTATTAAATATCATTTCTTGAGAGACAAGGTAGCAGAGAAAGAGATTAGACGGGAGTATGTTAGCATAAAGGAACAGATAGTAGATATATTTACAAAACCTTTGCCAACATATTCTTTTGAGTATCTCAGAAGCATGATTGGGGTGAGAGCCCCTCCCAATGGTAATTAATTGATGCAGGCATGCATCAGTCGAGTGGCTTTCAGAGCTATATACTTTTTTGGACTTGATGTATGGATCTACTCCTGAGGGGGAGTGATCACATGAACACTAGAGCACATTTGGGTGATTTTACACCTGGTTGTTAGAAATGAAGATTTGAAAAAGCTACACCTTGTAGAAGATTAAAGAAGAGTTATGGCACCCTTTTCCATTGTTGTCAAAGGGAGAGAGATTTTATGTGAAAATTCCCATTTCTTTAGGGAGAATTGTCTTGAGGATATTGAGAGGATTGTATTGAGAGAGAGTACTTTTGGGTTGATGGATTTTCCCATATATTGGCATCAATGCCAAAGGGGGAGATTCTTGGATGATATTAGAATTGGGTACTACTGATGTTGTTGGCATTCATGTTTTGTCACTGATCTCAACATATGTTTCTATGGAGAGAACATACTGGTTATTACTATTGTATGATGATTGACAGAAGTGTACAGACATTGCACAGATGAATCAGAATGAGCAAAGATGATGATATGAACAAGGATGTGTGATGACCTTATTCCTAAGGTCACTTGGCTTAATATTGCATTGAATTTGTTACAGATATTTTAGTGAAGATTGGTTTTTGGACTGTGATAGTGATGCTTCACAGAGCAAGTCTCTATGTTTTGGGGATATCTTAGATGCGATGATGATTCAGGTTATGCGAGCTTAAGACATGACAAAATGAATATTGAGGAATGTTTTTTGTTGATCGCAAGTCGTGTGACTGTTGGTGATGTCAGATGTGGCGTGTATTCGGGAGGAGACCTATTTGGGGCCGACTTCAGAGATGTAGCATGCATTATAGATTGCGAGCATGGATTGTGGATTTTGGATTATATCTAATATATTTTAATTGATGTTTACTTATTTAAGGTACCTTGTGTATTTTAGAAATGGGTTAAATAATTATTTGTATATGGAAAGCTTAATTGGTCAACCTAACCAATTATTGTAATAGGGTATATATGAGAGATCTTTTCTTTTGAAAAGATGTATGGGATGATGAGAAGGTAATTGAAAAGACAAAACTATGGAAGTTGCAAAGCTTGATTGATTGCTGGATGTAGAGTAGAGTTTGTGATTATAGTACTTCATTAGAACTGACTAAGCAAAGACAGTTTCTATCAGACAGTTCACTGGATTGTATATTTCTTATATATACTTGTTCGAATTGTAAATCCTCAAGGGTGGCTTTAACCTTCTTTGGGCAGTGTGCCTAGGTAGTGAGCCCATCGTTACTCTTGAATCCTAACATGTTGTGTCCTTTAACAGGGACTGTGTACTGTAATGTTGTAATAAGATCCTAACAATGCTAAATCTTTTAACAGGGATACTATACTCTGAGTACCTTATTTGTGGGTGCTAGTTCCCACCGGAGTTTTACCTTTCACAAGGTTTCCTCAAAAACAAAGGATCGTGTTATTGTGTTGGCATTTATTTTGTTATCATTTGAATTGAAGTTTTGGTTTATAAAGTTTAATGTTTAATAATCTGCCTCACAACTGATTCAACCACCCTCTCAGTTGTACTTGTGGACTGTTATTCCTAACACCATCATCATTTTGAACCTCAAGAACACCAACAATAACCTTTGTCAATCAAGAAAAATAGCTTGTGAATCTCCAAATCATAAACCAATTGAGTTGAGGACACACATCAATGTCCCAAACATGCTACACATATCCACATAAGAAAATATTGCAATGTGGAGAACTACCAATCCAAATACTATCACATTGTCACCTTGAAACGTTCACAACATAAGTCTCAACACAGAAACACATAACTCACTCTAATCACCATGCAAACCTTTGAAAGTTGAACATAATAAACTATAGACTGTTAATTCTTGTAGCTTTAGGAGACATTTATCATACCTACGATGACTCCATCTACATACATATTGTGATACTTTATTTGCAATAATTATTCTTTATCATGCCTGGGAGATGGCCAATTATCAGATAATTATTCTATCTTATTTTCAGAATTTGTTTCATGGGTGTCATTGGTTTTTTCAAGTCATGTGCATACATGACTATTATCTAATGAAGAAACCTTATTATGGAAGATTAAAGAGCTACATCATATGTAGCGGCATCAAACTCATAACCATAGAAGTCATGGCTATTCAAGTATTCACTCTCGCCTCCTTGTATCGTTCATTCAGAGAATATGAAGAGGCTTCAAAACGACTCTTTCCTATAACTATTATTATTTTATGTGTTGGAGAGATTAGTATCATTGCTTTGTTATAACTTGGTATGAAGTATGGTGAGCTCTGGAATATGAAATGACATAGTGACAACTATCGTTAGCTCATAGCAGAGTTAGAGATCATAATGATTAATTCTTCTTGTTTCACTGTGTATTGGTTGGAACTCTCGGGTTATGTAATACTAATGTATAGAGCGTCGTCTTTCATTTTTTGATAATTGATGATCATTGTTTTTGGTGCGCATAGCATCATTGAGGTTTTCATTGTGTTTTTTTCTACAGACTATTGTTTTGGTATATCGTGGTTGTAGGAGTATATTGTATCCTACAACGTTGTTGATTAGGACTATCAATTTTTTGTATTTAGCATATATTTGTAGGAGAGGTGGTTTTTATTATCATTCCAATTGCAACATTCATTCAGTGTGCAGCTTCAAAGTTCATTATTTTGTAAGGGGAGTTTCTGTAGATTCTTTATTTGTGTATAAGCTCAAGAGTTTGTGAGTTGTGGTCTAAGACTTTGTTACTATTATTCAATAGGAGTATTTTTGGTATGGCTTGGTTTTTGCCTCAAGTAGGAGGATTTTCCTAGGGTATCTCTAGTGTTCTCATGTTTTGTTTTATCTGTTTTTTGTTTTTCATGTTGTTTTGGTTCTAAATTTAACATGGTATCAGAGTGAGTCTAAGTAAAGATCATAAACCAGAATTATTCTAGCATCAAAATTTTCTTTTTGTCTTTTCTAGATTGTTTCTTTTAGGTGTCCACAATGGTGAATGGGCTCAAAGTTGAAGATAGGCTAGTTGGTGCATCAAATTTCACATCATGGAAATCCAGAGTCCTTATTGCACTAGAAGAGAATGATCTTTTAAAACATGTGAAGGAGAATGTGCATGTTGGAAATTTGGTTAAGTAGGATATCATGACATTGTCATTATGGCATCATATACTCAGTATGGAGACAACATTACTTGGAGATACAATCTTGTATGTTAGTTTTGTAAAATTGTCTAAGTATAACAGTCTGAGCAGAGACTATTTTTTTTAGCGAGGTTCACAAAAGTAATTACAGAGCATGCTAGCTTGAGTACAACATGTATGAAGTATATTTAAGTTACAGCTAAGAGCGCTTGATTATACAGACAATACGAACAAAGTTATGATTGATTCACTAGAGACAGTGCAAGCCCACAAAACATAGCAGTGACAAGTATTTGGTAAATTCAGGATAAGAGATTATTTTGTTTTCAAAATAATGACTTAACTAGTTAGGGATGAAATCCTAGATGTTAATGCCCAGTCAACAAGGAATGATATTATGTTTTGAAATGTGTAAGCTGACTTAGTATTGTATTTTGTATAAAGGAAAGTAAATACGAAGTTCATTTTGTAACAAGATTTGAATGATGATTGATGATGATATGAGAAGTATTGATGTAATATGCGAAGTCTGATTTTAGATCATAGAAGTGCAAGTTTTGTGAAGATCTTAACAGACATAACAAAATATTGAAGATATTCAACAAGCAACGAAAGTTTTGTAAGCCATCTTTTTGTATTAAGGACTATCATTGTATATTGCATGTTTGGGCAGTGGGATCACCTTGTATACACTATTATTTTGTAATATGAAGTCATAACAGAGTTGGGGCTTCTAACAAGGCCTAGTCCTCTAACAAGGACATTGATCACTACAATTGTAATAGACTCCTAACAGGGTCAATATCTTTTGCAAGATACTTTATTAGTGGATCATCTTATGGGTACCATCCCCACCAGGGATTTCCCTTGGCTAGGGTTTCCTTGATAAGAATTATTGTGTTATGAGTTCATTTGTGTTATGGTTTTTCTTACTATTCAGTATATTTAGTTTAGTTTTATATGCAAGTTTGAAGTTAATTAATTATATCCATATTTGGGAAAAAGTTTATGAAATATTGATTCACCCCCCCCTCTCAGTATTTCCTATTTATAACAATCGGTATCAGAGCATAGTTACTCAGAGAAGGTTTAACAGCTTAAGTAATATTTCTATGGATATGCATCAGTTGCAAAAAAACCTAGAAGAAGTCCTTGAGCAGATTGACATTATTATTGAAGAAAGAGATGCTTTGAAGAATTAGTAGGAAAATGAAAAGAACTAAATTGAGAAACTAAAAGACGGAATAGAAGACCTTAAATCAAAGAAAGAAATTGAAGAAAGCAATGAAGTGTCTATGTCTAGATTAAAGAAAGAAAATGAAATTTTGAATCGTGAACTGAAGACTATGGAGCTAAAGATAAGTTTGAAAGATGACTACAACAAAATTGAATCAAATTTGAAAATAGAAAATGCAGATTTGAGATCTAACATTACTAAAATGACATCCGAGCATGAATCTACAAAGTTGTAGTATGTTCAACTTGAGAAATATAATACTATTGTGAAAGGAGAACTAACCCAGTCTAAACAACACCTTGAGAAATTATATTCCATCAGTGAATTGATTGATGAACTGATTTCTACTCAGAAATCTACCTATGATAAAACTAGACTTGGATATCTTGAAGAGAATTTTTCAAAGAAAGTTGAAGAATGCAAAGAACCAGAGTCTATAATTCAATAGCTTGAGAACAAATAAAAAGAAGAAAAAGAAGAAGCAAACAAATTTGAGTCTAATCAATCTGAAGATATACCTAAACAACCTGAGAAAACTGAATCACCTAAAGAAGTGCAAATTGAATTCAAAGGTAGATGTTATGCATGCAATACATTTGGAAATATGAAAAGAGATTGTACAGGTAAGAAATTCAAATATATTAATGGTTATTGTTATAATTGTCATGGTTTTGGTCGTAGAGCTATTGATTGTAAGAAACCTAAATATAATAATAGTAATGAAAATAGTAGAATTTTTAGAGGTACTAACCCTACAGATAAGAGACCTATTGGAGGAACAAACAATATAAGGATTGGAGTTGTATGCTTCAAGTGCAACAACTTTGGATATATTGCTAGAGATTTCAGATCATAGTTTAATCATTCAGGATCGAGATATGGAAATAATGTTATGGTTTGTCAGCTTTGTAACAACATGGGACATACAACAAGATATTGTTGTAACATAAGAAAAATGTAATGATATGAAAATATGGAGTATGAAATAGATGTTGTTACATTTGAAATTAGAATGTTTATTGAAATATGTGGAGAAGATAAGATGTTCCTTTTAATCTCAAATACACAAAAAGAAGGATCCAAATTGATTAACCCCAAAGGAGGGATTAATGCAGAAATGAATCAATCTATTGGAAATGAGAGAAAAGAGGAAGACCTTAGATTCCATTTATAGAAAATAATGTGTGATAGATTTAGAAAGATTGAAATGAATAGCAGGAAAGTGCTAACCTTAAAATGTTACAGATCTAAAAAATGCTATTTTCAAGGGCCTGCACTGAGTTTCTAGAAAATCTGCAACCATATGTGGAACAAAAATGTAGAGATAGACAAAATCTAGAAATATTTTTCCGATCTGACACAGTTCCAATTTTGACCCTCAAATCAATGTCACCATTGACCCATAATTTTTGATTCTAGCCTACGGAAGAATCGACCTCAAAAGTCTCTGACAGAAAATCTATTTTCAGATCCTAAATTTTTTTCGAAAAGGGTATCCAAATCTACACTCTAATCCATTGTTCTAAACCTATACCTGCAAGAAAAATGGATTTTTGCTGGGGGGAGGGGTTTGCCTTGGTCAAACCCCAGTTTTGGTATTAACCTCAAAGTATAATTGAAATTGTATAATTAAAACAAAGTAAATGAACAAATTCACCTTCCATGTATGGAACCCTTGTGGCGGATTCGAACCCATGATCCACAAGTATGTATGCACCAATTGGATGTAGAATGTAGGATGTCTCAAATCAATTTCTTGTAGATCTTCAACACCAATCTTGAATGGATCTTGGAATAGGAAGAGGCTTGGAGGAATGTGGATGAAGAAATCTTCAACAAGGGGGCTCCATAGAGCTTGAATCCTTCAATAGATACCAATGGATCTTCTTGATGAATTGAGTGCTTGAGAAGTGCTTGAATGCTTGAGAATAAATGAATGCTTCAATGGATACTTAGATTGCTTAAAATATTTCTTCTTCACCTTTGGATTTCACTCCTTAAGTCTTCAAGTCTTTGTCTTAGATTGTTCTTGCTTATGGTTAGAGAAAATGAGAGGAGAAAGCTTCCTTATATACGAATCTAGGGAACAATTTTCTAGAGAGGCGTACATAGGAGAATTAAATTCCAATTAGACCTATACCCTTAGAAGAGGACCTATATTAAATATAATTTAAGATTTGTTGCTTCAAAGACCGAAACAGCCGACCTAGAAGCGAGAATTAATTCTTTCAAAAGCCTGACATCTGGAAACCCCGAGAATCTGAATTCTGGACCTTAGGTCAGAAAAAAGTCAATTCTGACCTAGGTCAAGGTCAAGGTTGACCTTGACACAGAAAGGTCAACTTTGACCCTATGTTCAAAAATCCCAATTTGCAGTTTAAGGTGTCAAAAATAGGCTGGAAAAAGTGGGAAATGGGGCAGAACAGGGGAAAAAGACAGATCCAAGTCAGAGATCCATTCAAGGCACTTGACATGACCCTAAACCACTTACTTGGAAGGCTAAACCAGTCTACAATTGAAGTGCTTACATTTTCCGACTATACATTTAGCCCCCACTTTAGCAAGAGTATGAACTCAATGCAAACTCCTTGTAAAGGAGATCATAAAGAACATATAATCTTATTGAAATCAAAAGGGACAAAGGAATCCTCAAGCCCCCAGGGACTTAAGTCTTTATTAACCCTAAAATCACGATAAGAGAGAAATCACCAGTTAAGGAGAAAAAGAGAGAGGGAGTGATTACCTCGCCCAATGAGAACTTGTGTTCCATTGTGAACCACACAAGGAAACAGTGCAACTGGAAAGATGGAGTTGAACCTCCTAGTGAATGTGGCTACTCACTAGTCAACCCATCAGGGAGATCTGGTCTTAAGGATACCTTCTGACCTTAAGGGATCAAAACATTGTAAATTGAAACTGGAGGGATCAAGAGATCTGTATAAATTTAAACTGGAGGGATCAAGAGATCGTATAAGGTAAAAATCCATGCTTTAAGGATTAGTATTTAATCCATAAAGCGAGAAAGTTTTAACTTTTAAAAATATTTTGAAAGTGTGTGTGTCAAAAAAGTGAGTAGAGCATATGCCCCCATATTAAAGTTATTGCTAACACTTTAACATAAGCAATGGATTGAACGGAAACATAAACAACTCTACCGATTATGTTTCCACTGCGAGATGCCCCCAAATGAAGACAAATCAACGGAAATACCACATAAACATACAAATAACACAGAAGGGATCTACCTACTGTGGGGTCAGTATGATCATAGGATAATATGTATATTGTTACCCCTAATTTTTGACTAATACCCTACATTTTATCATTACCTAAAATCAGGAGTTTGCTGTCCTAGAAGTAAAATGTATGCAAATATTTTCAGCCTGGTTTGCATTTTCTCCTTGTCAGTTGAACTTTGAAGCTTGAACTTGTCTAGTTCAAATTTCAAGGTTCAATGTCGCCTTGTGGTGTATTTCTCTTTTCTTTTCTTTTATGTGAAAAATGAGCGGCACAGTTTGCAAAGTCCACTCTTCCATTGAACTTTGAATCTTGAACTTGTCTAGTTCAAGGTTCAAGGTTCAATTGCGGGCTTCATCTTGCAAAAGGTGTAGTAAAGTCTAAGTTTTCACCGCTCACTTGGTTTTTATAAACACACCAAAAGGAATTAATGTTTTATTACCCATTGAACTTAATTTATGAAGTAAGTTATATCAAGGTTCACGGTTCAACCAAAGCCTGCATGTTGAATAGGTGAAAAGACAACAGTGACGTGAGCAAAGCAAGAACTAGTGGATGATGATTTTATTTGCGCATATTTGGGATATAATCATCGATAGATGTGATACTTATATGTCATTTCAATCATTTAAGAGGTGTAATACATAATGATTGCATCATGCAAAAACTCTTGTTGCATTTAATTAAGAGCCCGCATTGTCATTTAATGCAAAGCCTTCACATTTTGTGGGAAATCAGTTATAAAATAAGAGTGTGTGCTATCAATCTTCTGGTGAAGTTTTTTTTGTGGTGGAATTGAATTGGCAGAGTAGCAGAAGGTATACTCTCATCATGAGAAGCTTAGAGTGTGCGGAATCTCCAAGTTAGTGTTTTTCTCTTCCAGAGTACCTGTTTGAAATTGAAGCCATTTGAAAAAGTTTGATATTGAAAGGCTCTGTTTTCCTTATGCAATTTTGGTCTTTAATAAGTCTTCCCCATTAGAAATATGAAGTCCTTGCTCCCAAATTTTGGGTGAACCTCCCCTCTGGTTAGTTCACTTCCTGAATGTGATGAAATGATGATAAAAGCGGGTGCCTTAGAGGTGATTCACAGTAAAATCAAAAGCCCTGTTTCTGGTTCTATAATAGAGAAGGTAGTATTAAGTGGTTTAGTTGATGCAGCAACATTTCCCCTAGTGGCACCTTGTCCTGAGTTAGTAATGGAATGTGTTAAAAGGTATGATAGGGAAGAAAGATGTATTAAGAAAATTGATGGAAGCCCTCTAATCTCCATTAACCGAGATATTATCCTCACAACAATGGGCATTCCAGAAAATGATCCTTATGAAGGATGGACCATTGCTTCCTCCTACTCTATTTTCTGAACAAATAAACATATTTATAGAAATAAAATTTCAAAACAATGGTTGTTAAAGGAAAAAAGACGAGGGTCAAGGCTGCCAAAACCCCTTACAATAGATCATTTCAAGCCCAAAGTTGCAAAACTAGTGATCTTGTTGAACATAGTCAAAGGTAATGGCCACACTTATTACTGGTAGGACTAGATGTATTTCTTTATCAAGATAACTTTGGGTGGGGAAAAGTTCATCGATTGGGCAGATTGTATTGCTAATGAACTTCATCATCAGCCGACAAATTATTCAGAAAAGGCCAGTGGTTTCTATATGTCTTCTTATCTATTCTATGCACTAGCTTGTACTAGAAAGTGGGATGGTTTATATCATGAATTACCTGTTCCTAACGTGAAGGTGTATGACTATTAACCCCATTTACAGAAGGAATTCCATGTTGATAGTTTTATGAAAGTAAATGGTGTTTTTCTGGGAAGGTTGATCTTTGAACTGTAGGGGAACATTGAGTAGAGAATGTCAGAGGAGGCTAAGAATTTTTTCAACGTCTTTGGAAGTTTCTTCATACAATTCAGAAGGTTTACTTACATTAGAGTTGGTGGTCTGAGGGAGAACCATTCAAATTTCCCAGATATGCTCTGGATTTGCATGTTGTAACCAAAGTTGGGCGCCAGTTGGCCCATGTGCACAAAGACCTCAAAGATAGAAAGGGAAGGGCCAAATCTAGTTTTCCTATAGAACTAGGCTTTTATTCCTATAAGAATTCTTCTGATGATCTTAATTTAGAGAAATAATTGAACAAGTTGAAACTGAAAACCTTCAAGGCTAGGAGATACTTTGACATCAGGGCATATGGTGTGCGACATTTTAGTTTACCTTCTGAATTTCACCATGTCCCTGAAATGGAATACTTCTAGGAAAATTGTGCAGATGATTTTTAGGTCAGAATGAGATTATGGTGTAGATTTACACTTGTCCAAATAGTTAACCTGCAAACAAGCAATGATGCCAATGGAATAGAAGAGGGAGAGGATGAAGATATAATTGATGAACAATATAAAGAAAAGGTTCAGAGGTCGCCACTTCCCGAAATTGACTGGAATATAGAGGAAAGGGAGAGTATCCACATTAAGACTCTCGGTGTTATAAAAAGAACCGAAAGATGGATTGCCAAAAAAAACCACCTCCTCACAGAATGCACAATACTAGAGGATCAAATCTTAAAGCTCATGATGAAAATTCTTTCCCATGTTCTAATGAAAATGTTTCTGTTGTAGGTCCTTCTAAATCTAAAAATACAAAAGCTGTTGAATCTAAAGCTAAAAGGTAGAGGTCTCCTCGTCCAGTTCCACCCACAAGGACTTCTAAAAGAAAGGCTCTCAAAGAATAATTCAAGCCAGTCAGAGAAAAAGAAGTGATCAATCTTGAGGAGATGGATACTATGATGACAGATAAGAACTCACAAGGTTCTGTATCAGGAGAAGCTATTTCCGGAGGAGATAATCAACAAGAAGTCAAGGATTCTACGATCTCTATACCCACTAGTCCAACACAGGCATTGACAGTCTCTCAGCAGTCACCAGTTCCCACTTTGAAATGGTTGGAAACATCTATCAACATAAAAAGGAATGTCCTACCAATAACAATACCTATTGAAGACATGGTAAGAAAATGTCTGGGTTCCTTAGAGAAACCAAAAAGGATCAGGATGGAATCCAGGGTGGACTTTGATGAAAAAATAGGGCACTAGTATGCAGAATGTCCAGTTCACAAGAATGATAAGGAACTCTCTGAAGCTACTATGGATGAATTCACAGTTGAGAAGATAGATCTTGGATATGCAACCAGAGTGGCTGATATGAAACACTTGGAGAAGTCTACAAAAAAGATCATACATAGGTCTTTTAAGGATGAAAAATATAAGAATGAGATGAAGGCAACAATAAAAAAGATGGTTGATTTCATTTAGGAAGTTCAAGATCCTAGTCCTATCCCTTTGACTATAGCTTCACAGTCATTTGATCCATGTTCACTAGAGGTTAGGAAAACCCTAGATCAAATTTAGAAGAATAAATTGATTGCAGATGCCTACACTAAATGGATCCAAGCTATGATACAAAAAGGAAGCAATTATATCAATCAACTAATTAAGACTCATGGATTTGTTAGCTCAATTCTTGCAGAAATTCTGGTGGAATTAGCAGAGTGGAAAAAAGAGAATAAAAAATGGCTAAAATTAAAAAAATCAGTTCTATGAGATAGAGAAATATGGAGTGAACAAATTTCTGACTGAGAAACCTATTCCAGGATTGGATGAAGATACTCTCTACGTCTCCATCAAGAGTATAGAGTGGAGGAAATCCATTATTAAATCTGGTCATGATAGGACCACCTATCTGTTGAGTGAATGAAAAGGGTTGATGGATACTATGCAAAAAGATCTCAAATGTTTGAATGTTTCACTCATAAAAGAGGATACTCAAAGTGTCAAAGGAGAAGATGAGTTGCTATTGGAATTTGAGCGTGAATTTTCTGCCATCAGAGACACTAAAGATATTACCCCGGATGACTTCACAACCCTTGCCAATATGGAAGTGATACTGATGGTCTGTACCGATCACCTTGAGGTGCATATACAGAAAATCACCCAGGTCTACAAAGATAAGAAGTTTATTAAGCAGAGGGTAATTCATATTACCTTGCCACATCAGACCACGATCAGCAGGGTTGCAAAGGCACACAAAGAATGGAGGAATTCTTGCATTGTTGACACCTCATAGAACCAGTCAAAGGGATCCAACACATCCACCACTCCGTGATCATGCTTCACAGATCACAGTGTAGTTGTAGTTTTTCTTAGTTTATGTTTTCTTTCAATTTGGGCGGTTGTTGTAAAAATAGTTATATACTGAATCTCGTAGAGTGTATCTCAGGATGTCAGTTCCTATTTTCTAAGACTGATGGCTATTTATAGCTAGGATAATCTGTATTTGGATGATGGTAATTTTGGTTAAGCTAGGCCTAAGACTTAATAGTTTTTAGTATCTTTAAGTTAGTTTGTTAATCGAGAAGGAAACTTGGAAGTATATTTTTGATATGAATGGAAAAAAAATTTATGCTTTGTGAATCTATTGGTTTATATTAGCATATTGATCTCTGTTGGGATATTTCTTGAATATCAAAAATCTATTTTCAACTGGATTTTTCTGTAGTATGTTTAGTATAGTTTATTTTCAGCAACTAGTTTCTAAAACTAAAGTCTGTGAGCTTCATTTGGTAATGAAATACCTATCTTTCATGTAGTTTTCATGACATGTTGATGTATGGAATACTGCAAAAACCTTATTCGCTTTCTGGTTAAAAGTGTATATGTTTGCAAAGTCAATATATGATTGTCAAGATTCATTAAAAATCAAATAGGGAGTTGTACCTTAATTCAGAGAATTATAAATTTAAATATTATAATTCAACTATTAGTTTGAATATTGATGTTTTTCATGGGCTTAGAGCAAGTGATTGATAATTTATAGAAAGACAAATCTGTATGCTAACAGATTTTTGGTGACTGTACTGGGGAGTCGATACACAAAGTATCAGTAGTCATTCCCTTTAAATGAAGCAACCATGGTGTTGCCTACTCTCATAATTCCTGGTCAGGAAGAAGTTCCCCCAGTTATTCAACTTGACTTATACTTTTTAAATACCTAGGAAGACATAATCTCTGATCTTCATTTAGTAGTATGGATTGTAAGTAAAAGTGACCAACATTATCAACAAGATTGCTTGGTGTTAGAAGAGGACGAAGAAATTGGTGAATGGTTGATAGGTCTTCCCATTGTCCAAGAAGCTGCCATAGTAGATAGAGTTGTGCAGAGACCTTAGACTTCTTTGCAAATCTAGATTCTCGACCTTTTACTAGGTCCCAAGCAAGCGAGGGTAACTTTGACAGTTTTTTCCAAGAACTTCAAAACCTTCAGTTTCCAACCAGTTATACCCCAAAGAAGAAGGCTAAAAGAAAACCTCCTTCTCCTAAGAAGTCAAGTCCTAATATATCCTCATCTTCTCACCAGTGGCAAGCTTTGACTCTTTCTGGAATTCAAGCTCCTCCCCTTTAGACAATTTATCCACCCTTAGTGATGGCACAACCTTGGGGTAATGTCATTGGACCTCTTATCTAGCAGGAAATAATTCTTTGCCTAAAGGAGCTAGAGAGCTTTTTCCCAAATTCTATGGTGACGGGAAATTCTTTGTCAAAGATCATCTTAATGCATTTAATACAACTTGTAGAATTTTGGTTGTTCAGCATGAAGACGTTGCAATTAGATTGTTTGTTCAAATGCTTGTTGAATCAATAGCTGACTAGTTTTATCACTTGCCCAATGGTCAAATCACTAATTGGGATACTATGAAAATTCCTTTTGAAGCACACTTTAAAAGTATATCTGATGAACATGATCTTCTTGCCCAGTTAACGCAGTTGAAGAAAGAAATACATGAGACAGTTTGTGGCAAAGTTTAATAAGATTATTCATAATATCCCTACCCCAAAAAGACCCAATGCTGAAAATAGAAAAGATTTTTTTTATGAATGCCATGCCCCCAGATGTTGGTTTTCACTTAAGACGAGCGAGGGTAGTTGATTTAGATGTGGCTCAGACCATGGATGTTGAATTAGAAGAAGATCTAATCACTGCTAGAAAGTGGAGAAACGATGTCCAACAACCAGATTCTCATAGTGCTACTTCCTCTGATCCTGTGTTGAAAAGATTAGTGAATGATGTAATTACTATGAAGAGGCAACTCCCCAAGGGAAATGTGAATTTCCCTCAATTATACAAAAATATTCCTAGAGGAAACCTTGATCAGGCTAGTCCCAGTCACAGAATGAACAAAGAGCAGTAGAGGTTACCCCTAAAAGAGAAAATATGTGTACCTTTCACCTCACTAATGAGAATGATGGTGAAACTTGTCCCGAGATGGTGAGATCAATGCAAATGCATGTTAATAAAGAATTAGTTGATGATCTGTCTGAACATGCAGAAGATTCTTCATTACCTGGAGACTCCAGAAATTATTTTATGGAATACGTGTCAGACTCGGAAAGAGGAGGCAGTATTCTGGTAACTCTTGAAGATCCCACATGTTCGATCATGACCAGAAATAAACACAATTCTCGAGATAATGACTATCCTTCGACTTCTCAATGCTAGGACAAGGATAAAGGTAAGGATTTTTCCCCAAAGAATTATTTTTCCAAAATTTCAAATGCTAAGGAGGCTGAAGTTTCTCAAGACTCTTCGCCTGTTTCTTCTTTTGATATTGTAAATTTCTGTAAAACCTCAAAAATCCAAGTGTCACTGGATGATTATCTCAGAATGAATCCCAAAGAACTTGATAGGTTGGTCAGTTATGTCAAATCAGGTCAAACCAATTCTAATCCCGCAACCAGTGAAACCACACATGTTGTTTTTCCTGAAGAAATCTAACCCACATTGGCTACCCAGTCCTCTAATGATTCAAGTCCTTTTGTCTCTTAGAAACCAGAGCCTTTTTATCTATCTCTGTTTATTCATGGGTTTAAATTGAATAATTGCATCATTGAATCTGGAGCATCTGATAATGTAATGCCTAATTCAGTAGAAAATGCTCTAGACCTTCCTCTAACAACCACTTTTGGGAGATGTTACTCCATGGATTCCAAGCAAGTCCCTCTAGTAGGATATATTAAAGATGCTCAAGTGGCTCTAGCTGCTCATCCTAGTAAAAAGCTTAATTTAACCATTCTGGTAGTTGACATCCCTGCCAGTTATGAGATGTTGCTTAGTAGAACTTTTTGCAGGGATCTCGAGGGAGAGATCAAATTGGATTGGTCACAATCAACAATCCCTGTTGGTAACCAAAATATTGTCCTAAAACCTGAAGGAAAATCCAAGTACACTATTTTTCCATCAGAAGATCCTAAATCTCAGATCTTGTACCATGAATGTGAATTCGGAAATTATATGATGTCATCAGAGGTGAACTCGGAGAGGGTTGATAATGAGGAATCATATTCTTTGTGGTCTTTAGAGTTTGATGGTAGTTGTGCCTCAGTGGGCTCTGGAGTAGGGGCTATTCTGATATCACCATAGGTAGATATTTTTCCTCACTCCTTCAAGTTGGAGTTTGGTAACACCAATAATACTACCGAGGACGAAGCCCTTCTACTTGGTCTTGAAGAAGCTAAAAAGAAAGGAATAAAAATGTTGAAAGCTAAAGGGGATGCATAACAGATAGTGAGACAAGTAAGAGGAAGGTACTCAGTAAAAAATGAGAGATTGAAACATTATAGAAACCGTATGTGGGATGAAATTGAAGGATTCAAGGCCTTTTCTATTGAAGCTATTCCTAGAAACCTCAATAGTAGAGTTGATTCTTTGGAAATCTCAGCGTCTTTGTTGCTTCCCCATCCAGATTTCAAAGAAACAATTTATAAAATTGAGATGGTATACAGACCTAAGGTGCCTGAAAATGCAGGACACTGGCAAGTTTTCCAAGATGATAAGCAGATAGATAAATTCTTATAAATGATGGAAGTTTTTAGTACTACTTATTTCGAGGGATCTCAGTCGACTTGTGAAGAATTTTGTCCTGACCTGAGAAAGGCTGCTGAAGAAGGAATTGTTCAATTGAAGGGAAACCACATCCCTAAAGGTCTATTTTCTCTCAAGAATTTGTTTGACAGATCTAATGTTGTTAGGCAAAAACCTACATCCCATGAATCTCCTAATGAAAGTGCCTCAGAAAAGCTGAATATAGGAGATGAAAAAGACCCTAAGTTTGTAAACCTGGGAAAATGTTGTACATCTGATGAGAGGAGAAGATTTGTTGATTTACTGAAAGAATATAAGGATGTTTTTGCCTGTCTTACCAGGATTTGAAGAATTTAAAAGGAGGTAAATTTCAACATCACACCCCTTTAAAGCCAGATGCCACACCATTTAAGTAGAAGTTGAGAAGCTATAACCCTAAAGTGTCTGAAATGATAAAAAAATAAGTTGAGAAGATGTTGCAAGCTCAGATAATATATCCTATTCATAATTCTACCTAGATAGCCAACATAGTGTCGGTGAGGAAAAATAATGGCGAGATAAGGATTTATGTGGATTTCAAAAATCTGAACCAGAGTAGTCTAAAATATAATTACAGGCTTCCTGAGATGGACCATATATTGCAAATAGTAGCTGGCATAGAAATGATGTCCATGTTAGATGAGTTTTCTGGTTACAACAAGATCAAGGTGGCTGACGAGGATCAACATAAAACATCATTCACCACACCATGGGGTACATATGCCTATAGCCGCATGCCGTTCAGATTGATTAATGCAGGTGCCACATTCCAATGAGAAATGGATTCTTCTTTTAGCCATCTAATTAAAAAAGCGATTGTCATTTACCTAGATGATTTGACAGTTTTCTCTAAGAGGCGTAAAAACCACCTGAAGGATTTGAGAGTTGTTTTACAAAGGTGCAGAGAGCATGGGATCTTGTTAAATCCTAAAAAATCAACCTTTTGTGTTACAGAAGGGAAGCTGTTAGGTCACATCATCTCAAAAGACAGGATTAAGATAGATCCTGAGAGAGTAAAATCTATCTAGCAAAAAGGTTTTCCTTCTAATCGGATAGGCGTTAAGTCTTTCTTTGGCCAGACAAACTGTCTTAGGAGGTTCGTTCCAGACTTCGCTGAGACAACTAAACATATGGTGAGTCTCTTAAGAAAAAAGAACCATTTCAAGTAGAGTTGGGAAGCTGTTTAGGCATTTGATGATGTTAAAAAGGCCATAGTGTCTGTCCTAACATTGATCAACTCTGATTATAAAAAAGATTTCATTATCTACTGTTACTCTTCAGAGCATACATTGTCTAGGATATTATTGCAGAAAATTGATAAGGGAGAGGAAGTACCCATTGCTTTCATGAGCATACCCTTGAAAAAACATGAGCTAAATTTTCCTATGGTTGAGAAGCAAGCGTATGCAGTAGTTAAAGATAAGAAACATTTCAGATTTTATATCTTGCACTTGCACTCTACTGTGTATGTACCTTCTTCTATAGTCAAAGATTTTCTGACTCAACAAGATATAGGCATGAACAACAGAGCTACTTGGTGTTAGAATAGTCCCAAAGGATAACTGAGAGGGGGGGGGGGGGGGGAATCAGNGGGGGGGGGTGAATCAGTTATCAGCTAATTTAATTATTTTCTTTTATTAACTCCAGAATACAATAAAGTAAATACACATTCAGATAACACAATAAACAACACCACAATTTGGTCACGGGGAAACCAAATGGTAAAAACTCCAGTGGGAATTAACACCCACAATGAACTATACTTGTTTATAATAATCCATGTTAGAAGATCTTGCAACCCTCTTAGGAGTTATTCTTTACAATGCAATAAGTATAGTGACCTAGTTAAGGGTCTGACCCTATTAGGAGTCTTTTACAAATAAGCCGATTAAGAATGAGGACTACCTGTCCAAAAGCTCACTGCTTTAATGGTGAAGGCTACAACCTTCTATAGAACAGATATGCACTATATCTGATGATGAACTATAAGGTAGACCTGCTATCTTGATCAGTTCTAGTGTATTGTAATCTTTCACTTCTTCACATAGATCCTTGATGAATGAAACTCAACTGATATTCTGCTCTGTACTTTTCATGTATCTTGTTTTATCATTCACACTTAGCATTCCACGAATGACTTTCTATAAGTATCTTCCTCAAAGTACACAATCAAGGGACCTATTAGACAACTCTTCATAACATCCTTGTCAGCTTTACTAATCACGCAAGAATAATTACAACCGCATAATATAAAATGAATAGATGCGACACTTCACTAAGTCGGCCTCACCAAATTAACTCTAACTTTGCAATCTTGTTGAAACACGTTTGACGCCTTTAGATAACTATCATCAACTCATAAATTAACTTGAATATACACACGCGTATCCTGAAGATAGGCGCAACTCAAGATCCAATGCAATAAGTTGGCTTTGTACAAACAAACTCCAGAAACTGTAACTGCCACATAAAAAAATTACACAACACAACTGAAACTCCATATCCAAGTCCGCGTGTATGAACATAACATAAACAACATGTCTACAACATGAACATAACCGCGCAAGGCTTGATAAAATTATTCTGATAAGTACATACAGAACACTGTTGTATATTATATGTTATCATCAATGAAAAACATACAATCAACTAGCCGTCAGAAGTAAATCTCCAACAATCTCCCCCTTTGACATTGATGGAAACATATGATATTAGAAACATCTTCAGCACATGGTGTCTCCTTTCTTTTTACAATCTTCTCAATATCCTCATCAAATATTTCTCTACACTGATGTAGCTCCTCTTTCTGTGTATATACTCCCCCTTTGACATCAATGACAAAGGGCGCCATAAACAATCAAGCACAGGTACTACTCCAGAAGTAGAGTAGTCAACCATTCATTAGTCACTTAATGACTAATGTTCTTGCTACTTTTTCTAATCAGACTTAGGAGAGGGAATTACTCCCAACTTCTCCCTGAGATACTCAAAAGTATCTTTTGATAAGGGCTTTTTGAAAATATCTGTCAACTGTTCTTTGGTGCTCACATAGTCGAATTTTACTTCATTATCTGCAACTTTTTCTCTAAGAAAATGGTATTTAATCTCAATGTGTTTTGTCTTTGCGTGCATCACAGGGTTCTTGGACATGTTGATAGTACTGGTATTATCACAATAAATAACAATAGGATAGTCAACCTGTATACCAAAATTTTTAACCATTTGTTTGATCTAAACCATTGTTGAACAATTCAATGCTGCTGCAACATATTTAGCTTCTGCTGTCGACTGAGAGATACAATTTTGCTTCTTGCTTACCCAAGAAACTAACCTATCTCTAAGAAATACTACTCCTCCAGAAGTACTCTTCCTGTCATCAAGAAAACCTGCCCAATCTACATCTGTATACACATGAAGTTGTACATTCTCTGATTTAGGATACCATAAACCATAGTCTATAGTTCCCTTTAGATATCTGAATATTCTTTTTATTGCCATTAGGTGATTCTGTTTTGGTTCAGCTGTAAATCTTCCAACATTGCTATCTGCATTAAATATGTCTGGTCTAGATTGAGTAAGATATATAAGTTTTCCAATCATAGACTTATATAATGTCTTGTCAACTGCTGCGGAATCATCTTCTTTAGAAAGCTTGCTTCTAGTTATCATAGGAGTGCATACTGGCTTACAGTCTTCCATCTTGAAGGTCTTCAATATTTCCCTCACATATTTGGACTGATTTATGAATATTCCTTTATCTGTCTTCTTTATGTTTAATCCCAAAAAATATTTTATAGGACCAATCATGCTCATTTCAAATTAATTCTGCATTTCTTTTGCAAATTCTAAACTAAGCTTGTCATTACCTCCAAAGATAATGTCATCAACAAATATGGCAACAAGTAGTAGTCCATCAAGTGTCTCTCTTATGAATAGGTTACAATCTGTTGCTCCTTTATTAAATCCAATCCTGGTAAGATAACCATCTAGTCTCTCATACCAAGCTCTTGGGGCCTGTTTAAGTCCATAGAGTGCTTTCTTCAATCTGCATACCATATCTGGCTTATTTGATAGATTGAGTCCTTTAGGCTGTTCTATGTATACTTCTTCCTTCACGTCACCATTCAGAAACGCTGATTTAACATCCATTTGATATACTTTAAAATCCTTGAATGTTGCATAAGCCAAGAATAACTTTATGGCTTCCAGTTTGCTCACAGGGGAAAATGTGTCACTGTAATCTATCTCTTCCCTCTATGCATAACCTTTACACACTAGTATTGCTTTGTTTCTGACCACTGTACCATCTTCATTCATCTTGTTCCTGAATACCCACTTTGTTCCAATCACATTTTTGTCACTGGGTCTAGGGACCAATTCCCATGTATCATTTTTTATTATTTGATC
>MU225696.1:922884-1011215 GCA_018584345.1 Thuja plicata
TATATATATATATATATATATTACATGTTTTAGAAGTGGGCTCACCTTGCATACAGTCTTATTTTGTAATACCAACTCCTAATAGAGTTGAAGAGACTCCTAATAGGGTCAATATATTTTGTAAGATACTTTATTAGTGGATCATCTTGTGGGTACCAACCCCACTAAGGTTTTTCCTTGGCCAGGGTTTCCTCGGTAAGAATTATGGTGTTATGAGTTCATTTGTGTTATGGTTTGCTTAGTGTTCAGTATATTTAGTTTAGTTTCATATGAAAGTTTGAAGTTAATGAATTATATCCATATGTGGGCAAAATTTTGTGAAATACTGATTCACCCCCCTCTCAATATTTCCTATTTCTAATAGTGCCTAAGCCAACCGATAATGTTGAGAAAGATCAATGGAAGAAGAATAACATTATGGAAAGGAAGATATTGATTGATTTTGTAAAGGATCATCTTGTGCCTATTATATCCAAATTGAATTCAGGTAAAGAAATATTTGAGACTCTTCAAATATTGTACAAATTCGATAATACCAGTAGAGCTCTAGCTTTGAGACATCAACTCCATATAAAAATGGCTAAAGAAGAATCAATTATCTCCTTTATGAAGATTAAAGAATTGAAAGATCAACTTAGTTCCATTGGAGATTATATTGAAGATAAAGACCTAGTTATATTGGTCATTAATTGGTCTCCCTCATTCTTGGGAGTCTTTTATTCAAGGCATTAGTGGAAGAGATGAATTACCCAAGTTTGATCATCTGATAGTTGATTGTATTCAAGAGGAATTAAGATTAGAAGAAAGAGGAAATGAACAGAAATCCCATCATGAAGAAGATCATGTTCTTGTTGCTCACACATCTAAATGGAAAGGGAGAGAAGAGAGAATAAAATTTCAAGAGGAGTAGAGATAGGAATTCAGATTCAACTCTTCAACTGAAGAAGAAAGGATCTCTAGGATTCATTGTTTCAGATGTGACAAATATGATCACTTTTCCATAGAATGTTTAATAGGACCAAAACATCAAGCTATTATTACAAATATTGATGTTTCTTTACCTCATAAATAATCTTGTGACAATTTAGAGGGATTTTTATTTTAGGTGCAAAGATCAAGAAATAACAATTAGTGGATTGTAAGGAAGATTAAACAATCATTGAGATAAGTATTTTTTTAGCATGATATTCAAGTTATTGCATATTAAAAGATTTACTCTTTATTGTTGAATAGCTAAAGTCTAGTGTTGTATACAATATTATATGAATGTTTAATGTAGTCTTTCTTCTATGATTTTTGTTATAGACATTAGAGTTGCTATATTCTATATTATTTTGTTGATATTGTAAATAAAACTGGTATTTTATTTTATCGTATATTATAACTATATAATTTGCAAGTCAGACTGGCTGAAGTCTCCTTTGGTCATCATTTTATGTAGTTTGAACTTTGTATTGCTGTGAAAATGTAGTTGCAAATAGAAAACTGAGACAGGAAAATCATAAGTTGGAACAACTTCTTTTCTTATTTTATTAGGCCATATCTCGTGTGAGATACATTGCTAGTAGCGTTTCTATTGGTAGAAAGAATGAATGTATTTATTTTTAATTTGAATGGTTTTCTTGTATGTCATGGTTCTCCTATGGTTTTCATAGGGAGATAGTCAATGATGTCCTTGAGAAGTCATGCTACAATCACCTTAGATATTTTCATTTCTGTCATCAAAAATTTATTGTCAATGAAGTTTGACCTGAGATGCCATTTATTAATTTGGAGCAATCATATAACCATAATAGAAATGGACATATCCAAGGATTTCTTATCTGATATGAATAATGGGTTTTTATTATGCAACTTTGAATTATAAATCAGATTTTTTTCAAGTGTTGTACAAATCCTATTTAAGTTGCTGCTATTTTTTTTCAAGAAGAGAAATGTGGTACTTGGACACTAGTTCCAGCTGTAAAACAAAGGACATCCCTTGCTAAAAAAATTTGTAGGAAGAGACACTACACTGGTAGCATAAAGGGTAATATGATAGCAATTTGTGGCAGTCAATCTTCTATGGCTGGTTCATATCTTTGATGAGGGATCTAAGTATTCTGGGAAGTACTTTAGATTGTCTTAATAAAATATAGAGTATTGTGTTGCATCTGTAGAGTCTATCAAATTCAATGTTAATAACCCAGTTGTAGGAGTCTATTGCATGGATAAACATAATAAGAGATATATCTCTCTCTCCAAGAATCTATTTAGTTTTTCTTGTGATCAGTTTCTTCTATAACGAGGGAATGATATGTAAAGGAGATTTCACTTCTAGAGAATTTCTTTGCAATCTCTGAGGCAGGGATCAAGAGGGAGTTTTGTGAAGAAGTAATATGTTAGCTAAGTGGGTCACAATGTTGCAGAGAGAAAATTTCATATTCAATTTGTATTTGACATTGGTAGCTCCACAAAATTTTAGTATAAGGTGATCTGGGATGAGGTCAAGTTGGAAAGTCCTGGACTTTAAAAGTTATAGAGGTGTGTGTTGAATAAAGTTCCTTTAAGGAAAGAATTACAAACAATATTTGAATGAGGAGGTCAAGAGGTTGATGTAAGTGATTGAAGATTTAGAGGGAGCTTGAACAAAAAATGAAGAGTGCAAAGTTGTTTGAAGATGATCAGTAAGCTCGAGAAGTAGTGTGGATTCAAAAGGTCATTATTTGGTCAAACAGTGGAGCCAACTATAATTTATTGTGATAATCAAAACTTTGAGAATGTTTCCCCTACTGAGAGGGACTCTAAGCTTTCAACTATTCTTATTATGTGTTGTAATGCATTTTTCTATGAGATGGAGAATTTTTGAGGTGAAAGCCCTTGTAATGTAATTTTATTTGAGATAGATAAATTTGAGATGAAAGACCTTATAATGTATTTTTCTTTGAGACAGATAAATTTTAAGTGAAAGACCTTGTAATACATTTTTCTTTAAGATGGATAAATTTGAAGTAAAATCCCTTGTTTCTCTTTCCACTCATGGGAGTAGCCATAGTAGACGTCATGTTGAGAGACTCCATGAAAACATCATGTTGGGAGACTCCATGATGGGAGCTTGTATTTATTTCACACATGTGAGTAGCTATGGTGAAAACCATGTTGAGTAACCCCATGATGCTGTCACATTGAGAGAATCTGTGATAAATTTTGTGTCTTTTCACAAATGGTTGCAACCATTGTGTTTGTCATGTTGAGAAACTCCATGACATGACTGTCTAGAAAAATATCTCCTTTTCTAAGAGGGAGTGTTAATTCTTGTAGCTTCAGGAGACATTTCTCATACCTATGATGACTCCATCTACATAAATATTGTGATACTTTCTCTGCAATACCTATTCTTTATCATGCTTGGGAGATGGTCGATTCTTAGATAATTATTCTATCTTATTTCCAAAATTTGTTTCATGGGTGTCGTTGGTTTTGTCAAGTCATGTGTGTACATGCCTATTTTCTAATGAAGAAACCTCATTATGGAAGATTAAAGAGCTGCATCATATTAACATCATCAAACTCATAACCATAGAAGTCATGGATATTCAACTATTCACTCCCATCTCCTTGTATCGTTCATTCAAAGAATATGAAGAGGCTTCAAAATGACTCTTTTTGTAACTGTTGTTATTTTATGTGTCATGAAGATTAGTATCATTTATTTGGTATAAGTTCATATGAAGTGTGGTGGGCTCTGAAATATGAAATGAAAAAGTGACAACTATTGGAAACTCATGCGAGAGTCAGAGATCATAATGATTGATATTCTTGTTTCACCATTTTCACTGTGTAATGGATGGATCTCTCGGGTTATGCAATATTGATGCATGGAGTGTCCTATTTCATTTTTTCATGATTGATGATCATTATTTTTGGTGCGTATAACATAATTGAGGCTATCATTGTGTGGTTTTCTAAAGACTATTATTTTGGTATATCGTGGCTGTAGGAGTGTATTGTATCCTACAACGTTGTTGATCAAGATTATTAGTTTTTTTTGTATTTAGCATATATTTGCAGGAGAGGTTGTTTTATTATCATTCCTATTGCAACATTCATTCAGTGTAGCTACAAATTTCATTATTTTGTAAGGGGAGTTTCTGTAGATTCTTTATTTGTGTATAATCTCAAGAGTTTGTGAGTTGTGGTCTAAGACGTTGTTACTATTATTCAATAAAGGATTATTTTTCATGTGGCTAGGTTTTTATAGGTTATCTCTAGTGTTATTGTATTTTTTAATCTATTCTTTTTTTTTCATGCTATTCTAATTCTAAATTTAACACATACATCTCTCTACACAACACATGTTCACAAATTTCGATCTTCAATAAACTGTCAATACCAAACCAAACAAATCACTGAACATCATAGGAATGTTGTCTCAAAAAAATAAATATGTTGACATCAATGAAAAAACATAAATCGTAACACACATATGCATATTATTCCAACAATCTCCCACTTTGGCATTGCAAGATATGATGTGAAAAATAATCGATGTCAAATAAATGAAATCAACAACTTTACCAAAAATCTCCTTTTACAGAAACTTTCTCCCCTTGGTTTTTCACATGAATATCTCTCTCCCTTTGACATGAATGGAAAAGACACATATATGCACTTAACCATAGAGGCCAAAAATTTTAACATCTAACTCACAAAACTCAAAACTGACTACTTCCCCTGAGTAGTAGCCACCAAACATCAATCTTGATCACAAGATATCTTAGTGAAATACACTAGAGTAATGAAAACCAATGCATGTTACTTCTAAGTAGGACAAGAAATCGCCTATAACTTACATCTGAGATACTCGAAGGCATCTTTAGGCAAAGGCTTCATGAAAATATCTGCTATCTATTCCTTAGTAGACACATATTCCAATCTAACTTCCCTCTCGTTTACCTTCTCTCTAAAAGAGTGAAACTTGATAGATATGATTTGTCTTTCAATGCAACAATGGATTCTTAGAAATGTTTATAGCACTTGAATTGTCATAGTAGATAACGATAGGATCATCATACTCTACTTTGATATCTTTCAACATCTGCTTCTGTAGACACCTAAAATTGTCCATTTTCACTTTAATATTATTTTTTATTAATATTTTCCCTTACCATTATAGTTGATTTTTATTAATTAACTATATTGTTATATTCTTCTATTTATTTAATTAAATTTAATTAAATAAATTCATTTCCCCTTTGTATTTTAATTTTATTTAAATACTACAATATATTAAATTCAATTTAGTGTATTATTCCTCCATTTATTAATATAAAATAAAAGTTTTTTTTTTAAATTCCCCTACTAGCTTAAAATTTTCTAAACCTTGATTAAATTAAAATTATTTTAATTTAATCCTCTTCCCCCCTTTTTTCCTAATCTTATCTTTTTTGCTAGTTTTCCTCTAATCTTAATTAAAATGTGGATTACCTCTAATCATGTGCACAATCACTTTTTCCAAGATAGCCACCTCTTCATCTCTTTTCTCCTTCAATCATTTCAAATTCCTCTTTCCCTCTAAATGTGAAGTTTAACTTTTGCATGTTTTGCCTCTTAATCCTAGCCACACATTTCTTTTGCCTCTTCATCTTAGCCACTACCCTTTTCCATCTTAATCTTGACCATACATTATTTTGCCTCTTAATCTTGGTCATCCATTCTTTAAGCCATTCTAAAAAAATGAGGCCTCACTCCTTATTTTAGCTAACAATCATAATAGAAGTTAGTTGCACAATCAAAAGCTAGAGCATTCTAGGAGAACTTGAGCACTTAAAAACTCTTGCATTCTTAGCATTATAGATTATTAACTTGTTGCATTCTCATCATAGCTTAAATTTACTTTCTTGCATGTAGACTAAATTTGATTTTCTTAGCTTATTTTGAATCTTGCATTCTCATCTTAGTTTAGTGATCTCATTTAAATCTAATTATTAATCTCTTGCATTTTATCATCATTTTGTGAAGATTGGGGCAAGCTACTCATACTTTTTCTCAACCCTTCACCATCAAATCTTAGTGGGATTTATTTTATTTTGTTGGGAGAGCACACCCACAGAATTCTCTATGAGCAAATCAAACAAGGTTTTGGGTGCCCTTGTTTTACCTTATCGGAGGTTGTAATGAAAATTTGGTTGCATTTCAAGTTTATTAGAATTTTTTGAATACTTCATATTCTTTGTTTTTTATGCTTTGATTTGTGGTGGTGCTACAAGAATTTTCATTGCATAGATTTTTGACACGCTCGGTGGGACCTACATCCTGGTTTTATTCATATATATATTTTTTTGTTTTGCATTTTATAGATTTTTCTGTCAGACTGTCAGACATGCATCTCTGCAAATACATAGGTGTCTCTGCACATAAGCATCTCTGCATCTACATAGGTGTCTCTGCCAGAAAAGGTTTTCTCTTTTGTATTACCATTTTGGGGCATTAGATCTACATTTTCTGTCATTCTTAAAGTTGTTACTTGTTGTATGTTATCAGTATAGGTCATTTGTGCATTCAAAGGTTTATTGGAGTTCAAATTTTGTAAACCCTAGCTGCATATTTCCTTTTTGTTATGGATATGTGTCTCTTTTTTGTAGATAGACGTCTCTGCACAAATGTATCGACTCTAGCATTAGTGTCTCTAAGAGTAAGGTTGTCTTTTGTACATTGCATGATATTGTGTGGCTTCATTTTCACTTAGGGTTTCTAGAGTTGTTTGCATTCTAGTTTTTGACAGCATATAAATTTTTAGGAATTTGCATCCTCTTAAATTTTGCAAGTTCTAGTTGTTTATTTATTCTTTGTTATGGATAGGAGTCTCTGCCTGTAAACATAAGTCTATGCATAGGTGTCTCTACCTATAAACATGCATCTCTACATAGGCGTCTCTGTCTATAAACATACGTCTTTGTGTTTTTTAGTATCATTTCATTGCATCTTTCATTTTAGGGTTGCTGATTGGGTTTTCCTGTAGGATTTTGCTATTTTTGTCTTCTAATAGTGCTTTTGCAGAATGTTTGGCCAAGATTTAAACATTTTGAGACTACTAATCCATTTGTTTTATAGGATGTTGCTGAAGACTTGAAAAATCTAAGACTACTAATTCATTTGTTTTTAGGTTGCCTTGGAGATACAAATAAAGATTGTGTCTACTTTAAGTTGATTTTCTAGGCACCTAGTTCAATTAGGAAGATATATTTCTTGTGGTTAGTTGGTTAGTAGGAGAGAATTCTCTTATCAATTTGGAGATAGTCAGATATCTAGACCTACCTGATTCATCACTTGCAAAGGAATCTTGGGTAAACGAATATGTGTTTGGTATGTTTGGGAGAAGCAATGGATTAGGAGAGTATGCTCTTTTCCTTTAAGGAAAATCAGAAATCTATATCTCTACTTGTTATCCACTTTCCTTTTCCATTTTACGTTAGAGAGATTTCCATTGAGGAAAAAATTTCATGGGAATGACTCAAGTGGGAAAATGTGAACCCGATCCTTCCAGCCCACTATAATCAAAAGCCTCTTTAATATTAAGATCTTGGAAGTCATAGCTATTTCTACATTTTATGTATGCTAGATTTTTGTAGGGCTGAGAGGCCTCAATCCTGTGTGTGGGACTACGTTAATCTAACTTGTAAGGTTATAGGACTCAATCTTGTTTGTGAGACTATGAGGTATAGTTACGAATGGATTCCCTTACTAGAAACCTTAGAATACAAGCCTACCTAGTTCACCTCCAAAAGTAATCATAATATTTGTGCGAGGGGGAAGAATCTCTCCTAAAGACACTCACCATAAGTATCCCATTGGGCATTTGGAGGTGGTTAATATGGAATTGGAGGTCTCATTGCATAGTCCCCTTTAAACCATATTCTTGTTATCTCTCTAGAAAAGGCAAAAACATGGGTGCCCTATTGGGGGTGGCATGATTGTGTGAGATGAAGGGATATCAAGCTGTGGGAAAAGGTTTTAATCACTAAGACAAATTCCTTAGGTAGATATTGATTGATTGCCTTTGAATTGTGATTAGACCAGTGAAAAAATTGGTGGCTTGAAAAGTCACTTGGACATACAGATTGCGCTATTCCAATTTCCTATCAATTAGAATTGTCACAATTTGTTGTGTTCTTCAAGGTTTCTTTGTTCCTTGTTGGATTGTTTTCAGACTTGTATTTTCTCCTTGTTTGAATAAAGGTACACTTAGCATAGTCAATGCCTTGTTTGAATGTGAAAATCAGTTCTTTCCTTTAAACACATTGGTTAACCAAATCATCACCTCAATAGGCTATGCCCAATCCTTCCAAGCATAAAAGTACTAAACTTCCACTACCTTTGATCTATAGAGAGAAGAAATTTCTGATTGAAACTATTGAGCGATGCTTTTACACAAGTCAATTTCTAGGAATTTGAGATCTGAATTCCCCTCTTGAAAGAATAAAAAAGTTATTCCCAAGGTTCTTTGTGGTTGTGGTACAACTGCTTGGTAAGCTCAGTTGAAGATAAATGTGAATTTTCACAAGGAGGCCTTTACTGGTATGTTTCAAACTTCTATCTTCAAAACAAACTTTAGTGCCTTTTTTTTGTATTTTCTCAATTTATCAATGTATGCAATTTACTAATAATGAAAATATGATTTTAAATACTATGATGATTGCTTATTTTAACCAATTTAAAACAAAGATCAAAAGATTTGGGTGGTGAGAATAGTAAGTAAATTTACATAAATGAAATCTAACAAATGTAAACCATTGTTGAATCATTATTGTGAATTAAATGATGAAACAAATGGAAACCAACGAAGCATGAATCAGATTAGATCACAATTCCATGCTCAACAAATGCAATCTTTTGAAGAAAATTTTACCCAGATGTAATATTTTCCAAAATCTATCAAATCGTGAAGCCACCAAATGCATTAACACATGAGACTAATTTATCTTTAAACCAATAGAATATATCTTTCCAATCATTCACCATAGTAAGATGAATTAACAACAACAAACTCCAATTTAATTGATCGCAGATTTACACAAAATAAATATAGTTGGATCTCCAAAATGGATGAAAAAGCATTCACATATTCATAAATTTTGCATAGATAGTAGAAGAATCATACCATGAATGAAGCACCAACATCATATATCTTTATTGCATAAAAAATCCAACCCTTCATTACATCTCTGTAATAAAATATATAGTGCTTCAACTTAGAAATTAGAAACCCATACCTAGGGTTCCATCTACAACAAACATGGAGAAAATAAATTAAATCTAGAGTTTAACAATGAAAAAATACTCCTAAACTAATTTATAACAAGTTTTCATGGATTTACATTCCTGTATACATCAAATACATGCAAAATTGGGCTGGAATCAGCCCCTAAAATGAAGGAAATCAAACTACAGTTCCATTGTTTGTTCTTCTTCTTGCATGTCGTTTGATCTTCTCTTTGATGCCCATGGCCAAAATAAATGGATCCAACTGCTCTTCTGATATGCACTGATAGAAGACCTCTTGACTTGCAAAAATGAACTCTAGTTTACATGCAATCTACCCCCAAATTTATCTTTTGTGAAAAATGCGATTGAAAAATGCGTGCCCACTAATTTTGGAGTTGTGGACCTCCAAAAAATGGCATGTTGGAAAATGACTAAGTCTGGATTTTGGTGACTTTGGATTTTCAGAGTTGTGGACCTCTGAAAATGCAACTCTAAAAATTGGCTAAGTATGGAAATTTGATGACCCTAGATTTTCAGGGTTGTGGACACGTCCAAAACTCTAAAACAATGAAAATCTCATGACTAAAAAATTGATAAGTCCAACAAGACTTGGTTTAGAATTTTTCAGGGTTGTGGACATCTCTGAAACTCTAAAAATCTCATGACTGAAAATGGCTGTCCAAATGACTTGGTGTAGGAATTTCGGGGTTGTGGACACCTCTGAAACTCTAAAAATCTCATGACTAAAAAATGGCTAATTCCAAATGAATTGGTTTATGAATTTCAAGGTTGTGGTATCCTTTGAAATGGTACTTCATTGGCAGAGCTGCTATCTTTTCTGACATTCTTTTCACTGGTTGAGGAGTTGACATCTTTGTATCTTGTATGAAAATGCATTTTTTAGCAACATATTATTGAAAAAAAGAAACTAATTTAAGCTACCACTCTTATTATAATCCAAATTATGAATTTAGACTAGAAAAACTACCAAAACTATCAAAACATTATATACAAAATTAGGTCTAGTTGGAGAAGTCATAACTTCTTGTCCCTAGTTCAGAATTGCGAACCATTTACTTTTCTAAAAGGTCTCCAAGAGTTCTAGATTCACTCCTTGAAGGATGTGGGAAACGGCTAGTCCTTCATGTGGATCCAAGGCCCAAAATACCCCGAAGACCTCATAAAATGCAAAATATTAAAACATAGAAAAACCCTTAAATTTTGCAAAAAACTAGTCAAAAGCTGAGACTTTTGAGCTCACTGGAATTTTTAAACTTTCAGACCTTTGTAGTCCAAAAGGATACCCAAACTGTGAAAGTTCAAAACCTTGATATTGTGGTTGGCGAAAAGAAAATCAGAGTTTTGGAGGATTGTAAAACTTTTAGAGTTCCAAAGGTCAAAATTTTGATGACCTCAAAGGTGCAAAGATTGGGCGAGCCTATGAAATTTTTTTGTGAGGTGTTCTTTTCAGAGTGGTAGACTCCAAAAGTCCAAAAACATGAAACTCATGCCTTAGTAAATTTTAAGTATGTGGGAGGCATTGGAAGTTTAGGATTTCAAGGTCACGGGGGTCCTAGTAACCCTGCAACTCTACAATTTTAAAAATGGAAAAAAGACTAAGTCCAAAGGACATCAACAAAAACTAACAAAAACTAACCCTAAATTTGACCTTAGAAGAACAAAAAAGAAAAAAAAGGGAGGAAGGAAGACCTAAAAGGAAACTAAAACTGGCATCTAACTATTTGGAGCACACCTGAGGCCCACAATTTGACTCACCGAGTACCTACACATGTTTACCCTAAGGACTCCAAACCACCAAAAAGGATGAAAGACCCCAAAAAGGGGGTCCCCATTAGGCCAAGTGGCCAAAATGGGGCATGTGTTGTGGAACCACAATAGAAACGCTAAGAAATATTGGCATATTAGAGACTCCATCCAAAAGGAAACCCAAGATTAGGATAAAGTTGATAAGATCATATTTTAACAACAAGTTTTCAAATTACTCATGCAAACTCTGTGTCAATCAAGCCTTCATCAACTTTGAGACATACGATTAAACCTTCTTCATTTAATCAATACTTCATCCTTGTAATATTTCACAATCTCATCTTCCTTTCTTTGGAGCACAACCATTGTCACTTGGGACCTAATCAACCTTTTGTCTTGATCATAGCCCAAATCCAATATCATAAAGAATCACCCAACCCTCTCTTTCATTCCTTTCATTTTAAATCTTAGGTTGAAAGGTTTATCAAAGTGTCTTTGAGATCCTCATCCACAATCAAGATCGAATCCTATCACTTGAGAACACAAGTCCATCTTGAGTGACCAAGTCTAATCAATCCTATCCCTCTTTTTCTTGTGATCATTAGTCTATCTACAAGTAGAAAAAGGGTCTCATCATTATTCTTTCAATAGATCTCTTCTTCACCAAGGTTTTCCCAAACCTTCAAATCAAATCATACTTTTAGGCCCTTCCCTCACCAATCAATCATCATCAAACTTCAAACCCTTGAGGCCCTACCCTCGTAATCAAAAAAAGGTTCAAAATTGTGATCTGAAGTTCACCTTTGTCTGTCCTTAGACATCTTTTTATTCTACTCTCTTGAGTTTAAATTGTATGGTCATAACCCGTTCACAATACAAGAAGATGAGTCAATGATTTCCAGACAATGAGAATCCCTTTGCCTCGGTACCTCTTGGAGGTCTAGGGATGAAAAAACTATTAATCAGGTAGAGGAAGAGGTTGAGTGTGTTGATTAACCTGAACAAACTAGTACCATTCTAACTCCATAAATCAATGACTTCCTCAAATATCCCTATAATATGGATATGATGGAGAAATTAATTCAAGCCAATAAAACAAAAAAAATTATGAATCTTTTCCATGATGGTGTCATAGTTCTTGATAATTTTGATGAAGCATTACTCTATAACAATGTCACCAAGGCTAGAACAACTGTTTCTACTATTAACACAATATCATTTCATGATAGAGGAAAGACTACTTCTAGTGGGTCTTCTACATCAGTAATTACATCAACATCACAACAAACATTTCAATTAACTCCTGAATGAATAAAATAGATTATTAGTACTATGCCTAATGTGACTTCACATAATAGCACTCAAACCGTGAGAAATGTATCTAATCCCTTAGGTGCTAGCATGGGCTAAACATCATTACCAAAAATATCAACTACCCAATCAACATATCATTATTTTTCATCACTCTTTAAGGTTCCTTCCGGGGTCCAAAAAAAATCTACTCCAAAAATATCTTAGGCATAACATTCTACACCCCTCCTACTCTTGGACTTACATCTGCTAGATTTTCAACATCACATTTTGGAGGACAATATTTTGGTCCAGATATTACAAATCACAATGTGCCTGACTTAGAAAATCAAATCAATGAACTTAATAGTCTTCTCCAGAGCATGTAGAATGGAGGTAATAATAAATTCTCTTTTGAGGAAATATGTCCTTATCCATTCGATAAATCAATCAACATGATGTCATTCCCAATGAGCTTTGAGATTCCCAAATTTGACAAATACAAAGAAGACACATGTCTTGTTCAACATCTCAAACATTGTTATGTCAGTTTTCAAGAGGTTTCCTGTAATGAGGATTATATGAAAAGACTCTTCAATAGGAGTCTTGGAGGCCCCACACTTGAATGTCTCATGAATCTACCTCATGGATCCATATCTTTCTTTGTTGATATTGCTAAAACATTCATTACAAAATACTCCTACAATATTGAATATCAAGCGTCACTAAGTGACTTCTGCAACACCAAGCAAAGGAATGGGGAATCCTTTTCCAATTTCTTACAAATATGGAGACATCTTTCCAATTGAATGTCTTGGAAGATACTAGATAATCATCTCATAGATATCTTTACTAGGAATCTAGTACCTGAAATGTTATTCCAAATGAAAATGGCTACTCTTGACAATTTTGAGTTACTTGTTAAGAAAGGGAAGACCATTGAAGATGACCTTTTTCAAAAGGGGACCCTTAAATACTGTACTTCCTCATCTAGCAATGAAAAACCAAAATTTTGGACTAAGAACAAAGGTGTATTCAATGATGGAGTGACCGATGCTAAAGATGTTCAGAATGTCCAAGCATCTAATCAAGGTAACTAAGACAATAACCAATATCAAAATAACAAAAATGAAAATCACAATCAGTAGAATCATACCACCTCTCAAAAACAACCTCACAATCAAGTCTATCTATTCCCTCACAATAATAACAATAACAACAATAATTCCGCTCCACATCCTCGATGAAAATTAACTCCCCTTGTAGAACCCTTGTATGTTATCTTTCAAATACTTGTTGATCAAAACATGATGATATATCCTAACACTCGGCCATATGATGAAAATCAACCCAAAACTACTTGGTACAAGGACAATGAAAATTTCAAATACCATTGCATCATAGGTCATGACACAAATAAATGCATGAAATTGAAACACTTCATCCAAGACCTTATTGATGATTGAAATATTGAGGTTGAAGGACAGACACCATCATCATCTAATGTGCAACTCAAGATATACAATTAGTCATTCCCAAAACATGATTAGAACAATGCCTCATCTTCCAAAATTGTGCCTTATGACTAAACTAACGATAATATACAAGGCTTTTACTCTACATGTGGAAGCATCCAAGAAAATGATTGATGTTTCTTTGATTACCTTTGTGGTCACATAGAATAATCTGACAACCATGTGTGCACCCTCAAGATTTAAGTTGTTGATTGCAATGATACAACTAAAAGAGGAAGAATCACTATCCAAGCTGGTGCCAAACCACTAGTTGCACCATCCACATCCACTAGGCTTGCCTCGTGCTATGATTTTATAGCACAACTGGGTAAGAATATTGCATGCATATCCATACTTGAGCTTCTCCATACTTTCCTTATACATGAAAAAATTCCTTGAAAAAGCCCTTACTGAGTGCCAATTCCCTGGGAACATCAATGTCTCACAGTTTCAAGATATGATCAGGAACATGGCTGCACAATCATACATGGTATTCACAGACAAATACCTCTGTGGTTATGATCCTTATCACAATAAGCCCCTTCACATTGAAGTCATTGATCATTTTACCAAAATAAGAAAGAGTCTTGATAGAAAATGGACCTGGTTTGAACCTTTACACCCTGAAGATGGTTAGACATCTGGGTTTCCTTGAAGACCTCATTTATGTATCAAAGAGAATAACCATAAAATCTTATGATGATAGAGAACAAGAATGTAAAGGAATGATCACGTTTCCTTTTTAGGTAGGCCCCACCCTGATTGAGACTACTTGTCAGGTCCTTGACCTTGATCTACCTTATGATATACTCTTAGGAAGTCCTTGGATACACCATAACATAGGTCTACCATCTACATATCATCAATGCTTGAAATTCTGCCATCATGGCAGAGAAATCACTATCCCTAAAGATCTAGAATCTTTCCAATATTGTAAGTGATTAGAAGGTAATAAATCATACTATTATCCTTTGAATGAATTTTCCCAACCTATTACAAAGGAATATTCTACTATTGAGAAATCTTCAACCAAAGAAGCTGATAAAATATCTAACAAAGGGGAACATAAGGTCACTGAAGAGAAAGGTATTGGGTCCAAGAAGAAGGTAACTCTCACTAATGAAGGAATATAAAATTGAGAGTTTTGTGTGCATTAGAAAAATCTCCTTATCCCCAAGGTCCTTTGGTAAACCCAAACAACTTACTGCCAAAGGAAATAAAGAAATCATAAAATGCAAAGAGACTACTTTTGAATAGTGGGGATCCCTTGTAGATGAACAAATGGAAAATGACATACTATCCTTTCTCTTTAATGATGATGAAGACAAGCCTATGGACATTCCTAGGGATAATAATGTGAAGGCCGCTCCCATTATCTTAAGTATGAGATATCATGGAATGAGCCTTGAAGCAAATGAAGATGGAAGGAAGACACTCATCAAAGAAACTAGCTACGCTCAAGGCTGAGGAATGGGTTCCCTAGAGACCAAGGAAACCTTTACTAAGGACTATTGTTTAGCTGAGAATAATCAAGACACTAAGGATTAATTCTATGAAGTCCCTTTCCAATACATCAAATATGATCTCATCGACTCTAACCATGTCCTAGCCATTGCAAAAGTAGACTTTTCATCCCCTACCCTTCCTCTTAAGCACCATGAAATTATCGATTAGGACCAACAAGATTCATTGATTTCCTTGGACATATGTAATTTGGACGAGGAAGTACTTTCACTTTTTGGATTGAAAGATCTCCAAGGATAAGAGAACAATATAAACTACAACAAGAAAGCCTAGTTTGGTAGCCAAGTCAACTCTCTCAGTCAAAAAAATGAAAATAAAAATAAAAATGAAAATGAAACACCTTATGGTAAAAACTTCTCTAATTCATCTTTGGGTTAAGAAAAAGAGAAAATAAAGGACACATATTCTAGTGAAAACCTTTTTGAGATTCTAGAAGAGGGAGAAGTTGACTTTCCTCTTATGACATTACCGCCAAAGAAATCTTCTATCTTGATCAAGCATATAATAGAAATAAACTTTGGATCTGAAGATAATCCTAAGATCACCTATATTTCTACATCACTCAATGAGAAAGAAAGGAAAGACATGACTGAGTTTCTCTATAAGGCACAAAAATTGTTTGCATTGGCTTACAAAGATATGCCTCACTTGGATCTAGATCTCGTAATACATCATCTTGCAGTGAATCCCAAAATTAAACCTGTTAAAAATTTTTTTTGTAAGATGCATCCTCAAGTGCCCTTGTTGGTTAAAGCAAAATTGCAAAATATGCTTGAAGATAAGATCATCTGACCGATAGATTACCCTAAATGGGTTTCTAATATTGTACCAATGGAAAAACCTGATAAAACATCCAGATCTGTACTGATTTTAGATATCTCAATTTGACATGTCCTAAAAATGAATTTCCACTTCCCAACATGGATATCATCATAGATTCAACCACTGTACATGAAATTTTATCCCTTATGGATGACTTCTCTAGCTATAATCAAATCAGGATTATAGTTGAGGATCAATACAAAACTTCCTTTACAACCCCTTGGGGAACATTCTGTTATCAAATGATGTCGTTTGATCTTAAAAATGTAGGAGCCACATATCAATGAGCAATGGTAATAATATTTCATGATCTCCTTCATGTGATAATGGAAGATTAGGTGGATGATCTCCTTGGAAAGTAAAAAAAGAGAATCACATATACCAATTCTTACAACTATCTTTGAGCGACTAGAGAAGTATAAAGTAAGGCTAAATCCCAAGAAATGTGTCTTTGGAGTTCAATCATGCAAGTTGTTAGGTTACATTGTGTCTCACAAAATGATTGAAATTGATCCTAAGAATGTGAAATCTATTTTGGATATTCCACCTTCACAGACATTGAAGCAACTTCATGGGTTATAGGGCTGACTTCAGTCAGATTGAATATTTATATCTCAATTGGAAGATAAAGTTCATCCTTTCTCACATTTATGCAAAGATACCAAGTTTATATGTGTCTGCTTGTGTCAAAAGGAATTTGAAGTGTTAAAGAAGTATCTAGCTAATCCACCAGTGTTGGTCCCATCTGTTCCTAGCCGACCATTAATTCTCAACATATTGGCTACAACTGTGGCACTAGATGTACTTCTCGTATAACTATATGATAATGGAAAGGATCATACTATATATTACCTTAGCATAACACTTGTTGGTTATGAGTTGAACTATACCGCTATTGAGAGAGCATGCTTGGTTGTGGTCTTTTGTACACATAAGATACATCATTACATGCTTAACAACAAAACACAACTCATCGCTAAGGTTGATCCTCTCAAGTATCTCTTGTTAAAAGATACTCTCACTGGACGCACAACAAAATGGGTCATGATATTAAGTGAATTCAAAATTTTGTATGTAGATTGTAAAGCTATCAAGGGTCAAGTAATTACAGATCAATTAGTAGAAGATCCTATTCTTGATGATCATTCGATTGTTATAGATTTCCCAGATGAATCCATCATGACTATTACATCGAGCATACAATGGAAACTCTATTTGATGGCTCCTAAACACAAAAATTCTCACAAGCAATATTTTTGTTTGTGACACCACAAGGGGATCTCATTCCTAAATATTACAAGCTCACTTTTCCTTGTACAAAAAACATTACAAAATATGAGGCCCTAGTAGCTGGACTTCACCAAGCTATTTGTTGGAAAATAAATAAATTACTTGTCTTTGGTGACTCATAGTTGGTCATCAAGTAGGTCAATGATGAATATCAAAAAAATTATGATATTTTACTCCCTTATCATTGAATGATTGAAGATTTGAGGTCACGATTTACAAAAATCACCTTTCAATAGATCCCAAGAGCTAACAAAAATGAAGTTGATGTCATGGCTACTATTGCTTCCTTGATATCTATGATATAAAATAGTCAAAAGTGTGAGTTTCTTGTCGAGAATCTTACGGTCCCTGCCTATGACCAGATAAAGTCTGAGATGGTGTGTGAAATTATTGGTCATGACTCCCCTTGGTACCAAGAAATTTATTACGATCTTCATGATGAGATCATCCCGCTTACTCTTACCACTAATCAACATAAAACCTTCATTTTTTGAACATCCCATTACACTATCCTTGGTGATACACTTTTTCAGAAAAATTCCATGGAACCCTTCTCAGATGTCTAAATTCAGAGGAAGAGAAAATGACCTTACATGAGGTGCACCAAAGAACCTGTGGGGTTCACTCTAGTGGACTCACTTTGGCCAAGAAGTTGTTACGTATAGGATATTACTTACCGACTATGGAGAAAGATGCATATCACTTTGTGAAGAAATTTCTTCCTTGTTAATATCATGGTGATTTGATACACACCTCTAATCAATAACTCCATCCCACCATCACCCCCATCCCTTCTCTTGATGGGGTTTTGACCTTGTACAATAGATATTTCCTAATTCCTCCAATGACCACAAATATATACTTGCTTCTACTAAGTATTTTACTAAATGGGTTGAAGCTATCCCTCTCACTTATACTACATGAAAGAAAATTTCCAAATTTATTTTGAATTACATCATCTGTCACTATGAAATTACGCAAGATATCCATACTGATAACAAAACCCCTTGCAAGAAAAAAGATATCACTGAACTTTGCAGAAAATTTGGCATTATCCAACATTGTTCCAACAAGGATTACCCACAAGGTAATAGTCAAGCAGAGGCTACTAACAAAACTGTCTTCAATATCCTCAAAAAGATAGTCAATGATACTGGTCATTATTGACACCTTCAATTAAACCCTTCCCTTTGGTCTTACCACATCTCCATTCACACTCCTACTGGGGCCACTCCATTTGCCCTTGTCTATGGTACCGAGGCTGTCTTTTTGATTGAAATTGAGCTCCCATCCCTTAGAATCTCCTTGAAGAATCTGATATCTGAAGAAGAGTATCGAGTTTCTTGCTTACAAGAATTTAAAATCCTTGATGAACGATGCCTCAGATCCTTTAAGAATCTCCACATGTATCAAAATTGCCTTCGCTTATAGTTCAATAAGAAGATCAAACCTCAATAATTTGAAGTCAGTGATCTAGTACTATAACATAATATATAGAATCTCCATAACCATGAGAAGAAAGGTAAGTTTGATCCTAATTGGTTGGGACCTTTTGTGGTTACGACTTAGTTTGGATCTGGAGAATATCACATTGCTACACAAGAGGGAGAGATACTCCCTGATCATGTAAATATTCTACACTTGAAGCAATTCTATAGTTTATCATAATTTTGGTACAACAAAATGATCTTGAAAAAATTCTAAAAAATAGAAAAGTTCCCATAAAAAAATTAATCCAAAAAATTAAAAAATCTACCCAAAAAAAATATAATAAAAAAAATGATAAAAAGTCCTAAAAAAATCAAAGCAGTAAATCATTCAGCAGTGAAAACTTGACAAAAATTACTCTAGGCATGATCCATTGTTTATCTAGTTCCACTTGTACCTTCCCTCCATCTTGTCTTGTATCTGTACAGGGATCCTATTTAGTATTGCAACCCCTCATCCACCCATCCCATGTTTCGCACCTTCCCTCCCCAGTGAGGCATTAACCATGGTCATAATAAATAGAATCCATTTTGGCTACAATATTTTTTTAGACATAGTGACCACATTCATTCTTATCAACCTCTTCATCAAGTATAAATGAACAACACTCTCATTTTATTCACACTATTGCCAGCAAAATCTTGTTTTAATGAAACCAATTATCTAATCTTGGCCCATTAGGATGCATCCTTCCTACATGATTGCATCGAATCATGTTCATGGAAATACATGTGGACCAAATGAATTCTTGGTCCTAAGGCCTTCTTGATGAATACTCATTAAGATCCACAAATATGTACTTCGACATTGTTTTAATTAAAATCCAGCTGCTGCATCACACAAGTGTCAAGTGTCATACCTTTTATTCCAAATAAACCCCTAACTGTCAGACTAGATGTGACCTAGTATTAAAACCATGACATAAGTCTCGCTCTCGCATGAATATCTATGATTCATTCTATTAAAATACATTATTATTGTTCATATCAAGAATACCAGAAGAATATGAAACAGGGTCTGTGGTTTTACAAGAGGTAGTCTGAAATTCAAAAGAGAAGAAGGTAATTATCAATAACAGAGCAGAGGTTGAATTTGGTAAGCACAAATGGGGGGCCAATTGCAGTAGCATGAACCAGTGGTTCATAGTATTTTACTATCTGATGTTGAGGCCATAAGAAGATTTAGTGCCTGTGGATGGCTGGGCTATTTCTTAAAATTGACGGAGTTTGATGATGAAGCAGCAATAGAGTTTGCAAACATATTTGATGAAGGCCAAGCGACGGTATGGGGGTTGACAGTTGTTGCAATAGAGGAGTGAATAGTAGAAGTAACTAGTTTTCCAGCAGCAGGGGAACACTACCCAAATGCACATGATGCCAGGTTAGCCAGGGCTCAATTCACCCTACCAAGAGACCCTCCATTAGAGATCACTAAACAGGGATGCAAAAGGATGTCCATTCCTCCACCATATCAGGAGTTGGCTATGCGCATTATCAGGTATTTCACCTGTGAAGGATGATTCTCTAATTTGCATGTACATCATTTTAAGCTTCTTAGTTATGTATGACATAATATCCCAATGAATGCACCCAATTTTTTGTTTAATATGCTATGCATTAGTGCCGAAGAAACCCAGAAAGGGAAAAAAAACTTTGTTACTCACCATGCCCTGATTAAATTACTCATAGAAAGATCTCTTAGGGAAGCCCCCCCTATGGCATGGGCAAATTTCATCCATCATAAAACCCTACAACCTCGAATTGCCCCTAATGTGCAAATTAACCAAGATAATATAGTTTCCTTTGACCCAGTTGCCGAGCAAAGTACCCAAGGGACAAAAACTAAAAATTTACAAGAAAATGTGCCTCTAACCACTCACATGAGAAATATACCTATTGTTAGAATAGGAAAAACCCTATTCTCCCAAGAACACCTACATGCAAACCTGTCACATGGAAGAAGTAAAGACAAAAGACAAAAGACAGAAGAAGCTATGGAGGCCAAAAAGCCAGAGACATCATATCCATGTTCAAAGAATAAATTTCTATTATCAACCAAATGATTACAATACAATCTTCTTATTAAATGCAAAGAGGTGAATACTTATAAAAGGATACCGAAACCCTGAAGGTGAAAACCCTAAAGGAAAATGAGATGCCTAAGTTTAACTTAAGCGTAGAGTATAATAGACTAATAATTAAATAAATTAATTATTAGCTATAGTATGACTACTCTAACAGCCCCCCTTAAGTGTAACTTAGGGAAAAGATAAATAGCTAAGGACTAAAAGATGCATGAAAAAAAAAAAGCATGAAAGGAACTATGGGTCACAGCAACTAGGCCTGATCAGGTACCCAAGTACAAGAAAAAAAAACTAGATGAAGGAAGGCAGAAAATAGACATCAGACTTTGACAGAAAAAAACACTATTAAAATGGAACAACTCAAAACCCCAACCTCAATCATCAGAAATTTCTTAGAAAAAGCTTTCCGATGATATAAGAAAGTTGGAAAAAGACCCCCGTATGCTCCAGATAGAGCGAAAACAGTGCGGGAGGGTTAAAAAAGCTCCAAAATTCAGGTTTTAAGCCCCTGGGGCTGAAAAATCTCTGGCCCTTGGGCACATGGCGCATGCAGGGGGCTGGGGCAGAGCCCCCGGTCACACATGTGACTGCCGCTAGAGGGAAATAAGCCTGCGGGGCTTAAAAAAACCAGGCAGGTGGTCGAGCGGCGCGGAGGTGGAGGAGTGCCGCCAGAGTGGCAGAACCCAGCGGGGTCGGCGGAGCGGCGGGGCCAAGAGGTAGCGGGGCTGGAGGCCAGCAGTGCATAGGGAGGCAAGAACCTTGGAGGACGGCAGGGGCCGGACGCTGGCCGGCGGCGGTGGAGCGCCGGTGGCCCATTTTAAAAGAACACTGCCTGCATTTTTATTAACCAAAAAAACCATAGAAAAAATGATTTTTTTTGAAATTTTCTTGATTTTCGTGCCCATACGACACTGGAAACCAAATTTTTTTTTCTCAGAGGAAATTTGTCTAAAATAGACAAACTTTATATGGATTCAGGGGTTTTTGGGTGCTTTGAGTGCAACGGTAATGTCCGTTTGAGCCCACAATGACCAGAAACAAAGGTCCCCTTAAATCCACACAAGAAACTTTTGAAAAATCAGAAAAACCTCCAGCTTTTGATACACTTCGACAAAGCATGAACAACAAGTAGCAAGATGGCTCTGATACCATGTTAGAATAGGAAAAACCCTATTCTCCCAAGAACACCTGCATGTAGACCTGTCACATGGAAGAAGCAAAGACAGAAGACAGAAGAAGCTATGGAGGCCAAAAATCCAGAGACATCATATCCATGTTCAAAGAATGAATTTCTATTATCAACCAAATGATTACAATACAATCTCCTTATTAAATGGAAAGAGGTGAATCCTTATAAAAGGATACGGAAACCCTAAAGGTGAAAACCCTAAAGAAAAATAAGATGCCTAAGTTTAACTTAAGTGTAGAGTATAATAGACTAATAATTGAATAAATTAATTATTAGCTATAGTATGACTACTCTAACACCTATCGCCGTCTAAACAAAAGGAAAACAAAAGTTAGTAGGAGAAACTTTGATTCCTGCAGCTGAGCCACGAAGCCCTCAAGTCTCAAGAAAGAAGAAAATGAAGTCAGTTCTTGCAGCCACTACTCCTACATCAGAGAAAACAAAAAGGGTTAGTAAGAAAAAGGCCGTAGAAGTTGAGGAAATCCCTCTAAGAAGGAGCTCTACGATGAGAGGGAAGATTCCTAAAGTGCCCACCGAAAGACAGCCCTCTTCGCCCAAACAATTTGAGGAAGAAACTCCTATTCATATTGTTCCGGATGAGTGTCCTAGCCAGTCTGAGATTCCTGACATTCCTCAAAATATGGATGAGGATTGTGAAGCTGAGCCAAATGTATGTCAGAATGACCCAAGAGTTAGTCATCAGGATGTTCCAACCCATGAGAAAGAAACCCCTATAACTCACCAACTAGCTTGCACAAGAAATGCTTTAGTTTCCTATAAGCAAACTTGGTTAATAAAATTATTAGAGTAGTTATGGAGGGAACAAAGGAAGAAGAATAATTGAGATGAAAACAGTGGTTCAATTACCCTACAAATGCTTCTCTTCCAGTTATATAATAAGCATGTGCTGACAACTACTCTATATGGAGAAGAGAAAAAGAAATTGCAAAAAGTAATAGCAAGACAAGGAGAGGAAATTGCAGAATTGAAAGATCAGTTGGCAAGACAGAAACAGAGAATGGAACATGCCCTTAAGCTGACTCACCAGATAATTGCTTGTAGACCTCCACCTAGGGTCTATACCATCTGTCTAAAAGAAAAATTCCTCCTATTTCAGTTGATGATGACCTTCAAAGATGTAAATGTAGAGTTCAAATCAGCCCAGGAATTTTATGGTTTATACCAGACACTTCCATCTTGGCAACAAAACCTACTCTGTGAGTTGTATGTGCATAATTTCATCATTCCAGCAGAGACTGACTGGAATCCCCTGCTTTACATAGGGGATATACACCTAAGGGCCCTAATGTCATGGATGCACAACAAGGCTAACTATGATAGACAATTGGAGAATTATAGAGAACTTGAGAAAATGGAACCCCTACCATTAAGAGCAGAGAGCAGTCAACTAGAAGTATTCCTAAGGGATTGGTTCAGACTGATATATGGGAATGTTAAAAAGGAAATCAGAGATAAAAATTTTAAACTCAGAGTAGATGTGTATGTAGAATATGATTATCTTTCAAAGAGTCTTAACCGGTGCCAGAAGTAGATGGGGTAGATTATTAGAGGCATTGAAAAGGTTAGAACCACACAACCCCATTAACCTTGAAATAGCTATACACCGAGCACCAAATTACATAGCCCATGCTCCTTTGGCCCTTGTATGACATCAACACTACCAAACTTGATAGGCTGCAGGAAGATCACAGAAGGGAAGTTTGGGAAAGAACAAGAGGATTCTACTACTCCTTCAAAAGCCAGAGGCGAGGAAGAACTGAATTTGGTGACTTTAGGTAAATTTCCAGAAGGTGCAATTCTTGAGGACATGGATTTGATTAACCAAGGGGTAGATGATAAGGCCAAATTATTGCCATTATTTTGTATAATTTTAAATACTCTATTCTATTTTTTGACAAAACATTTGAGAGCCTAGCCAGTCAAAACTTGTGATAAAGTCCAGATAGAACTGATAAACCAAGGGTAGATGTTTGTGATAGATTTTTTTAATATTATACATATAGTTTAGTATTTCATAAAACCATCAGAATATATGTTCTAATATCTAGATATTTAATTTGATTAAGCTTGCTGCATGAATATTTTCGTATCATAACTAACTTGATAGGAGAGAAAGTGGCTGGAGAATGGTCGACATCATTCAAGGAAGACTGTTGAGGACCAGCTACAGCGGAGTGATCATTACAACACTAGGCAACATGGCTGCTACAATGGAGCCATTATTCTAGGACACGGGGATGTAGTGTGCCTATATTCCCTTTGCACTTTATTATGTTGAACTGGTCGCCCGAGCTTTATTACTCACACCGCAGGCTGTTACATTTCCATCTTCTTCTCCGGCATGTTTTCAACAAGATAGTTTCTTTTCTATTTTGTAATATGTCTTCGATCCTCTATATATAGGGATTGGACTGATAGTTTGAAGTTAGTTAGAAAAGTTAAGAAAGAAGTTTTTGGAAGAAAATTATTGTACCTTACAGTAATCTATTTTCAAGTTTCATATATTGTTTCTATGTAATGTATTTTTGAAATACAATGAAATAGTTCTTGGTTTACATTCTGCGTTAATAGATTAGCAAAAACCAACCAAGGGGGCCCACTTGGGAGGTGGATTAGGTTAGAATAGAATATATTTCATTTCTAGCATTTCTAGTCTTTCAAATAGAAGTTACAATTTCTTCCTGCAGCATCGTACCTTGTGAGTGTTCTTGCAACATCTGCAAGAATAGTTATAATGGATGTTTTAGGTTGAAAGTATAGGTTTGAGTAGAGTTTGCATTTCTAGCATTCATTTCAGTAAGGAGATAAATTTATTCTTTTCTTACAGCACTAGTGTAGGTTTATTTTATACATTTTTACCTTCCTGCAACATAAGCAAAATGACTCCTTAAGGAACCTAGTGCACATATCGTGCCGACCATTTCAAATATACATCCCTGGGTTGACAAGTTAATTGCACCTCATAACGGGAGAAGTTGTCCTTAGATTGAATAAACTATTCCTAAGAAAGGCTTTGAGCATGATTATTCCACACCTATTGTGAGGCGATCCATTTTTGGTGCCGCTATCGGGGATGGTGTCAAAGTAGGAACATTTTTTTGAGTCATTTTTTATTCCTAGATTAGTTTTTAGATTTGTATCCCTAAAAACAAATTTCTTCACAAGCGTGAAGAATTAAATTGCATGCATCAAAGAGAAAGGCAATGAGATGAATATGGAAGATTTCTCCCAGCAGAGTCTGCTAATTTGAATGAGGAAGTTGAAGAAGTTGAGTTACCCTTTGAAGACGCAAGCCCTGACTTTCTTGTAGCATCTTCCTCTAGAGCAGAACCATTTGATATAAGTGGTTTCTGACCTTTTACAGAAATCTTGGCCATCTTTCTAGATAATTCTGGTCCAAATCTACCTATTGTTAACAATCCAGTAGCTAATGCTCCTTTCCAACAGCAACCCCATAATCAACTACCTCCAGTGATGGCACACCCTACTTTCCCATTTCCTCTTCCAAGCCTTATAAACAATGCTAATCTCAAAAATATACCCACAGCTGCTCTTCCAAAGTTTTATGGTCTTATAATAGAGGATCCTGACACTTTCTTGTTTGAGTTTGACATACTCTGTCGAAGCTTTGACTATAATACCGATGCCTATAAGCTCAAGTTGTTTTCTGCAACACTGAAAGAGTTAGCCTTACGATGGTTCATGGGATTAGGAGTCAATGCAATAGGTACCTAGGATAAGATGTAGATGCTGTTTCTGCAAAAATATAACTATTATTGCAAAGGCAGTGACCCAAAAAGAGATGATATCTTTAAGATGTCTCAAAAGGAAGATGAAACATTGGAGGACTATGTTTCACATTTTTTGTACACAATGTAGAAGAATCCCTAGCATGTACTGGCAGAGGACTCACATAAACTAGTCTTCTTGAGAGGGGTAAATGACAACTGTCTGGAAGCATTAGAATTGATGGCTAGTGGAGACATATCCCAATCCTCTTGGGATGACCTCAAGAAAATCTGTCTTAACTACTCAAGGTCAACTGTGAAGAAAGGCAGAGGATACCGGCCCACAGTCACAAAAGGGATTGGTTTAGGCATTTCAAAGTTGGAGATATCTAATTTGCTCACAGATTTCAAGAAAGATATTATAAATGATGTAGCTACACATCTTGACACAATGACTGCCAAGAAGAAGCATGTAGAAACTGAATCACAATTGGCTGAGTATTGTCCAGACTACCGCAAACAAAAGAAAGACTGCGGATGTAAGCTGGTAGAAAACCTCAAAAATCAACATTTGCCAACTGACTACATGAAGATAGAAGGAGACAATGACCAAGTGTTCTTCGTTTCTCAACATCGACCACGGGCTTCATGATAAGGTAAGCTACAAGATCCTCTACAAATTTTAAATTTTAACAATAATCAGTGGAAAAGCCAAAATTATCATAACACTTCTCAGTACTCTCAACCTTAATGGACTAACCAACAGAATAACCAGTGGCCAAACCAATAGAATAACCAATGGCCAAACTAGCAGAATAACCAATGGCAAAACCCACAAAATAATCAGTGGCCAAATCAACAAAATAAACAATGGAAAAATAACAAAATAACTAGTGGCCTAATCAGCAGAATCAATGGCAACCACCACAAGAAAATTGGCAAAAAACTAATCAATGGAGGGGGCCTCCATAGTGGCCTAACCAAAATTTTGGCTATCCACAATTACCACCTCCAGTGCAACCACCTACAATAATGCCACCTCCTGCAAAAACTAATGCTAATCCAAAGCCAACCCAATTACCTACTCAACCACAGCCAAATCCAAATAACAAACAGCAGCAGAAGCAAACATACACTACCAACACTTAGTAGTGCCCTACTTATTCATTAGAGGTAGCTGATATCCATTTGAGGTCTGGTACCACACTTCCTACACCTGAATATCCTATTATCATGGAAGTTGTAGATACTCCTGCAACACTACTTCCAAAAGCCACACTGCCAAATACCAGCCAGCCAACTGATATCCCCAGTAGAACCACTGTCCACACCTCAAATCCACCTTTTCTACATAGGTTAAACAAAGAAAAACCTATACCCTGAACCGCCTCACAATAGGTGTGGAATAATCATGCTCAAGGCCTTTCTTAGGAGTGGTTTACTCAATCTAAGGACTACTTCTCCCATTATGAGGTGCATTGAACTTGTCAACCCATGGACGTATACTTGAAATGGTCGGCACTATATGTGCACTAGGTTCCTTAAGGGGTCATTCTGCTTATGCTACAGGAAGCTAAAAATGCATAAAAGAAACCTACACTAGTGCTGCAGGAAAATAATATATTTATCTCCTTACTAAAATGAATGCTAGAAATTGCTAACTCTACTTAAACTTATACTTTCAGCCTAGAACATCCATTATATCTATTCTTGCAGATGCTATAGGAACACTCACAAGGTATGATGCTGTAGGAAGAAATTGTAACTTCTATCTGAAATGCTGGGAATGTTGTAAATGAAATCTATTCTATTCTAACCTAATCCACCTCCCAAGTGGCCCCACTTGGTTGGCTTCTGCTAATCTATCAACATAGAATGTAAACCAAGAACTATTTCATTGTATTTCAAAAACTCATTACATAGAAACAAGACATGGAACTTGAAATAGATTGCTGTGAAAATACAACAGTATTCTTCCAAAAACCTTTTCTCTGATTTCTATCTAACTTCAAACTATCGGTCCAATCCCTATATATAGAGGATCGAACATTGTTACAAAATAGAAAGGAAAACTGTCTTGCTGAAAACATGCCAGAGAAGAATATGGAAATACAACAGCCCGCGGTGTGGGTAATGAAACTTAGATGACCAATTCAACATACTAAAGTGCAGAGGGAATATAGACGCACTACATCCCCGCGTCCTGGAATAATGGCTCCACTGTAGTAGTCATGTTTCCTGGTGCTGTAATGATCACTCCACCATAGCTGGTCTTCAAGGGTCTTCTTTGAATACTATCGACCACTCTCCAGCCACTTTCTCTCCTGTCAAGTTAGTTATGATGCAGAAATATTCATACAACAAGCTTAATCAAGTTAAATATCCAAATGTTAGAACATATATTCTGATGGTTTTATGAAATACTGCATTATATATATAATATTAGCAAAGTATGTCAAACACATCTACCCATGGTTTAACAATTCTATCTAGACTTTTATCACAAGTTTTGACTAGCTAGGCTCTCAAATATTTTGCCAAAAACTAGAACAAAGTATTTAAAGTTATACAAAATAAAGGCATAATTGGGCCTTATCATCTGCCCCTTGGTTAATCAAATGCTTGTCCTCAAACATTTCACCTTCTAAAAATTGACCTATAGTCACCAACTTCAGTTCTTCCTCATCTCTGGCTCTTAAAGGAGTAGTAGAATCCCCTTATTCTTTCCCAAACTTCCCTTCTGTGATCTTCCTGCAGCCTGTCAAGTTTGGTAGCGTTGATATCATACAAAGGCCAAAGGAGCATGGGTGACTGCATTGTGAGCGGAAACCAGAGCTCTTGTCTAATTTTCCTACCAAGTGCTATGTATTTTGGTGCATAGTGAATAGCTACTTCAAGGTTAATGGGGCTGTGTGGTTTTGATCTTTTGAATACCTCTGACAATTTTCCCCATCTACTTTTGGCACCGGTTAAGGTTCTTTGGAAGGAAAAATAGGACATGCTATCATATTCTGTGTACACATCTGCTCTGAGTTTAAAATTTTTATCTCTAATTTCCTTCTTGACATTCCCATATGTCAGTCTAAACCAATTCCTTAGGAATACTTCTGGTTGACTTCTTTCTGCTCTTAATGGCAGGGGTTCTATTTTTTCAAGTTCTCTGTAATTTTCCAACTGTCTATCATAGTTGGCTTCATTGTGCATCCATGACATCAGAGCCCTTAGGTGTATATCCCTGATGTAAGGCAAGGGATTCTATTTAGTCTCTGTGGGGATGATGAAATTATGCATGTATAACTCGTAGATTAGGTTTTGCTGCCAAGAGGGAAGTGTCTGGTATAAACCATAGAATTCTTGGGCTGATTTAAACTCTGCATTTACATCTTTGAGAGTCATCATTAACTAAAATAGAAGGAATTGTTCTTTCAGACATATAGTATAGACCCTAGGTGGAGGTATACAAGAAATCACCTGATCAGTCAGTCAGAGGGCATGTTCCATTCTCTGTTTCTATTTTGCCAACTGATCTTTCAAGTCTGCAATTTCCTCTCTTTGTTCCATTATTTCTTTCTGCAGTTTCTTCTTTTCTTCCCCCCATAGAGTGGTTGTCATTACATGATTATTATATAAGTGGAAGATAAGTTTTTGCAGGGTAATTGAATCACTGTTTCCATCTTGATTATCCTTCTTTCTCCGCTCTCTATATGACTGGTCTAGGAAGTTTATCAACCAAGTTCATTTGTAGGGAACTAAAGCATTTCTTGCCCAAGCTAGCTGGTGAGATATAAAGGTTTCTTCTTCACGAGTTGGAACATCCTGATGGTCAATTCCTAGGTCATTCTGACATACATTTGGTTCATCACCACATTCTTCTTCTAGATTTTGAGGAATGTCAGGCATCTCAGGCTAGCTAGGAGAGTCATCGGGAACAACATGGATAGGAGTTTCCTCTCTAAATTACTTGGGGTAATAGGGTTGGCTTTTGGTGGGAACTTTATGAATCTGCCCTCTCATCCTAGAGCTCCTTCTCATAGGGGTTTCCTCAACTTCTACGGCCTTTTTCTTACTAACTCTTTTTGTTCCCTCTGCTGTAGGAGTAGTGGCTGCAAGAGTAGTGACTGTAGGAACTGGTTTCATTTTCTTCTTTCTTGAAACTTGAGGGTTTTGTGGTTCAACTATAGGAACCAAAGTTTCTCCTTCCAACTTATGTTTTCCCTTTGTTCTAGCAGTAGTAGGTATATTTCTCATGTGAGTGGTTAGAGGCACATTTTCTTGTAAATTTTCTAGTTCTGCCCCTTGGGTATTTTTCTCGGCAACTAGGTCAGAGGAAGCTACAATGTCTTGGTTGATTTATACATTGGGGGAAATTCGAGGCTAAAGGGTTTTATGATGGACGAACTCTGCCCATGTCATAGGGGAGGCATCCCTAAGAGATCTTTCTATGAGTAATTTAATCAAGGCATGGTGAGTAACAGAGTTGTCTTTCCCTTTTTAGGTCTCTTCGGCACTAATGTACAACATATTAAACAGGAAATTGGGTGCATTCACTGGAATATTATGTCATATATAACTAAGCATCTTGAAATGATGTGCATGTAAATTAGAGAATCATCCCTCATAGGTGAAATACCTTATAATGTGCGTAGCCAATTCCTGGTATGGTGAAGGAATGGACATCCTTTTGCATCCTTGCTTAGTGATCTCCAATGGAGGGTCTCCTGGTAGGGTGAATTGTGCCCTGGCTGACTTGGCATCATGGGTATTGGGGTAGTGTTCCCCTACTATAGGAAAACTAGTTCACTCTGCAATTCACTCCTCTTTTGCTACAACCGTCAACCCCCATACCGTCGCTTGTCCTTCCTCAAAGGTGTTTGCAAATTCTGTTGTAGCTTCATCATTGAACTCTGTCAATTTTAAGAAATAGCCCAGCCATCCGCAAGCATTGAATCTTCTTATGGCCTCAAAATTGGCTAGTAAAATACTGTGAACCACTGGTTCATGCCGCTATAATTGACCTCGCATTTGCTTTACCAAATTGAACCTTTTCTCTGTTTCTTTTTAAATTTCAGACTACTTTCTATAAACCCACAGACCCTCTTTCAAACTCTTCTGGTTTCTTGATATGAACAATAATAATTTATTTTAATAGAATAAATCATAAATGTTCATGCAAGAGTGGGTTTTAATACTAGGTCATATCTAGTCTGACAGTTAGGGGTTTATTCATAATAAAAGGTACGACACTTAACACTTGCGTGCTATGGCAGCTGGATTTTAATTAAGGCAAATTCAAAGTACAGATTTTAGGATTTGAAAATCTCTAATGAGTAAATAGAAATGATATTTTTGGAAATCGGTACACTTATCTACCCCCCACAAAATATTGACAAGTTTCCTCACTTGTCAGACTTCGCAGAAGGTATGGAACTGGATTGAAGGTGACAATGATACATTTATTGCAGTATTTGATATAACCAACTAAATACATGCGCTAAAAATGGAAATAAATTTGAAAATCTCATACCTATTAATTGATCATTGCACATGCCAAGAAAGATTTGGCAAGAGTGGAATGATGGCGCCAGCATGCATCAACACACGATCTTTTTATTGAAAGCATAGAAATATGATGATGTGGAATGTGGGTGGATGAAAGATTTAGAAATGAAGTGGGTTGAACAAGAAGAATATAGAAAGTGAATGAAGAATTTGAACTTTATGTGAACATAAAGTTTTTATTATGAAAATTCTTTGAAGGAATATTTGTCAAAGAGCTGTAGGAAGAAGGTTGACACCCTCTGCTGCAGGAAGTGTTACCTATTGATCCGTTAAAACTGGCTTGTGGAATTGCTGCAGGAAGTCTTCTTTTGTCTGTGGTTGGTGATACAACTTTAGTCTATGTCCATTGACAAGCAACTTGAAGTGTATAGGGTCAATTTTGGTCAACTAGACTGTTCCATTTGTAAATACATGGCTTATTTCATATGGACCCAACCATCATTTCTGCAGCTTGCCTAGTACCTCCTGGAATCTTGAATCATATAACGATGCCCAATCTCCAACTTTGAACTACTTACTCTTAATATGGGTATCGTGCCACTGTTTTCTTTGCTATTGGACAATTTTTGTGCGCTGCAAGGTAGACTTGTGCATCTCATCCAAAGAAATGAGATGCAACAAGCGCTCTCTTTGTACTGCAGGAAGATCAATATTTAGCTCCAATGTTGTTCATAGTGTTTTGTGCTCAAACTCAATCGGTAGCATTTTTATTTTTCCATATAATAGTTCAAATGGAGTGAACCCTATGGTTGTCTTCCATGTTGTTCTATACACCTAGATGGCTTCTGATAGTCTGCTGCTCCAATCTCTGTGATGCAACTAAACTGTCTTTGTTAAGATTGCTTCTATTTCTCGATTTGTTACTTCTACTTGTCCATTGGCTTGGGGGTGATAGGAGCTTGATTTCCGATGCCTGATATTATATTCCTTCATGAGCTCTGTTATCAGATTGGAATTTAATTGTGTGCCTTGATCAGTAACAAGTTCTCTTGGCACTCCATATCTAGTAAAAATTTCTTCATACATAAATTCAGCAACTTTATGATCTCTAGCATGTTTCATTGCTCTGACTTCTACCCATTTGGTTAGGTAATCTGTGCATACCAAAATGTATGAATTCCCATTGGATGGAGGGTCTATTGGGCCAATAAAATCCATGCCCCATTTATTAAATGGGGTTACCACCACCTGTGGGTTTAAGGGCATTTCATCTGATTTTGTTGGTCGACCCATTCTTTGACATTTGTCACACTTCCTTGTATATCTTGTTGCATCTTTGTGAAGTGTAGGCCAATAGTAGCCAGTTGTTAAAAGCTTCTATGCTGTTCTTTTGCCTGCAAAGTGCCCTCCACATGGTTCATTATGACATGCATGAATAATTTCATATGTCTCATCTTCTCTCACGCATCTTCTCATGACTTGGTCAGGTCCAGTGTAAAATAATGTACTATCAATCCAGGAGAAATGGAAACTTTTCTCTACAAGCAGCTTCTTATCCTTATAAGAGAAATGTGTTGGCATCTTGTTAGCTTCTAGGTAATTATCTATATCTGCATACCATGGATTTTGGACAATAATATGAAACAAATATTCATCTGGGAATGCATCATCTATCAAAGTGGTATCTTCTTCAGTATGATGAATTCTGGATAAATTATTAGCTACCACGTTTCCTTTTCTAGCTTGTCAATGATTGTTATGTCAAATTCCTACAATAGAAGAAGCCATCTTGCTAACCTACTTGTGATGGTAGGTTTGTTCATTAGATACTTAATTGTTTCATGGTCAGTATGAACAAAGATAGGATAACCAGTTACATAATGGCAGAATTTGTTCAGGGTATAAACTACTGCTAGCAATTCTTTCTCGGTGACTATTTAGTTTAATTCTGGTCCATGTAGACTCTTACTGATGTAATAGATTGCATTTTCAAGGTTTTTAGCCTTTTGTCCTAAGACAACACCTACAACATAGTCTGAAGCATCTGTATGTATGTGAAATGGCAAAGTCCAGTCAGGGCCCCTAAGTACTGGTGCAGTTGTCAAAAGTGACTTGAGTTGCAGGAAGGATTCATCACATTCTTTTGTCCAAGCAAATTCAGCTTCTTTGGTAAGTAAGTTGTACAAAGGACTAGCTATATGACTAAAGTTCTGGATAAACCTCCTATAATAGCCAGCATGACCTAGGAAAGAGCTGATGTATTTTTTCTTAGTAGGAATAGGGAGTGTAAGAATTACCTCTATTTTCACAGGGTCTACCTGGATTCCAGCTTCGGAGATAAAATGTCCCAATACCACTCCTTCCTGTATCATTAGAAAGCACTTTTCACTATTGAGAGACAAGTTGTGTTCCTCGCATCTCATTAGCACTTTCTCCAAGTTCTTCAGAGCTTCCTCAAATATGACACCAAATGTAGTGAAGTCGTCCATGTAGATTTCCATGCAGTCATGGGATATATCAGCAAAGATGTTGATCACAGCTCTCTGAAAGGTAGCAGGTGCATTGCATAATCCAAATGGTAATACTGAATAGGCATATGTGCCCCAGGGGCATGTAAATGTGGTCTTTTCTTGATCTTTGGGGGTAATGCTAATTTGATTGTAACCACTATATCCATCCAGGAAGGAAAAGTATTTCTTTCCAGCCAAATTATCCAATACTTGGTCAGTGAAAGGTAATGGAAAATGGTCCTTCTTTGTAGCATTATTTAGTTCTCTATAATCCACACATATTCGCCATTTACCTCCTTTTTTAGGTACTATTACCAATGGTGATACCCACTTGCTATCAGAGATTGGATAAATGAATCCAACATCCAACAAATTCTACCACTCTATTTTAACTATTTCCCTTAGTGCTGGATTTATTCTCCTCTATGGTTGATGAAGTGGCAAGCTTTCGATAGTGATATAGATTCTGTGGGTGTAGAGTTTTGGGTTGAGTCCCTCCATATCTCCATAATCCCATGCAAAGGCTTTTTCATGCTAACTAAGAAGCTTTATTAACAATGCCAACTGTGATTGGGACAACTTGTTATTTACATGTAGGTTACGACCAGAGGACCCTTCCACTATTGTTGTTAGCTCTGCCATTAACACTTCGGGCACTGGAATTCTTTCTATTTCACTTGTCATTAATTGATCAATCATTTCAGGATTTGCTGTAGACATACAGTCCTCATAAGTACATAGCTGTAAAACATAACTTTCTAAAATATCTTTAGTCACAATACATTCATTGGTAAGAATGCTCTATATAACATCATCCTCCTCTTGCATCTTTAGAAAAGATTTCCTATGAAACATCATGAGATGGGCTACTGAATTTAGCTCTTCCTCTTCTTCTCCTAAATATGGCCAAACAGGTTCTCCCAAGTCTAGCTGGTGTTGGGAAGGAGGATATAGGGCTATATTATTTATAGCTTGACCATTTGAAATTGTCATACTGCTTGATCTAAAATTTATTTTGGCATCAGTGGTGGCTAACCAGGGTCTTCCCAAGATTACTGGATAGCCATCAAAGTTCACTTTAGGTGATAGGATAAGAAAATTAGCAGGGTACTCCCATGAATCTAAGGTTACTATCACATCTTCTATGTGACCTTCTAGAGTAACATTTGAACTATCAGCAAGTTGTAACACTGTGGTTGTTGTTCTTAAGCCTTCTATGCTTAGCCTATGCATTGTATCTTTATTCATCACATTTATTGTTGCTCCCAAATCAACTAGAGCATTCTTCATAGTTTGTCCATTTATTATCAGGTTGACTACTGGGCTACCAGGATCTGAATACTTTAGAATTACCACCTTTTCTAACATGATATCTTCTAATTTCCCTACAACATGTACTATTTGAGGGTCTTTCTTCTTCCGTCCTGGCTTCTTAAGGCATGCTTCCTTAATAGCCTTTCCATAAAGAGGTATATCATTGATAGCTTGGAACAGAGGTATTTGTATGTTCATATTTTTCAGCTGCTCAATTATATCAAATGTTTCTTCCTCTTGAAGTACAGGTTTTTCTTTGTTTAACTTATGTGGAAAGGGTGGATTTATTGAAGTATGGATAGTAGTTCTTCTGGGGATATCAGTTGGCTGGCTGGTATTTGGCAATGTGGCTTTTGGAAGTGGTGCTGCAGGAGTGTTTGCAACTTCCATAATAATAGGATATTCAGGTGTAGGCAGTGTGGTACCAGACCTCAAATGTATATCAGCTATCTCTAATGAATAAGTAGAAGACTACTGAGTGTCAATAGTATACATTTGCTGCTGCTGCTATTTATTATTCAGATTTGGCTATGGTTGAGCAGGTAATTGGGTTGGCTTTGGATTAGCATTAGTTGCTACAGGAGGTGGCATTATTGCAGGTGGTTGCATTGGAGGTGGTAATGGTGGAGTATTTTGGTTAGGCCACTATGGAGGCCCCCTCTATTGATTAGTTTGCTGCCAATTTCCTTGTGGTGGCTGCCATTGATTTTGCTGGTTGGACCACTGGTTATTTTGCTGATTAGGCCATTGGTTATTTTACTGATTAGGCCATCGGTTACTTTTCTATTTTTTCCATTGGGGTTGAGAGTACTAAGAAGTGTTCTGATAATTTTGGTTTTGCCTTTGGTTATTACTAGAATTTGAGAACTACAGAGGATCTTGTGGCATACCTTTTCATGAATCCCATTATCAACATTGAGCGATGAAGAACACTTGATCATTGTCTCCTTCTATCTTCATATAATCAGTTGGCAAATGTTGATTTTCCAGGTTTGCTACCAGCTTACATCCGCAGTCTTTCTTTTGGTTGCGGCAGTGTGGACAGTACTCAACCAATTGTGATTCTGCTTCTGCATGCTTCTTGTTGTTAGTAATCATATCAAGGTGTTTAGCCACATCATTTATTATATCTTGTTTGAAATTCGTGAGAAAATTAGTTATCTCCAACTTTGAAATTCCTGAGCTAATCGCTTTTGTGATTGTGGGACGATATCCTCTGCCTTTCTTTACTTTTGACCTTGAGTAGTTCTAACAGATTTTCTTGAGATCATCCCAAGAAGATTGGGATATGTCTCCACTAGCCATCAAGTCTAATGCTTCCAGACAGTTGTCATTTACCCCTCTCAAGAAAACTAGTTTCTGTGAATCCTCTGCTAGTACATGCTAGGGATTCTTTTGCATTGTATACAAAAAATGTGAAACATAGTCTTCCAATCTTTCATCTTCCTTTTGAGAAATCCTAAAGATATCATCTCCCTTTGGGTTACTACCTTTGCAATAATCTTTATATTTCTGTAGAAACAACGTCTACATCTCATCCCAGTTACCTACCGCATTAGTGCCTAAACCCATGAACCATCATAAGGCTGACTCTTTTAGTGTTGTAGGAAACAACTTGAGCTTATGAGCATCTATGTTATAGTTAAAGCTTCAACAGTATATGTCAAACTCAAACAAGAAAGTGTCAGGATCCTCTATTATAAGCCCATAAAAATTTGGAAGAGCAGCTGTGGGTATATTATTGAGATTAGCATTGTTTATAAGGCTGGGGAGAGGAAATGGCAAAGTAGGGTGTGCCATTACTGGAGGTATTTGATTATGGGGTTGCTACTGGATAGGAGCATTAGCTACTGGATTATTAACAATAGGTGGATTTGGACTGGAATTATCTAGAAAGCTAGCCATGATTTTTGCAAATGGTTGGAAGCCGCTTATATCAAGTGGTTCTACTCTGGAAGAAGATGTTGTAGGAAAGTTGGGGCTTGCGTCTTCAAAGGGTAACTCAACTTATTCAACTTCCTTGTTCAAATTAGCAAGCTCTGCTGGGATAAATCTGCCATATTCATCTCATCTCCTTTCTCTTCAATGAATGCAATTGAATTCTTCATGCTTGTGAGGCACTTTTTAGGGATACAATTCTAAAAACTAATCTAGGAATAAAAAAAATGACTCAAAAATGTTCCTAGCTTGACACCATCCCCGGCAGCGGCGCCAAAAATGAACCGCCTCACAATAGGTGTGGAATAATAATGTTCAAGGCCTTTCTTAGGAGTGGTTTACTTAATCTAAGGACTAATTCTCCCATTATGAGGTGCATTTAACTTGTCAACTTAGGGAAGTATACTTGAAATGGTCGGCACTATATGTGCACTAGGTTCCTTAAGGAGTCATTCTGCTTATGCTGCAGGAAGGTAAAAATGCATAAAAGAAACCTACACTAGTGCTGTAGGAAAATAATACATTTATCTCCTTACTGAAATGAATGCTATAAATTTCTAACTCTACTTTAACTTATACTTTCGGCCTAGAACATCCATTATAAATATTCTTGCAGATACTGCAGGAACACTCACAAGGTACGATGTTGTAGGAAGAAATTGTAAATTCTATCTGAAATGCTGAGAATGATGTAAATGAAATATATTCTATTCTAACCTAATCCACCTCCCAAGTGGGCCCCCTTGGTTGGCTTCTACTAATCTATTAACACAGAATGTAAACCAAGAACTATTTCATTGTATTTCAAAAACTCATTACATAGAAACAAGACATGGAACTTGAAATAGATTGCTGTGAAAATACAACAGTATTCTTCCAAAAACCTTTTCTCTAATTTATATCTAACTTCAAACCATCTTGCTGAAAACATGCCAGAGAAGAATAGGGAAATAAAATAGCCTGCAATGTGGGTAATGAAACTCGAATGACCAATTAAACATACTAAAGTGCAGAGGGAATATAGGTGCACTACATCCCCACATCCTGGAATAATTGCTCCATTATAGCAGTTATGTTTCCTAGTGCTATAATGATCACTCCACTGTAGCTGGTCTTCAATGGTCTTCTTTGAATATTATCGACCACTCTCCAGCCACTTTCTCTCCTGTCAAGTTAGTTATGATGTAGAAATATTCATGCAACAAGCTTAATCAAATTAAATATCTAGATTTTAGAACATATATTCTGATGGTTTTATTAAATACTACATTATATATATAATATTAGCAAAGTATGTCAAAAACATCTACCCATGGTTTAACAGTTCTATCTGGACTTTTATCACAAGTTTTGACTAGCTAGGCTCTCAAATATTTTGCCAAAAACTAGAACAAAGTATTTAAAGTTATACAAAATAAAGGCATAATTTGGCCTTATCATACCCCAAGAGGAAGAAACATTTGATATTATTGAGCAACTGAAAAATATAAACATTCAAATACCTCTGTTTCAAGCTATCAAGGATATACCTCTTTATGGAAAGGCTATTAAGGAAGCATGCCTTAAAAAGCCAGGATGGAAGAAGAAAGACCCTCAAATAGTACATGTTGTAGGGAAATTAGCAGATATCATGTTAGGAAAGGTGGTAATACCAAAGTATTCAGATCCCGACAGTCCCATAGTCGACTTGATAATAAATGGATAGACTGTGAAGAATGCTCTAGTTGATTTGGGAGCAGCAATAAATGTGATGACTAAATATACAATGCATAGGCTAAGCATAGAAGGTTTATGAACAATAGCCACAGTGTTACAACTTGTTGATAGTTCAACTGTTACTCCAGAGGGTCTCATAGAAGATGTGATAGTTACCATAGATTCATGGGAGTATCCTGCTAATTTTCTTATCCTATCACCTAAAGTAAATTTTGCTGGCTATCCTGTAATCTTGGGAAGACCCTGGTTAGCCACCATTGATGCCAAAATTAAATGCAGATCAGGCAGTATGACAAGTTCAAATGGTCAAGCCATAAGGAAGCTAACCCTATATCCTCCTGCCCAACCCCAGCATGACTTGGGAGAACCTATTTGGCCAGAATTAGGAGATGAGGAGGAAGAGCTGAATTCAGTAGCCTAGCTCATTATGTTGCATAGGCAATCTTTTCTAAAGATGGAAGAGGAAGATGATGTGATACAAAGCATTCTCACTAATGAATGTATTGTAGCTAAAGATGTTTCAGAAAGTTATGTTTTACAGCTATGTACCTATGAGAACTGTATGTCTCCAGCAAACCCTAAAATGATTGATCAATTACTGACAAGTGAAATAGAAAGAAGTCCAGTGCCTGAAGTGTTAATAGTAGAGCTAACAACAATAGTGGAACTTTCCTCTGGTCGTAACTTGCATGTAAACAATAAGCTATCCCAATCACAGTTGGCATTGTTAACCAAGCTCCTTAGTCGGCATGAAAAAGCATTTTCCTGGGATTATGGAGATATGGAGGGACTAAACCCAAAAATCTGCACCCATAGAATCTACATCAGTGATGGAAGCTTGCCACTTTGTCAACCACAGAGGAGAATAAATCCAGCACTAAGAGAAATAGTTAAAACTGAGTTGCAGAAGTTGTTGGATGATGGATTCATCTATCCAATCTCTGATAGCAAGTGGGTATCACCATTGGTAATTGTACCTAAGAAAGGAGGTAAGTGGTGGATATGTGTGGATTATAGAGAATTAAATAGTGCTACAAAGAAGGACCACTTTCTTCTACCTTTTATTGACCAAGTCTTGGATAATTTGGTTGGAAAGAAATATTTTTCCTTTCTGGATGGATATAGTGGTTACAATAAAATAAGCATTGCCCCCAAAGATCAAGAAAAGACCACGTTCACATGCCCTTGGGGCACATATGCCTATTCTATTTTACCATTTGGATTATGAAACGCACCTGCTACCTTTCAGAGAGCTGTGATCAGCATCTTTGCTGATAGATCACATGATTGCATGGAAATCTACATGGATGACTTCACTACATTCAGTGTCACATTTGAGGAAGCTCTAAAGAACTTGGAGAAAGTACTAATCAGATGCAAGGAACATAACCTATCTCTCAATAGTGAAAATTACTTTCTGCTGATGTAGGAAGGAGTGGTGTTGGGACATTTTATCTCTGAAGCTAGAATCCAGGTAGACCCTGTGAAGATAGAGGTAATTCTCACACTCCCTTTTCCTACTAAGAAAAAAGATGTCAGATATTTCCTAGGTCACACTAGCTATTATAGGAGGTTTATACAGAACTTTAGTCAAATAGCTAGTCCTCTGTACAACTTACTTACCAAAGAAGCTAAATTTAATTAGACAAAAGAATGTGATGAATCCTTCCTATAGCTCAAGTCACTTTTGACAACTGCACAATACTTAGGGGTCCTGACTGGACTTTTCCATTTCACATACATATAGATGCTTCAGACTATGTCATAGGTGTTGTCTTAGGACAAAAGTCTAAAAACCTTGAAAATGCAATCTATTATATCAGTAAGAGTCTACATGGACCAGAGTTAAACTATACAGTGACTGAAAAAGAATTGCTAGCAGTAGTTTATGCTCTGAACAAATTCTGCCATTATGTGACTAGTTATCCTATCTTTGTTCATACTGACCATGCAACAATTAAGTACCTCATGAACAAACCTTCCATCATAGGTAGGTTAGCAAGATGGATTCTTCTATTGCAGGAATTTGATATACCAATCATTGATAAGCCAGGGAAAGCAAACATGGTAGCTGATAATCTATCAAGAATTCATCATGCTGAAGAAGATACTACTTTGATAGATGATGCATTTCTAGATGAACACTTATTTCATATTGCTATCTAAAATCCATGGTATGCTGATATAGCTAATTACCTAGCAGCTAACAAAATGCCAACACATTTCTCTTATAAGGAAAAGAATCTTCTTGTAGAGAAAAGCTTCTATTTCTCTTGGATTGATAGCACATTATTTTATACTAGACCTGACCAAGTCATGAGGAGATGTGTGAGAGAAGATGAGACATATGAAATTCTTTATGCATGTCATAATGAACCATGTGGAGGACACTTTGCAGCAAAAACAACAACACAAAAGATTTTAACAACTGGCTTCTACTGGCCTACACTTCACAAAGATGTAGCAAGTTATACAAGGAAGTGTGACAAATGTCAAAGAATGGGCTGACCAACAAGATCAGATGAAATGTCCTTAAACCCATAGGTGGTGGTAACATCATTTGATAAATGGGGCATGGATTTTATTGGTCCAATAGACCCTCCATCCAATGGGAAGTCATACATTCTGGTATGCACAGATTACCTCAGCAGATGGGTCGAAGTCAGAGCAATGAAACATGCCAGAGATCATAAAGTTGCTGAATTTCCGTATGAAGAAATTTTTACTAGATATGGTGTGCCAAGAGAACTTGTTACTAATCAAGGTACACAATTCACTTCCAATCTGATAATAGAGATCATGAAGGAATATAATATCAGACATCAGAAAGCAAGCCCCTATCACCCCCAAGCCAATGGACAAGCAAAAGTAACAAATCGGGAAATAGAAGCAATCTTAACAAAGATAGTTCATTTGCATCACCGAGATTGGAGCAACAGATTATCAAAATCCATTTGGGCATATAGAACAACATGGAAGACCACCATAGGGTTCACTCCATTCAAATTGTTATATGGCAAAGCAACAATGCTACCGATTGAATTTGAACACAAGACATTGAGAACAACGCTGGAGTTAAATATTGATCTTCCTGCAGCACAGAGTGAATGCTTGCTGCATCTCAATTCTTTAGATAAAATGCACAAGTCTACCCTATAGCAAACATAAATTTTCCAAAAGCAAAGAAATCAATGGCATGATACCCATATTAAGAGTAAGTAGTTCAAAGTTAGAGATTGGGCATTGTTATATGATTCCAGATTCTAGGAGATACCAGGCAAGTTGCAGAAACGATGGCTGGGTCCATATGAAATAAGCCATGCATTTATAAATGGAGCAATCTAGTTGACCACAATTGACCCTATACACTTCAAGCTACTAGTCAATGGACATAGACTAAAGTTGTATCACCAGCCACAGATGAAAGAAGGCTTCCTGCAGCAATTCACCCAACCAATTTTAAAGAATCAACAGGTAACACTTCCTGTAGTAGAGGGTGTCAACCTTCTTCCTACAGCTCTTTGCTAAGAATTTCTTCAAACCATGACCATAATAAACACTTTATGTTTACATAAAGTTCAAATTCTCCATTCTCTTTCTACATTCTTCTTTTTCAACCCACTTCATTTCTTAATCTTCCATCCACCCACCTCCCACATCATCATATTTCTATGCTTTCAATAAAAAGATCGTGTGCTGACACATGCCAACCATCGACACCATCATTCCACTCTCACCAATATTTCTTGGCATGTGCGATGATCAATTAACAAGTACGAGATTTTTAAATTTATTTCCATTTTTAGCGCATATATTTTGTTGGTTATATCGAATATTGCAATAAATGCATCGTTGCCACCTTAATCTAGTTCTGTACCTTCTGCCAAGTCTGACAAGTGAGGAAAATATTTCATAGGGGGCAAGGAAGTGTGCCAATTCTTAAAATGTCATTTCTATTTATTCATTAAGTTCCACAAATCTGTACTTTGGCATTGTCTTAATTAAAATCTAGCTACCGCATCACACAAGTGTCAAGTGTCGTACCCTTTATTCCAAATAAAACCCTAACTGTCAGACTAGATGTGAACCAGTATTAAAACCATGACATAACTCTCACTCTCACATGAATATCTATGATTCATTCTATTAAAGTACATTATTATTGTTCATATCAAGAATACCAAAAGAATGTTAAAGAGGGTCTGTGGTTTTAAAAGAGGTAGTTTGAAATTCAAAAGAGAAGAAGGTAATTATCAAGAATAGAGCAGAGGTTGAATTTGGTAAGCACAAATGGGGGGCCAATTACAGTGGCATGAACCAGTGGTTCATAGTATTTTACTATCTAATGTTGAGGCCGTAAGAATATTTAATGCCTGCATATGGTTGGGATATTTCTTAAAATTGATGGAGTTCGATGATGAAGCAGCTACAGAGTTTGCAAACACATTTGATGAAGGCCAAGCGACAGTATGGGGGTTGATAGTTGTTTCAAAAAAGGAGCGAATAGTGGAAGTAACCAGTTTTCCAGTAGTAGGGGAACACTACCCCAATGCACATGATGCCGGGTCAGCCAGGGCTCAATTCACCGTACCAGGAAACCCTCCATTGGAGATCACTAAACAAGGATGCAAAATGATGTCCATTCCTCCACCATATTAGGAGTTGGCTACGCACATTATCAGGTATTTCACCTATGAAGGATGATTCTCTAATTTGCATGTGCATCATTTTAAGCTGCTTAGTTATGTACGACATAATATCTCAATGAATGCACCCAATTTTTTATTTAATATGTTGTGCATTAGTGCCAAAGAAACCCAGAAAGGGAAAGAAAAATCTATTACTCACTATGCCCTGATTAAATTACTCATAGAAAGATCTCTTAGGGATGCCTCCCCTATGGCATGGGAAGAGTTCATCCATCATAAAACCCTACAACCTCAAATTGCCCCTAATGTGCAAATTAACCAAGATAATACAGTTTCCCCTGACCCAGTTGCCAAGCAAAGTACCCAAGGGGCAAAAACTAAAAAATTCCCTAGAAAATGTGCCTCTAACCACTCACATGAGAAATATACCTATTGCCGCCCAAATAAAAGGAAAATGGAAGTTAGTAGGAGAAACTTCAGTTCCTGCAGCTAAGCCACGAAGCCCTCAAGTCTCAAGAAAGAAGTAAATGAAGTCAGTTCCTGCAGCCACTACTCCTGCAACAGAGAAAATAAAAAGGGTTAGTAGGAAAAAGGCTATAGAAGTTGAGGAAATCCCTGTAAGAAGGAGCTCTAGGATGAGAGGGTAGATTCCTAAAGTTCCCACCAAAATTCAGCCCTCTTCCCCCAAACAATTTGAGGAAGAAACTCCTATTCATATTGTTCCAGATGATTCTCCTAGCCAGTCTGAGATTCCTGACATTCCTCAAAATCTGGATGAGGAGTGTGAAGCTCAGCCAAATTTATGTCAGAATGACCCAGGAGTTAGTCATCAGGATGTTCCAACCCATGAGAATGAAACCCCTATAACTCACCAGCTAGCTTGCACAAGAAATGCTTTAGTTTCCTATAAGCGAACTTGGTTAATAAAATTATTATAGTAGTTATGGAGGGAACAAAGGAAGAAGAATAAATGAGATGAAAATAGTGGTTCGATTACCCTGCAAATGCTTCTCTTCCATTTATATAATAAGAATGTGTTGACAACTACTCTATATGGAGAAGAGAAAAAGAAATTGCAAAAAGTAATAGCAGAACAAGGAGAGGAAATTGCAAAATTGAAAGATCAGTTGGCAAGAAAGAAAGAAAGAATGGAACATGCCCTTAAGGTAACTGACTAGATAATTGCTTGTAGACCTCCACCTAGGTTCTATACCATCTGTCTAAAAGAAAAATTCCTCCTATTTCATTTGATGATGACCCTCAAAGATGTAAATGTAGAGTTCAAATCAGCCCAAGAATTCTATGGTTTATACCAGACACTTCCATCTTGGCAAAAAAACCTACTCTGTGAGTTGTATGTGCATTATTTCATCATCCTAGCAGAGACTAAATGGAATCCGCTAACTTGCATAGGGGATATACACCTAAGGGCCTTGATGTCATGGATGCACAATGAGGCTAAATATGATAGACAATTGGAGAATTACAGAGAACTTGAGAAAATGGAACCCCTACCATTAAGAGCAGAGAGCAGTCAACCATAAGTATTCCTAAGGGATTGGTTCAGACTAACATATGGGAATGTTAAAAAGGAAATCAGAGATAAAAATTTTAAACTCAGAGCAGATGTGTATGTAGAATATGACAACATGTCTTATTTTTTCTTCCAAAGAGCCTTAACTGGTGCCAGAAGTAGATGGTGAAGATTATCAGAGGCATTCAAAAGGTCAGAACCACACAGCCCCATTAACTTTGAACAACTATACACCAAGCACTAAAATACATAGAGTTGGGTAGGAAAATTAGGCAGTAGCTCTAGTGTCTACTAACAATGCAGCCACCCATGCTCCTTTGGCCCTTGTATGACATCAACACTACCAAACTTGACAGGCTTCAAGAAGATCACAAAAGGGAAGTTTGGGAAAGAACAAGAGGATTCTAAAACTCCTTCAAAAAGTCAGAGGTGAGGAAGAATTGAAGTTGGTGACTTTAGGTCAATTGCCAGAAGGTGCAATGCTTGAGGACAAGCATTTGATTAACCAAGGGGCATATGATAAGGCCAAATTATTGCCATTATTTTATATAATTTTAAATAATCTATTCTAGTTTTTGACAAAACATTTGAGAGCCTAGCCAGTCAAAAATTGTGATAAAGTCCAGATAGAACTGATAAACCATGGGTAGATGTTTGTGACATATTTTGCTAATATTATACATATAGTGCAGTATTACATAAAACCATCAAAATATATGATCTAATATCTAGATATTTAATTTGATTAATCTTGTTGCATGAATATTTCCGCATCATAACTAACTTGACAGGAGAGAAAGTGGCTAGAGAGTGGTCAACAACATTCAAGGAAGACTGTTGAGGACCAGCTATAGTGGAGTGATCATTAAAGCACCAGGTAACACGGCTGCTACAATGGAGCCATTATTCCAGGATGTAGGGATGTAGTGTGCCTATATTCCCTCTCCACTTTATTATGTTGAACTGGTCACCCAAGCTTTATTACTCACACCGTGGGCTATTGCATTTCCATCTTCTTCTCCGACATGTTTACAACAAGATAGTTTCTTTTCTATTTTGTAATAAGTGTTCAATCCTCTATATATAGGGATTGGACCGATATTTTGAAGTTAGTTATAAAATTTAGAGAAAGAATTTTTTTGAAGAAAACTGTTGTATCTTACAACAATCTATTTTCAAGTTTCATATATTGTTTCTATGTAATGAGTTTTTGAAATACAATGAAGTAGTTCTTGGTTTACATTCTATGTTAATAGATTAGAAGAAACTGACCAAGGGGGCCCACTTTGGAGGTGGAATAGGTTAGAATAGAATATATTTCATTTCCAACATTTCTAGCATTTCAGATAGAAGTTACAATTTCTTCCTGCAGCATCGTACCTTGTGAGTGTTCCTGTAGCATCTGGAAGAATAGTTATAATGGATGTTTTAGGTTGAAAGTATAGGTTTGAGTAGAGTTTGCATTTCTAGCATTCATTTCAGGAAGGAGATAAATTTATTCTTTTCCTGCAGCACTAGTGTAGGTTTCTTTTATGCATTTTTACCTTCCTGCAGCATTAACATAATGACTCCTTAAGGAACCTAGTGCACATATCATGCCGACCATTTCAAGTATACATCCCTGGGTTGACAAGTTAAATGCACCTCATAACAGGAGAACTAGTCCTTAGATTGAATAAAATATTCCTAAGAAAGGCCTTGAGCATGATTATTCCACACCTATTGTGAGGCGGTTCACCCTACGCTAGCTATATGTTCCTTCTAGTTACTTTGATACACAAACATTTCACTCTGCATTTTCATTTTAGTTTGCATAATCATTTCATTGCACTATTTAAGTAGAGTCCATTTAGTATCCTTTACATTTAGTGGTCACGTTTGCATCTAATTATTCTAGATACATCCATCAACATCTATGTATTAATCATTAAAGCATATGCATAAATCATTTAACATTACATCATTAATGCATCACACACTATCACATCCCATCCTACATAAAACATGTAAGTATCATAACATATATTGTAATAAACCATCACATATACATCATGCATCTATAAGAATAATCACACATCTATCCATATTATTAGCATGAACATCATATATAGGAATTTCATGAGTGAGTAACATCACATGTCTACATAAATTACCATTACACAATAGACATATATAAATAATAAAGATCACTACATCATCATATAAGCATGAATAAAATAGTTTCATCATGATAAGGTACATAAATTCCATCATATATAGTACATCAAAAAATCTAGAAAGCATGGGCACCTAAGTGTCACTGTACATCTCATCTCATGTGAAAAAACTACAAATCTATAACCAAAGTGTGTCAAATGGTGGGCCTTCTTGTAGCTGGTCCCCCTACCCATCTGGATTTGTCCTCTCCTCTATCTTGTGGTGGTCTCATCACTACTGATCCCTGTGATGCAACTCCCCCTATGGCACGACTATGACTAGTATCTCTCTCCCTATATCCCAGAGCCCTCTAGCCTGCCAGAACAACATCATGATATAATCGTCTGAAGTACTACCTCTGCTCAATTAGTTCGGTCTCTCCTTTGGCAGCTATGATGGCCTCCTATGCTACCTAAAAGGCCCCCTTTCCTAAGGTCTCCTGTAGGGAAACCTCCCTCTCCCCCTATATATATTTTTGGTCCTCTACTAGTGATCCCTATCTGTTAGTGTCACCCCTATATATCCTGTACTTGTCGTCTTAGATCCTCTAGCTCCTACTGAGATACTACCCCCATGTTGGTCTCAACTATGGTGAACTATCCTAAGTCCAATCCTTCATATAGCATGTCTAGGGCTCTCTGAATGTTGTCTTGTTTGTCCCTCTCTGCCACTGCTACTCCTTGTAACTGTGCCACCTTCGCCTGAAGTATGGCCACCTGCTCATGGTTCTCCAACATCTTTGGTGCAGGAGCACCTAGGGTTAAAGGTCCTTCTCTATTTTTTTTGTGTACTTTCCTAGTTATTTAGACAAATCAGGAAGGTTTAGGAAGATTTTGGATTTGGTTAGGGTTTATGGTGTGTGCTTTTTGTAATGTTTTGTTCATTCATTCTTTGTAATGACCTAAGAAGGAAAACTGGGTCAAAATGTTGAATGGACATCCTAATTTCTTAGGAGGGTGTTTTTAGAGTATTTTTTTTTGTTTTAGAGGTTTTTTTTAGTCCTCTAGAAATCCAAACAAGTGAATGGAAACAAGGAAAATCCAAATTGTAAGAAATGTTGCTCATACAACAATTTGCAATTTTGCAAGTATTAAAAGTTGCTCGGTAATGTCCAAAGAGTTTCCTTTGTCCTAAAAGGACAAATAGGTCAGTTATAATGGTTTTTCTGACAAGGGGAAGACTATTTAAGAACTTCCAAGCCAACATTTCAATGTTGGATGTCCATTTGTTTATAATTACTTTGAATGTAAATTTTCCGACTGAGACAAATAGTAATTTTGAGATTTTTGAATTAGACAAGTTTGTAAATTTATTGAATCCTTGTCTTTTACATTGTAATTAGGCTCTTATGTTTTTTTAGAGACTCTGCATAGAAATATTTTTGTCAATAATCTTTAGTTTGTAGGATCTTTTAAATTTTCTTGTAAGTTGCAGTCTCCTGGTTCAATTCTAGACTGTACATAAAGAATGGCTCCTCGAGGTCTTTGAATCCTTGGGAATCAAAATGGGCCTATATAGAAAGATAGAGGATCCTCTGTATATACTTTTATTTTTGTTTTCGTTAGTTGAAGTGTTGGAAATTAATTATGATATCTTGCCCTAGGCGAGCTTGGCTATAGCTCGACTAGAGAAAAAGGGGATCATAAGTGAAAAAATTGTTGGGTTAGATTGGTACAAGCAATATATTGGTTTTATAGTGACAACAGAGAATTGATATGACTCTATATGCATTTTTAGCATTGGAGGAGTCAAGTTCAATAAGTTATGGAAGCAAAAGTAGAACAATGACCTAATAGCCCTATATTTAAGGATAGTGTCCCTAAGAAGTTTCAGGGGTCATATGAATGAATTCAAGAATCTGCACCCTCAAAATATTTAATATTTTGGAAAAGGGCATTAGAATATACAATTATATTTGGGGGTCCTTTAAAGTTTTTGTGAAATAATCCATAAATTAGGTCTGAATAGGGCTACAAGCAAACACTAGGCCTAACCCTAGTTTGTAGGAGTTTGGTGCATGAATGGATGATTGTTGGTTTCAAACCTTCACATATGTTCTAAAATTATCTAAAGAGGTGTTAATGAAATCTTGAAAAGTATTGTGATTGAGTTGGTTTATTTGAAGAGAATCTACCCTTGTAGGTTCAGTTAGCCTTGAAAGTAATGTGTTGCTAGGATGGATCTTGAGTAGGTAGGAGGAGTTCTTAGTGACTTTCCTCAATATTAGAGTTGTGAGATCCCTAGAAGGTCTATGAAGAAGGCCTTGGAATAGAGTCAAGCTGAATCTAGAGTGAAATATTTCATTCCTATCAGAGCCTAAATCTTGGGCTTGTGAAGTTAGGATCCAGCACTATCCTTGCCAGAATGAGTGGATTCATCTAAAATGGTGACTAATGCAGAATTAGAAAAGGATGTAGAAGAATAGAAGGAGGAGAATAGACTCGTAAGAGAATATTTAGATGACATGGAAGCCAAGTTAGAAGAAGTCCAACTTAGGACTATAGTAGTCAGTGAATTAGTGAAAGAGAATGAAGGAAACAGTAAGTTAGTGGTTGAGGAAGACACAATACCAGAGCCTGACCCAGTGATTCAGGAAGAGCCATTCTTTAAAGCTATAAAAGCTATGAGTACAAATTCATTGTAAGGTGTGCCTTTGTTTAGTGGAAATATGGAATGAGAAGTAGTTATGGAGTGGATAGAAGGACTTGAAAATCATTTTGAATGTGATAGTGTGACAGAGGCTCAAAAATTCAGAGTAGCCAAGACAAGATTGAGAGGGACTTCTCTCACTTGGCGGATGTTTGTCAAAGATGAAAGGATCAAAGAAGGGAATAAACCTATAAATATTTGGAAAGACATGGTGTCAAAAATTAGGTAAACTTATCTTCCTGATTATTATGAGGTGTCATTGTACAAGAAAAGACAAAATTTGAGACATAAAGACCTAGAAGTCAGTGTCTATACTAAAGAGTTTCACAAGCTATGATTAAGGTCACATGTAATGGAGGAAAAGATCCTAAAAGTGGCTAGATATTTGAATGGTCTCAAGTTGAACATTCAAGAGGAAATTAGCCTCTTAAGCCCCAAGACTATACATCAATGCTATCAACTAGCTCTCAAGGTAGAAGAGAAGCTTAAAAAGAAACAAGATTCAATGAATAGGGGCAGAGGTAGAGGAAGAGATGGTAGAGGCCAGAGGGGACATTTTGGTGGGAGGAACTTTGACGTGAGAAATTAGAGTGAGTATAAACTCACTAAGAACCATTTAGAGTACAATAGCTCAAGGGGTGGTTACAATAAAGGAAGAAGCCTCAATAAAAATTCAAGAGGAAGATCCAATAGTCAGGGAAGAGGATCTTATTTCTCTTCTATGAAGTGCTATAGTTTCCACTAGTATGGACATCCTACCTATAGGTGTCATGAGAAGGGTTCTACATCAAAAGGAGGAGATGAAAGGATAAACTATGTGCAAGAAGAGTCTTCTAGCATCAAGACAACTAAGGTAGCTCTAGATTATAAGATAGGGCAGAAATTGATGTTCTGAAGAACACTTCTCAAAGAACCCATGCATCAAGGAAGAGCCAATCCAAAGAAGATCCCTATTCAGAGTCAAATGCAAGGTGCTAGGTAAAGTTTGTAAATTTATCATAGATTTTGTTTCTACTGATAACATAATTTCTATGAAGGCTATTGAAAAGTTAAATTTGATTACAAAGGCACTTAGCTGAACAAAGATCAACATGTGTTGGTCAATGAGCAAGCTTGGGTGGAATTTTCCATAGGGAGGTATAAGGAAAGAGTGTTTTGTGATGTCTTACCCATGTATTCTTGTCATCTGTTATTGGGTAGACCTTGCTAGTTTGATAGTGCTGCAATACATGATGAAGCTAAGAAATCCTATTCTTTTGGGAAATATATAGTGACATTCAAGATACAGTCAATCTTGGAAGAAGGAGAAGTGAAGAAAGGTGGTCTTAACATAATTTAGGTTGGAGAAGAAGAATTATTGAAGACACTAGAGGAAGAAGGAGTGGGCTTTGGTTTGGTCTTAAAGCCTAAGGATGAAAAGGTGAGTAAGAAAGAAGAGCTAACTTTAGAAATCCAAGAGTTGTTAAAAAAATACCAAGACATAGTCAGTGATGGTCAACTGGCTACCCTACCACCTAAGAGGTCTATCAGTCATCAAATTAAATTTATCCAAGGATCCTCACTCCCAAACAAAGTTGCTTATAAAATGACACCACAACAAAATGCAGAAATTGCTAAACAAATTCAAGAGATACTTGATCACGGGTTGATTAGAAAGAACATAAGTCCATGTGTTGTCCCCACTATCATAGCCCAAAAGAAAGGTGGTACTTGGAGGTTGTGTACAAAATCTAGGGCCATAAACAAAACTACCATTAGATATAGGTTCCCAATCCCTAGGATAGAAGATTTGATGGACTATCTAGGGGGAGCCAAGTATTTCTCCAAAATAGATCTTAAGAGTGGGTAACATCAAATAAGAATTAAAAGGGGAGATGAGTGGAAATTGTTTTTTATGACTATAGAGGGACTCTATGAGTGGATTTTTATGACTTTTGGGCTGTCCAATTCTCCAAGCACATTTATGAGATTAATGAATGAGGTTTTGGAAGACTTCATTGGAAAGTGGGTTGTCATCTATTTAGACGACATTTTAGTGTTCAGTAAAACCAAGGAGGATCACCTTAAGCACTTGAAAATGGTAATGCAAAGATTTCAGGGGTGACCTCTGATGTGAAAAATTCATTGTATAACTAATGAAATGTATTCCTAATTTTCTAAAGATCATCGGTGAGGGTATCTCCCATTTGAATCTCTTTAATCATCTCTCTCTTTTTCTTAGCTCTGATAATATTGAAAAAGTACCCTGAGCCTTTATCATCTTCTTCCATCTAGTTCATTCTAGCTCTAATCTTTTGTCCCTAGGTTTTATATCTCTATATGAGTCTCAAATTGTGCTTAGTACTAGCTAGATGGGTTTCTAGTAAGTTTTCATTCCCTCTATCTTGCAGATCTCTCTCAATCTCATTCAACCTGCTTTGCTATAAATTTTCTTCCCTATTTCTTTCTATAGAAAGCTTCTTTCCAATGGCTTGAAATATGTTCTTCCAGGCATTCACCAGTTTTTACCAAAGTGTTATTGAGTCATCTAATGGGTTGCAAAGCTTAGTTAAGAAGGTGAAAATTTCAACGGCATCTCAGTTGTCTTCATCTTCTAGCAATGATATATTGAGTTTAAAAGGCTTACTTCTCTTTCCATCCTCTCCAACCACTGCACTTCTTTCAAATCTGATACATGTTTGAATGGATGAATGATCAGATATTGATTTTGGGCATACCACAACTGGGGCATGCCTGCCTTCTACTAAAAATGAAAATGAAGATGTTGTTAGAAACCCTAAGAGGGGGGGTGAAACAATGTTTGTCTATTAATTAATTTTTAGCAACTTAGACATAAATCAAACATACATAGAATGAAGCTTAAGATAAGAACACATAACACATGATATGATTACAGGGAAACCTTGATTAGAGGAAAACCCCGGTGGGAATTAGTACCCACAAATATTGTACTAAGTATAATGAACTTGTGAGAGTTCCTTTTCCCTATTAGAAGCAGTCTTTACAATATGAGTACAATGACCTGGTTAAAGGTCTGACCCTATTAGGAGTCTTTTACAAAACCCTGTTAAAAGTATATGGCTTGCTACCTAGGCTCACTTCTGAATAAGATGAAGGCTACAACCTTCTGAGAGATGATATGCACTATATCAAAATGAACTGCTATGATGACACTGTTGTCTGATCAGTTTTGTGTATGCATGAATGGTCTTACTCTCTTAAAGAGCTGTATCATATACTGAATTCATTGTTCTTCTCTTTTGTATCTTTCTTTTCATAACTCATAGACACTTGTAACCTATCTTTACATTACATACTTATATATTCAAATCCAAATAGGCATGACCCAAAACAAAACACTAGTCAGCCCTAAAACAAAATATACAACACCTCTGAACAAGTCAGCTCAAGTGTGTTTACTACAATGCTTATTACACTATTACAAAACATATAACCAAAGGTGCTTAGCCATTAAATTACAAAATAATTCACGCTGATCAAAACACATAGTCAGCTTTCATGCTCTGTCTTCTGGACTGTTGGTCTATTGATCTGCCTGTAACTTTGTCGTACTATAATTTTCTACTATGCATGTCTGGATGTATCATGTAAACGTGTCATAAAACTTATATCTGAATGTGCATAAGATGAATTGATCTCTCGCACGTGCGCTGATGTGTTGATCACTGAGTATCCATGTCTGCCCTATTTTCCTTAGTCATTTTTTCTTTCAAGACAAAAAAATAAACATGACTTTGTTGCCATGATGACAACACAAAATGAGTCATGCATCCTTAGGTAGTCAACTTGCCAACAATCTCCCCCTTTGTCATTTATGGCAACAAAGGAATGTCGCCAAGTTACTCAAAATGACTTAACACAAAAAGTGACTTTATATCATAACATCTTATTGATATATACATATGCTTCTCCACATAAACACATTATATATTACTCCCCCTTTGAAATTAATGAAAAAGGTGTACAAAAACTTGTAAGTCTTCTACATACTTACTCCATGTAGACTTCAGGGTATACAATTTGAAGAGATTGGATCTCTTTCTTCCAAAATACTTTTATTGCATCAACAATTTGGAGATGCGCGCATAGAGCATATGTCAATTTGTCCATTTTCATCAGATCCATGTAAGTACCTTGATCATATGTCACCAAGGTGTCATCAATTTGTTTGATGCTCTTATTAGGGACTGCTAGAGATGGCGCAAGTGCATTTCTCAACTGGGTTTGTCTTGTTCTTATCTTGCTGATTTCCAATTTTGCCTTCTCAATTTTATCCAACTATCCTTGATAGACATTATTGCAAATGTTCATGTCTTGTGTGGAATTTTCAACTGATTTTCTTATGATATCCATCATTATCTCTACCTCTTCTACCTTTTTAGTGTTCTCAGAGGTGAACTTCATTCTATCCATGCAATTTGATATGAATCCCTTACCTTTAGCTGCTAATTCTTTCAGTATGGATTGCCCAATCTTTAAGGAGTTCAGGTCTAAGGTAAATTTCTTTACCAGATCATTCAGTCTCTCCTTCTTATATTCATCTTCAACAATCTTAGTAGCTAAATCTACTAGGCTTGTAAAGTGTTTTTTGAAGTTTGTCAAAATGTTGTCCACATCTTCAACTGATTGGACTTTGGCTACTTTCTGATCAGCAGGCACTAAGTCATTCAAAATGTTCACTGATTCCAAAAAGTGAGGGTTCCTCATCACTTGTTTCTCTTTTGCCTTTTCGATAGCAAGAATGCTGATCTTGATTAGATCTTCTTCTCCCCATGCATCCAAACTTGCTGAGTTAGGAGTTAACCTTGACAACAATGAGGTAGATGGTTGAGTAGATGTTGTGAATATAGTGTTCTGACTAATATCCATGATTTCAACCTTCACTGGTATCTCTTTTGTTGGTGTCTTATCACCTTGAGTATCATCTTGAGTATCTTTTTCTTTGTTTATGTCAATTTGATCATTGATGGGAACTTCATCTTGTTGTGTAGAGGTATCATTAGTGCACATTTCTTCAATGCTTACAAATTCCTTATCAACTGTGTCCATTTCCTTATCAAATTCTTTCATTGATATCTTGATGTTATCTACCACTATGGTATCTTCTGAGTCTTTTCCTGTATCAAGAGTTATTGTTACTGTGGGCGCTGAGACCTGTGGACCTATCATAGATGCAATCTAAATCACTGGTTTTGTAGCCTATTTGGGAGGAGCTAGAGTAACTTTTATTATAGGCACCATTGGTGGATACATGTGTCTATCCATAAACACTTGTGCAAATGCTTTTTTAGTCTACTTCCCTATTTTTTCATACTCTTTGTTCATAATTTGTAGGGTCCTTGTCTTAGTTCGGAGATGAGGTTTTACCAGATCTAATAACATAGCCTTCTCATCATGCAAGCATACAGGAAGAAGAGTATCCGATGTTTCTTCTCTTATCCTCATGTCTTCCTCAATTGCATGTCTTTTCATGATCTCCAACAAGTTCCATAGATGATCTGGTATTACTGTCTTGAGTTCAAGAACTATCTTCTTGAACTTGATCATATGAGATATGACCATATAGTGTATCTCAGTCTTATCAATTTCTTGATATTTGTCATAGACTTTAGAGAGTTTATCTAATCTCCCTTCATTTATAATCTTGTTCCTCAAAAAATTTAGACTAGGTCTAAATCCTACCTTAGGAGGAGCTTGAGTATTCCTTGCTTTTCTCTGAGTGTTCCTTGAGGATGGGTGATTTGTGGGCGCTTGTTTTCTTCCTCTAGTCTTCTTGATTGGTGAAGACAATGGAGATAAATCTAAGTCAATGGTGGTAGAGAGTGTAGGGGTGCTCTCTACTTTCTTCTTCTTCTAGATTTGTTTAGCTTTCTCAAGTTCTTTTGCTATCTTGGAATCTCTGGCTTTGTCAAGATCTTCTTGAGTGACTCCATGAACTTTAAGTATGTTAGATGTAATTCTGGAGGCTTTCCTTTTATTATCAGCACTATGTAAGATAGTATCCACTTCATTGGTTTTCTCTCTATAAGTGCCCCATCTAGGTTCATTAGGATCTTTGGGTGTAGACAATAGAACTTGCGCATAACCTTCTAGCACATGTTCTTCCACTTCATAACCAAGAGGATGAATCCATTTGGTTTTAGGTTCAACTGCCTCCATGCAAGTGCAATCTGTTTCTACCATGAAACATATGGTGTCCTTATATTTGTCAACTATCTTCTCAAAATTCTGAACCTGTTCTGCATTTTGATCCTGAATGTCTTTATATCCATATCCATGGCATCCCTTGCACTACTCTCTAAGGTAACTCTGAGTGAAATATGAGATATTGTGGGTTTTCTCCTGTCTAGGTGAAGGTTTGCAACCTTTCCAACTATATGGAAATACAAGTAGATGATCAAGGATCCAAACCTGAATGTCTTTCTCTTGTCATGCTTGATGATTCAAATGTTGTCAATCAATTGACCACACAAGATCTCACATAAGTTGTATTGAGTGTTATCCTTCACCATTTTGATAGCTGCTAGGACTGTTGCTGTAGAGACACTGTTCAATCTACTTGCTTGCTAAAACTTATACCCAAGTATCATTGTCAGAAGTTTTATGTCATCTTCTTTGATAGGATCAACTATCATTCTATGCTTGTCACTTCTGGATAGACAAACTTGTTCAATTTGTTTCTTGACATCCTTTCCAATAGAAAAAAGTGGTCCAGTCTTAGGAAGTTTGGTTAATTCATGGATAAGGTCTATGGTGATATGCGTAGGGAACTCACCAATCCAATAAAGATCATCATGTATTATGCTTAACAAAATCTTCACCCATTCTAGCTCATCAAACTCATGCGCATTAGAGTACTCGAAAATAGGGTTATCAATCAAGTGCGCAAACTCATCCTTGAATGTGTAGTTAGGTTTCATCATAGATCCCATATGAGTGGCTATACTAACATCTCCTATTGATTCCTTCTTACAGTAGATATGTGTGCAGATATCTTCCATGTGAACAACACCTAGCAGGGTTTTGGAGAAATCCCCTTCCACATCATCCAGTATGGATTTGAATGGATGCTTGTTGAATACGAACCTCTTCCTCTCTGCTATATCAAACACAACTAGGGTTGCAATACTTACTTGGAACTTTCTTATGTAGGGTTTTATGAAATTCCAAAATGGTGCGACTGCTAGGGTTCTGTTTCAAACTTCTTATCCATTCTCTTAACTGCCAAATCTATTATGCTTCTGTGCTTGATGTCTTAGTGCTCCAATTCTCTCCAAATTCTATGCTCTTTGAATGTAAGTGTGAAGAATATTGAATACTTACTTTCTTTTATACAATCTACCGCATTTAATGTTTACAACCATATGTAAATTACTCAGATATTTAGAAACTTTGATTCTGATGTATTTTAGATAATGTATGAATGCATACACCAATATTATGTGCATATAACCATGAATTCATAGGCACATACTCAGAGGTGAGTATACCAACCACGTAGGGGTTTTGAGCTAGAATAGCTCCCCCTAAGACCAAGAAGGTCTATTCAAGTAGAAGTAGAGGGTGCGTCCACTATGGATGCATCAACTACTTTGTCAACATCATTGTCCTTCTTTACTTCAACCCAAATTTTTCTTGAATATTCATTTTATTGAACAAACTTGACTTCTCCTTTCACTTCAAATAGTGATTTCTTAGGATCTTCTTTCTTTTGAGTTTTGGATCTACAAAACCTTGAGATGTGTCTCGCCTTACCACATGTATGACAAATGATAGGAGGTCTTATGCTTTTGTTCATCATGCTGCATTGCTTTGTTGTGTGTCCATTGTAGTTACATAACTGACATGTAGTGTTCTGTAGATTCCTTTGAGGTTGATTTCTCTAATTTTTTTGATTCATTCTTCTTTGATTTGTTCTGCAATGTATAGCCCTGTGACCAAACTTGTTACAGGAGAAACAATAACCATTAAAAGCTCTTACCTCTTTGCAATCTCTTGCCAAATGACCATGTTTGTTACGTGCATAACAAGTTATGTTAACTTTCTTGGTTTCCTTTTTAGGTGAATCTATTTTAATCTCTTCACCATTTTCTTCTTTCTTTGCTTCTGAATATGTTTCATGAGGTTTCTTTCTTTCTTACAATGTATTGACTTCAATTTGGGCCACACTAAATCCAAGACCAGTAGTGTCACCTTTTTGCTTTTGTGCATTGAGCTGAGATTGAAGTGAATTAGAACTTGTGTGAAATTTATCAATCTTATCCTTTGCTTTTGTTAATTCAAATTCCAACTTCTTCTTTATGTTTTCCAATTCTAGGACTTTCATTTTTTCTTTCAAGAGTTCATCATCTAGTTGTTTGTTATCTTTGATATTTTCTTCAATAGAAATTTGGTTGTCTGTGAACTATTCATCCAGATTTTCAACTTTATCTTTTAGAGACATATTATCTTCATTGAGATTTTTGATCATTTTCCCTATATCACTTGTAGAACAATCTTTCAAATCTTTTCTTAATTTCTTGATAAGCATTTGTGAACCATCAACTTTAAGTCTGAGTTCTTCATTTTCTTTTTCGGATCTATCAAGATGTTCAAGAGTTGCTTCAAGATTCTTTTTCAAATGTTTTTCTTCTACTAAGTCCATGATCTCCTCAAGTGGTTAAACTTATTTGCTAAGGACCAGAGCTCTGATACCAATTGTTAGAAACACTGAGAGGGGGGGCGAATTAGTGTTTGTCTATTAATTAATTTTTAGCAACTTAAACATAAATCAAACATATGTAGAATGAAGCTGAAGATAAGAACACATAACACATGATATGATTACGGGGAAACCTTGATCAGAGGAAAACCTTGGTGGGAATTAGTACCCACAAATATTGTACTAAGTACAATGAACTTGTGAGAGTTCCTTTTCCCTGTTAGAAGAAGTCTTTACAATATGAGTACAATGACCTGGTTAAAGGTCTGACCCTGTTAGGAGTCTTTTACAAAACCTTGTTAAAGGTATATGGCTCACTGCCCAATAAGATGAAGGCTACAACCTTCTGAGAGATGATATGCACTATATCAAAATGAACTACTATGATGACACTGTTGTCTGATTAGTTCCGTGTATGGGCGAATTATCTTACTATCTTAAAGAGCTATATCATATATTAACTTCATTGTGATGCTCTTCTGTATCTTTCTTTTCATAACTCATTGAAACTTTAACATATCTTTACATTACATACTTATATATTCAAATCCGAATAGGCACGACCCAAAACAAAACACTAGTTGGCCCTAAAACAAAATATACAACACCTCTGAACAAGTCAGCTCAAGCGTGTTTAATACAATGCTTATTACACTATTAAAAACATATAACCAAAGGCACTTATCCATTACATTACAAAACAATTCATGCTGATCAAAACACTTAGTCGACTTTCATGCTCTGTCTTCTGGACTGTTGGTCTATTGATCTGCCTGTAACTTTGCCGTACTATACTTCCATACTATGCATGTCTGGATGTAGCATGTACACATGTCATACAGCTTATATCTAAACACTCATAAGCTGAATCGATCTCTCACATGTGCACTGATGTGCTGATCATTGGGTATCCCTATCTTCCCTATTTTCCTTAGTCATTTTGTCTTTCAAGACAGAAAACTAAACATGACTTTGTTGCCATGATGACAACACAAAATGAGTCATGCATCCTCAAGTAGTCAACTTGACAATAGATGCATCCCCATAGCATCTATCTAGTCTACAGTACACTCTCTGTTTACCTTTTTGATTATTACACCATGTGAACCAAATATCAACGAATTGGCCATGCATTTGCTCCATGGGGTTGACAAGGTTGAACTTCCTTTTGAACTTATGCCAGAAGAATAACTCATTTCCTTTCCATCCTTGAGACACCCCTCCCATCTTATCTGCCTTGTCTTCCACCATGTTAAATTCCCTTACAAAGGCCCAAGGCTACTTAGGTAGATTCATAAAACACCACTCCCAAAGACCTGCCCTCTCTCTGTAGCAGTTAGTTGCATATATATTACAAATACCAAACACTTCTGCACCATATTTGAATTTTACCTAGATGACCCTTTGGCAGGGAGAAAATCCATGACTTTCTATATGATCTTCCCATTTAGGGTTAATGAGGATAGCCACCCCTCCCTTGCCTCTCTCATGGTTAGAATGGAATCCGATTGCTTTATCCCACAAAAATTTGAGAATAGTGTGGGCTTGAAAACCTACAATTTTGATTTCTTGCAAGCATATGACATCTTTATGAACTAGTTGATTACACTAGCTTCTCACAGTATACTTTCTATCAGACATATCTAGCCCACAAACATTCCAGCTATGGATGTACATCATGGGTAACTAATTGGGTGGGGGTTTTGTGCCTTTGCACATCCAATTGAAAAAATATGGAAGAGTTTTCTTTCCTCTGCTATTATTAGACAAAGAGTTCCTTTATCCTATTTTTCTTTTCTTTCTAGTCACCTCCATGAATTGCTCTTCTTTATTAAATGCAAAAATTTGCATTGACTCAGGAGAAACACTGTATTCCACAAAGGGGGACTGCTTGTCCTTATTATTTTGCTTAATCTTCTCAGATTTTTCATTAATTGATACAATAGCTAGCTGTTGGGCATTCAACTTGGTGAGGGTTGCATTACAATTGAGGGTATCGATTGCACATCAATTGATGGGTGAGCATCTAGAGCATCAAGATTCTTATCCATCCATTGAGAGATATTGGGCATGAACAACTACAAACTCTTTATCAAATAATGGGTTCACTAGAGTAACAAATTTATTATTATCCATAGTTCCTTTTTGACCATTATTGATATCTGCCATACTTTTATTTTCTTCTTTGGGCTCGGCCTTGTCTGAATTAGAAATATTTTTGTTAGGTTTAACCTGGCTATTCTTCCCTATTTTAATTCCATTAGATGTTTTACCACCACCATTATCACTTTTGTTACTCTCAGGATTAATCTCAAGATCAGGTTTATCTCTCTACACAGATTTAAGGGCCGGATAGTCTCTCTTAGAGTGAGCATTGCATTTGTAGTGGAAGCATGCACTTAGGTTTCCTAGCAAAGAAATTTCCCAACAAAATTTATCTCCTTTGAGATCGAGGGAAATACATTATAGGAATTCAATCTCTGGTGTTAAAGAAACCAGAACTCTAGCATTAAGATGAGGAAGAGTGACACGGGCTTGCTCAACCTGCAGGACCGAGCCAAGAGGTCTCAAAATCTGGGCTATGAATGACCATATTTCAACATTTAGGTTTTTTATTTCAACTTAATTGGGCGAGGACCTGACAAACAACTTTCTCAAAATTTCCTTTCGATGACTATGGGTAAACCCTAAACAATGAGCGACCCACATTCGAGAACTTCTTGTCCAAAATTATTTCTTGTGTAGTGTGGTTTTTAAGAAAAACAACAAATAGACCCTTTTGAATCATCCTGCAATATGTGACATGAATACCAAGTTTTTTTTCCCCAAATCGAGGCCAGCCTTTCATAAAAAAACTTTTGAGAGGGCATTGCATCTTTATCTTAACATAAAAAGAATATAGAAATAATTTTAAGCCTATTCTTTTTAGATTTGATAGCACTAGCCATTTCTCTCGAGAGTGTAAGGATTCACACTAGGACCTAGCCCTATGTAATGGTTATTTGGTTCTTGCTGATAGAGTTGTGGTTGTAGGTGCATGTCCACAAGCTGCAGATGGGTAGAAATGGAGTTCTATCAAAAGGGCCATGGGAGATGGTCCAAGTCCAGAGAAGATGGTCTAGTTGGTTACCAAAAGACCTGGGGAGAGAGGCATAGAAAGTACTCCTAGGTGAGGCAAGGTAGTTGGTTGGCGCAACATTAAAGAGTGGACACATGTTTGAGAGAAGCACCTTAGATAGTAGTCCTATGTACTCCATTAATGAGAGTCTCAGCTTGAAGGCATGGTACACAAAGGTATAAAGAAGACAAAGAGGAAAAGATACATATAAAGACAAAGAAGAAGCCAAAGTTCAAGATGCAATTTGTAGTCCATTTTTTTGCAGGTTATTGCTTATAACTTTTCCAAGAGACTTGGAAAGTTTTTAAGGTCGGTAGTATGGTGTAGGGACACCTAATAAAAGAAGGTCAAAGACTCATGAAGAATAAATATTTTTTAATGATGTTCTAATTCATTTTGATCATTTGTATGATGTATTGATTCATGTTGAATCCATTTTTAAGTACAAGAGCAAGAATTGTAATGAAGTTGAAAGTTGTCAACAAGGTCCTAGATAGATCTAGGGGGTCAAAATGTGAGAAATGATCCATATAAATATAAAAAATGATTTAATAAGTCCTTGAATGTCCAGTATGACCTGTTTAAAAGGTTATCACAAAGTTGTGAGGTTGTATGTGTCAAAATGCAAATATTGCATAAAAACTCGTAATGCAACATTTAAAAAGTTGCTCTAAAAGTTGCTTGGAAGATGAAGAGGTAGTTGTGTAGTTTTGGGGGAAGTTATACTATTTTTTAACCACCAAGAGGAAGAGAGGAAGGTTATATAATCTTTCCATGGTCGAAATACAAGGGAGAGGTGAAGATTCTACAAAGTTGTGACAGGAGCAACAGTCAGTATTCTGACTGTCACCATTCTTGGTGATAGTCATGAAGTTTTGAATCTCATCCCAAGGAGATCTACAGGAATAGATGGTTGAGGAGTAATGTGGACACACCTCCCAATTGCATTGTAATTTTTGTATTCTCATGAATTCAATAAACACATTTTTTCTTGTAAATCTTTGACTGTCTTTTTGTTCTTAGACACATTTTCACCAGTTGCAAAGAATTTATTAAATGGAAAATGAATTAAATAACATTAAATATGTATTGGGAAGTATCCTATGATAAAAAATATTTAATTTGGATCAATTTGGATCCATGGAGTTTAGTGGAAATGGGTTCCAAACCCTCAATTCTGGGTTAGATGCAAGGTTTTGACCATAGCTTTAATTTCAACCAATGGAAAATTCTAAATCCTAGTTTATTTTGAAGTAGATTCATTACTCTTTAACATATATTTGGTTTTAAGGTTAATCTTCATGTATTTTGAAAGTTATCTAATGCCCTAGGTGGATTAGACATGTGCATTTCCCATTTTCTTGGTGACAGTAAAAATAGTCTCTGTTCAGAAGACATTACTAAATACTCAACCATTGGATCGTTTTCATTTTAAAATATGTTTTCAAAAACCTAGTTTGGCACATTCTAACTGGAGAGATTTATAAAATGTTTTCTAGTTCTTAAGTTATTAGCAATAGAGTAAAGGTGTATAAAACTATCATGAAATGACAATCATAACAACAAAGAGAGTTGAAGTTGTTTTTAATTTTGGTCTAATGTTTTGAGATGTAATGTTGGTAGACAAAAGGATGATGGAATCAAATACGTGTGTTTTTTTATCCAAGTGTTTTGTGGACTAATATTTACAAATCCAGATTTGGTGGTACTTGAGAATGATGATGTCTTGTGAAGACTAGTGTTGGTGGTTGGATGGCAACATTATTTCAGTCAGGGAAAAAATATGAGGATAAATTTTTCTTGTATTAAAAATATATGTGAGGAATTATATGGACAAGGAAAAGTTGGGTAAGGTGATGGAAGGACCCAAGGTATAAAAATTTGATCAACGATGTTTTGTTAAGTTGTGGAGCATGACTTGTGTATGAATCAATTTTGATTTGAAATCTAAAATGAGGATATAGCTAGGTGTATATGAGTCAGTCATGGAGAATGATTGAGTAGAGTATTTTATTGACCTTAGTATAAAGTTGAGTAACTAAGTTAATAATTTATTTGGATTCTTTAATTGGTGATCTTGGAATGAATCTCGATTGGATGTTTGGACTAAGGGACTAAGGTTGCTTTGGTAGAGGAACCTATCATATATGGTTCTCTGATTTAGAGAATTTGTTTGCCTCTAATAGTTTTTCATTTTTTGGAGAAAAATAATTATTGAAGACACTAGAGGAAGAAGAAGGAGTGGCCTTTGGTTTGGTTTTAAAGCCTAAGGATGAAAAGGTGAGTAAGAAAGAGGAGATAACTTTAGAAATCCAAGTGTTGTTAAACAAATACCAAGGCATAGTCAGTGATGGTCAAATGACTACCCTACCACCTAAGAGGTCTATCAATCATAAAATTGACTTTATCCAAGGATCCTCACTCCCAAACAAAGCTACTTATAAAATGACACCACAAAAAATGCAGAAATTGCTAAACAAATTCAAGAGATACTTGATCAAGGGTTGATTAGAAAGAACATAAGTCCATGTGTTGTCCCCACTATCGTAGCCCCAAAGAAAGGTGGTACTTGGAGGTTGTGTATACACTCTAGTGCCATAAAAAAATTACCATTACATATAGGTTCCCAATCCCTAGGATAGAAGATTTGATGGATTGTCTAGGGGGAGCCAAGTATTTCTCCAAAATATATCTTAAGAGTGGGTAACATTAGATAAGAATTAAAGGGGGAGATGAGTGGAATTTTTTTTTTTATGACCATAGAGGGACTCTATGAGTAGCTTTTTATGCCTTTTGGGATGTCCAATTCCCCAAACACATTTATGAGATTAATGAATGAGGTGTTGAAAGACTTCATTGGAGAGTGGGTTATTGTTTATTTAGATGAAATTTTAGTTTTCAGTAAAACCAAGGAGGATCATCGTAAGCACCTGCAAATGGTAATGAAAATATTGCATGAGGGGAAGTTGACAATCAACTTAGAAAAGAGTGAGTTCATGAAGAAAAAATTAGTGTATTTGGGTTTTCTAATCTTAGAGGGAAATCTAAACATAGACACAAGCAAGGTGGAAGAAATCTTGAATTGGCCTACACCTAAGTTAGACACAAAGGTAAGAAGATTCCATGGAGTAGTAAAATTCTTTAGGAAGTTTATCAGACAATTCAGTGAAATCAGTGCACCAATTTTGGATACAATAAAAGGAGGTATGAAAGAAAAATTCCAATGGAATGAGAAGGCTAATAGGGGATTCAAGACTTTGAAGAAGAGGATAGCCACCCAACCTATACTGACACTTCCTAGTTTTGAAAATTTGTTTACTGTGGAACCTGATGCCAGTAATATTGTCATAGGTGTAGTTTTGAGTTAGGAGGGAAAGCCAATAGCATTTCATAGTGAAAAATTGAGTGATGCAAAGAAGAAATAATCATCATCTGACTTGGACCTATATGCATTGGTGAAAGCACTAAGGAAGTGGAGACATTATCTCCTTCCTAAGGAATTTGTATTTTTTACTGACAATCAGGCTTTATGATTTTTGAATTCACAAGATAAGTTAAGAAATAAGCATATGAAGTGGGTGGAGTATATCCAATCCTACAACTTCACTATCAAGCACAAGAATGGACTCTAGAATAAAGTGACAGATGCATTGATTAGGAGATTTCTCAGAGTGTAAGAAATCTAGTTAAGAAGAAATGACATAGAAAGTTTCAAGGATTTATATCTAGAGGATGAGGACTTGTCAGCAGCTTAGAATGTATGTAAGGATTTTAAAAATTACTTTCATAGTGAATATTCTGATTTTACCCTTCAAGAAGGTCTCTTGTTTAGAGGAGGAGAATTTGTGTACCTAGAGGTTCATTAAGGGAGAACCTAGTGTAGGAGAAACATAATGGTTCATTAAGTGGACATTTTGGTGTGCATAAGACTTTAGAGTTGGTGAAAAGATACTAATATTGGTCTAGAATGAATAGGGATATCCAGAAGTATGTTGAGACTTGTATAGTCTATCAAAAGGATAAAGGGTCTTCATCAAATGCAGGGTTGTATCAAACCCTTCTGATCCCAAGAGAAAGGCAGAAAATATTCTGAACTCAAGAGTTGCTATGAAGACTATAACCAAGGTTTACATGGAGCATCTAGTCGAATGGAAAGGAAAATTCGATTCAGAGGCTACATGGGTAGAAGAGACAGAGTTCCAGAAGTTGGGCAACCCCCTGACTTGATTCCATCACCTAGAAGTTGATCTCTCTTGTTTGGGGGAGAATGGTGCAGGAACACCTAGGGTTAAAGGCCCTTCTTTGTTTTTCTTGTGTAGTTTCCTAGTTATTTAGAAAAATTAGGAAGGTTTAGGAAGATTTTTTATTTTTTTAGGGTTTCTGGTGTATGTTTTTTGTAATGTTTTGTTTATTCATTCTTTGTAATGACCTAAGAAGGAAAAATGGGTCAAAATGTTGAATGGACATCCTAGTTTCTTAGGAGGGTATTTTTAGAGTAGTTTTACATTTTAGAGATGATTTTTAGTCCTCTATAAATCCAACCAAGTGAATGGAAACAAGGGAAAGCCAAATTGGAAGAAATGTTGAAAAGTTGCTCATGCAACAATTTTGCAAAGTTTCAACTTTTAAAAGTTGCTTGGTAATGACCACAAAGTTGCTTTTGTTCTAAATGGAAAAACATGCCAGTCAGGGATAACTTTAAGAAACCCCCCTCTAGAAAAATATATAAAATCCTGGTGAATCTTTCATTTTATTTTTTAAAAAATTAACTCCTATTGGCGAATCTCTCAATTTTTTGGGAAAACAAATTATTTGTATTGGCGAATATTTTTTAATCACAATTGCTTTGTAGATAATATTGGCAAATCTCAAGCAATAACCAAAATTTTATTAATGACCATGGAAAATAATTATATTTAAAGAAAAAAGAGTTCTTATAGAAAATTATTAGGCTAACTATGAAAATATTTGATGGGTTTAAGGGAACTCTATAGTATCTAGTTGCTACCATTTATTTAAAATATAATCAAATAATCCTCATTATATTGTGTGAGATAAATGTATCGTTATTTTTATTATATTAATAGGACCCAAAATTTCTTCAGTGTCATTGATTTATCAACAATCCAAAGGAAATCTTAGCCCCGATAAGCGTTACAAATAAGATAGTAACATTTTTGCCTCATGGAATATAACGAAGATCACTATATTATATTTTAAATCAATAATGACAACTAATATTGGTGACACAACCCTACTATAACTAACAATTATGATATATTATTGCTGAATTAATTTAGATTTCTATAATAACTTATAAAATTTAGGCGAATTGAATCTAACTATCTATCAAATATTAGGCGAATATTTCAGTTCAAATTTTTACTAAAATAAATTATTTGGCGATTTAAATATTTCTAAAATAAAATTTTGTAAAAGTTTGGCGATTTAGGTCGCCTTAAATATTGAATTATTAGCCAAATTTGGATTCTCAAATTTAAAAAATTAGCCAATTGGCGAATATTAGCCACTAAAAAAATCACTGATGCCAGTTACAATGCTTCTTCTTATAAGGGGAAGACTATTTAAGAATTCCCATGCCAACATTTCGAGTTGGATGTCATTTTGTTTACAATTACTTTGAATGTAAAGTTGCAGACTAAGACAAACAATGATTTAGAGCATTTTGAATTAAACAATTTTGTAAATGGATTGAATCCTTGTCTTTTCCATTGTAATTAGTCTCTTATGTTTTTTTAGAGACTCTATGTGGAAAGATTTTTGTCAATAATCTTTATTTTGTAGGATATTTTAAATTTTCTTGTTATTTGCAGTCTCCTAGTCCAATTCTAGACTATACATAAAGAATAGTTCCACATGGTCTTTGAATCCATGGTAATAAAAATGGGCCAAGATGAAAAGTTAGACGATCCTTTTTATATACTTTTCTTTTTGGTTTTGTTAGTTGACGAGTTGGCAATGAATTATGAGCTCTTTCCGTAGGCGAGCTTGGCTATAGCCCAACTAGGGAAAAAGAGGATCACAAGTGAAAAACTTGCAGGGTTTGAGTTTTAGAAGCAACCTAGTGGTTTCATAGTGAAAAGGGAGAGTTGATATGGCTCTCTATGCATTGGTAGCATTGGAAGAGTCAAATTGGATGAGTTATGGAAGAAAATGCAAACTAGTGACCTAATAGTTCTACATTTAAGGACAGTGTCCCTAAGAAGTTTCATGGGTTGTATAAATGACTTCAAGAATCCACACCCTAAAAATATTTAATCTATTGGAAAAGGGTATCAGAATCTACAATTATATTTGGGGGTCCTTTGAGGTTTTTGTGAAAGAATCCAAAAATTGGGTCTGAATAGGGCTACAAGAAAACACTAGGTCTAATCATAGTTTATAGGGGTTTGATGCTGAATGGGTGATTGTTGGTTTTAAACCTTAACATATGTTCTAAAATTATCTAAAGAGGTGTGAATTCAACCCTACAAAGTGTTTTTATTGAGTTGGTTTAGTTGAAGAGAATCTACCCTTGTAGGTTCAGTGAGTCTTGAAAGTAATTTGTTGATAGGATGGATCTTTAGTAGGTAGGAGAAGTTATTAGTAAATTTCCTTAAGATTAGGGTTGTGAGATCTCTAGAAGGTCTAGGAAGGATACCTTGGAATAGAGTCAAGCTTCCTCTAGAGTGAAATATTTCATTCCTATCAATCTCATCGTCCCCTAGTCATATCTCCTGGTCCTCTTACATCACATTGTCATGAGGTGGTCCTTGCGCTGGCTCTACTAGTTCATCCCTCTCTCCTTGTCCCTCTGGTATTTCTATGAATTCTACTCTCAATCTCTGAGGTAGTCCACCAATGAATAGCCTCTAGACTACTCCTCTCCTCCTCTTTGTATCCTCTCTCTAGACTACTCTCCTCAGCCTCCTAACCTCTAACACTATTGCTCCTCTTTCCTCCCAACCATCACTTTCATCCTCATCCTCATCCTCATCCTTAGATGATGAATGCTCTCCTTCATCCATCTGTCTTGGCTCTATCAATCTCACTAGCCTATACCTCTCCCACCACTAAGCATATCTAGTTGGCACTCGTGCTTCTAATACCTATCCCTATGGTGTTATCCATAGTACTAGATGCATCCCTTTCCAACCAACTGTGGATATCTAATCTTATACCCAATAGTGATCAATTCTCCCTGCTAACCAAGGGATGCAAAAAAATGTTTAGTACTACATCCCGTCTAACACCAAATTGTCTACGGATCTGAGAGGGCATGTACCAGGCTATCTGAAATGTTTTCCTGCCAATCAACAAGAAGTATATTTGAACATATTCCAGATAATACACATTGATACTATCTTCCTCTGCCCCACCAACCTCATCACAATAACCCTATGCCTTGCAGCCTCTATACAACATCCACTCAAACCATACCAGCTCATCCAATGCTCTCCACCAAATCCCCATAGATCTCACATTTCTATAGGAAAGTGGTGGTCTGTATCAACATGTTTATGGCTTATATGGTTTTCATGTATCTCCTGATCACATGGGTGTAACCAATGAGATATGCTCTGAATCCCACACGAGTAGTAGTGTCACCCTCATCCCCATAGTCTAATGATTGTGATATGCACACATGTGTAGATCATAGTAAAGTTTTTTTAGGATTGTGTACCCCCAAAGTACATTATCTTCTCCTCTTCCAACATCCTACTGAGAAATCTAGCCCATCTAATAGGAAACTCATGCCCTAAGTGATCCAACATCATCCCTCCAATTAGACTTGCTACGTATGGCGCTAGTTTGGGAATTTTTACCTCTACTCCCCCTCACCATGACAACCACTACCTCAATATCAATAGTTGATCAATGTTTCTTTTGAAGCAAGCCTATAGGTAGACCCATGCCCCATCCAAATAGTACTATGTTATGTGTCCCTTGATCAACACTGAGAGAATCCTCCAAACATCTAGTAGTGTGATGGTTACTTCTCCTATAGGTACTTGGAAACTCAATGTGTCAGAGTGCCATCTCTCAATTATTTTCATCATGAGCACATTATATGCTCTCACCTACCACTCATGCACATGGTCTAGTTCACATAATGTGACCTGACCCCACTATGCTGCAATCAATCTCTCCCATAGCTCCATCATCTCTGACCACTATTCCCTTGAGCTGAAAAATTGATCTGGCTTCTATATCTAGAAGGTCTGTTATTCTTGTGAATAGTGTGTCAGCCCTATTTGTTAGACCTAGTAGGATAGTCTCACCTATATTAGGTTATGTCCTAGGAACATTTCCCCTTTAGCCTTTTTTTCTGCGCTAGAAAATCATTATGTTTTTGTCATTTTCTGCGTCCGTTGGTCCTAGTTTTCTATTTTTTCTTTATTGAGAAAAACCCTAACTCTAGGTCCCCCATGTTTGTCATCATCACCTTTCTAGTGATGGGAAGCTCTCTATTGTCCCCATCCCCCATAGAGTCATTCAGGTCCACCCCCGTCCCCCTCATCAAGTGGACCCCCCACCCTTCGGTGAGCGGAGACGCCTGTCTGCAGACGACCGACTATGCCACTGCCCTCCTTCGGGTGGAGGTGCCTATTGGTAGACAGGTGACTCCACCAAAATAATTTTCCCCCTTTTTTGATTACCCTTTCCACCCCACCCCCAGTCCACCTACAATTTTTTAATGCAAAAAAAATTAAAACTTAATCCACAAACCAGGGTGGATTTTTGAACTTACCAGATCGCCCATGTCTGCTGCCTCCTGGTAGTCTCAAACCCGCTCCCCCATCTATTGCCTCTCTCTCATTTTAGCCATTTTTCTCTCCTCCTTTCCTTGGCTGTGGTGAAAATGAACTTTATGGGTCCCCTTTTGACCTTTTATATTGACTGGGTTCACTTTTTATTCTTTTTTCCCTAACCCTTTTTAGGAAAAAGACATATTTCTCTTTTATTTCTTTTCTCATTTTCTTCATTTTTACCTTTATTTTTGAGATAATTATCAAAATTATTTTTTGCCAAATTTTCCCGAGGGGGTACATCCTCTCTATATATTCTTAGACATGACTCCTGAGGCATCTCATTTTCTTCATCTTTGACGCGATGCCAATTTCGACATCACATCAATGAGGGGCAAAATGTAGACACCTAAAATTGTCCATTCACACTTAAATATTAATCTTTAACATTATAGTTAATTTTTTATTGATTAACTATATTTTTATATTCCTCTATTTATTTAATTAAATTTAATTAAATAAATTCATTTCTCCTTTGAATTTAAATTTTATTAAATACTATAATATATTAAATTCAATTTAATGTATTATCCCTCCATTTATTAATATAAATTAAATTTTATTCCTCCACTAGCTTAAGATTCTTCTAAACCTTTATTAAATTAAAATTATTTTAATTTAATCCTCTTGCCCCCCACCGTCACTTTTTTTTTTCTTCTAATATTGCTTTTTTTGCTAAATTTCCCTAATCTTAATTAAAAGGTAGATTACCTCTAATCATGTGCACAATCACCTTTTTCAAGGTAGCCATCTCTCTATTTCTTCTCCTCTATTCATTTCAAATTCCTCTTTACCTCTAAAAGTGAAGTTTGACTTTTGCATGTTTTGCCTCTTAATCCTAGCCACTCATTTCTTTTGCCTCTTCATCATATCCACTACCCTTTTGCCTCTTAATCTTGACCATCCATTCTTTTGCCTCTTAATCTTGGCCATCCATTCTACAAAAAGGAGGCCTCACTCCTCATTTTTTCTAATAATCATAATAGAAGTTAGTTGCACAATCAAAAGCTAGAACATTCTTGGAGCACTTGAGCATTCGTAGTATTATATATTATTAGCATGTTACATTCTCATCACATATTAGATTTAATTTCTTGCATGATAGCTTAGATTTGTTTTTCTTAGCTTAGTTTGAATTTTGAATTATAATATTAGTTTAGTGAACTCATTTTAATTTAATTATTAATCTCTTGCATTTGCATCCTTAGTCACAAATTTTGCATTTTACCATCATTTTGTGAAGATTGGGGCAAGTTCCTCATACATGTTCTCAATCCTTCACCATCAAATCTTAGTGAGATTTATTTTATTGTGTTGGGAAAGCACACCCACAAAATTCTCTGAGAGAAAATTAAATAAGGTTTTGGGTGCCCTTATTTTAGCTCATTAGAGGTTGTAATAAAAATTTGGTTGCATTTCAAATTTATTAGCATATTTTGAATACTTCATATTATTTGTTTTCCATGCTTTGATTTGTGGCGCAGATGTAAGAATTTTCATTTCATAAAACTTCATCCATACAACTTGAGTACAATTGATTATAGTAGCAACATATTCTAACTTTGTCATAGATTGTAAAATACATTTTTTATTTTTACTCAACCATGAAATTGATCTCTTACCCAAGAAAAATGCACCACCACTAGTACTATTCCTATCATCCACATTACCTTCCCAATCAACATCAATAAAATCACTCAAATTAAAATCATCATCTAAGATACCATAGGCCATAATCAATTATCCCTTTCAAATATATAAATATTCTTTTTATAGCATCAACATGAAATTCCTTAGGATCTTCTTGAAATCTAGAAAAAATACATAAAACACTCATAATATCAGATTTAGTTTGAGTCAAACATAACAAACCACCAATCATAGATCTATATATAATCTTATTTTCCTTAGGTTAATCATCATCCTTTGTCGACTTACATCTGATCACCATAGGAGTACCAATTGTCTTTGAATCTTCTATACCAAATTGCTTCAAAAACTCTTTCACATACTTGGACTTCGATATAAAAATTTCATTATCTAATTGTGTGATTCACAATCCTAGAAAGAATTTAATTTCTCCAATCATAGACATCTCAAATTCATTTTTCATTTCATTAGAAACTCTTTTCTCAACTTATCATTCCCTCCAAACATAATATCATAAAAAAACTTCAACAATAAGAAAATTAGCATGATCAATCTTGAAATAAAAATTGCTAACAACAATACCTTTGTTAAATCCAAGCTCCAATAGATACTTATCCAATCCAGCATACCGGGCTGTAGGGGCTTGTTTCCATCCATACAAATATTCCTTCAAAAAACCATATCACTCTGATTAGTCAATGTAAATGCATCTAGTTTCTCTATGTATACTTCTTCCAATTCACTATTAAAAAATGCAGAATTGACATCCATCTGATATACCCTAAAATATTTGTAAGCAACATAAGCAAGAAACAATCTTATAGATTCAATTCTATCCATAGGAGCAAAATTCTACTCAAATACTATACCTTCCATTTGTGAATATCCTTTGCAAACAAGTCTTACCTTATTTCTGATCACTTCACCATCTTCATTCAAGTTGTTTCTAAAAAATGATATAGTTCCAATTACATTCATATCCTTAGGTATGGGAACAAGAACCCATGTCTTTTTCTTTACAACCTGATTCAGTTCTTCTTCCATTTCTTTTACCCAATGCTCATCTTGACATGCTTATCTAACATCTTTAGGTTCAATCTTTGAAATCAAGCAATACTAAACTCTATCTTCAAAAAAAATTTATTCTAGTTTGAACACCTTTGTATCTATTTTTTGGGATGATTCAATCTCACCTACCTTGGAGTTTTAGAATTACAATGAATTCTAGACTCTTTTGTTTCTTCTTCATTGTTTTCTTCTTCTTGATCCATTAGAACAATATGAACTTTATTTTGAGTTTTAGGCTTCATCCCTTGATTTTTATTGTCATCTTGATCAATTGAGTGATATCCACAATATCTAGACTATCTCTCATTACATTCATCCACCTTGAAATTTTTCACTCTAAACTATATTTTTCAATTTGTTATTGTAACATCTATATGCATTACTTTTTGTTTATAACCAAGAAATATTCCCTCATTGCATCTAGCATCAAAATTTCCTAAATCGTATTCTCTTTTGATATAGCATTTACTTCCAAAAATTTTGAAATATCTCACTATGGGAACATTACCCTACCATAATTCATAAGGAGTCTTACTAGTATTACCATTTATTTGCACCTATTTCAATGTGTGAACTACGGTACCCATAGATCCTCTCTAATAAGAATGTAAAACATTTTCTTCAATCATCATTGTCCTTCCACTGTTTAGAATAGTTTTGTTCTTCCTCTCCACTACACCATTTTGTTGTGGGATCCATGAAGAAGACATATGTCTCTTTATTCCATGCTCTTCACAAAATTTATTAAACTCAGCAGAAGTTAATTCACCACCTCTGTCAAATCTTAGACACTTTAACTTCAATCTTGTGTTTGTCTCAACCATAGCCTTGAAAATCTTGAATTTATCTAGGGCCTCAAATTTCTCCCTCAAGAAAGTAACTCACATCATCCTTGAATAACCATCAATCAACTATATGAAATATCTATCACTTTGAAAACTTCTAGTTCTAGATGGACCGCATAAATTAGTATGCACAAGATCTAACAATCCTTTTGAAGAATAAGTCTTTCTATTGAAAGTAGACCTAGTTTTTTTACCCATCTGACATTCCTTACACATATCATTAGCATATTTTATCAACTTAGGAATATCTCTCACAACTTCAATAGAAATTATCTTCACAATATTATCAAAATTTATATACACATCCTCTTATGCCACAACCAACTATCATCAATCTGAGAAATTAAACATATTTTATTATCATAATTCAAATGAAAGACATTACTTTTAGTTTGTGTAATTGATGAAATATCAACACCAAAACTTCCCAAAATTTTACACTTGTCATTCTTTAATTGAAGAAGATATCCCTTGTCAACTATCTATCCAACACTCAACAAATTATGCTTAAGACCTTCAACATATAAAAAATCATCAATATTGTTCTTACCATCAAGAGTAATGGATCCTCTTCCATGGATTAGACAAGGAGTGTCATCACCAAATATTATAATATCACCATCATATATTTCCAAACTCACAAACTTTCTCGTATCACCTGTCATATCATGTGAACATCCACTATCAATCACCCATTCATCTTTCTCTTCAAATTTTGTAGCTAAAGCTCTTTCCACATTCATGCAACTTGTAGATTCTGGATCAACTTCTTCCTTGATAGAAATAAATACCCATTCATCATATTTTGAACCACCTTCATTAGAATCATCATCTGTCACACCTTCATCAACAACATAGTAACATTTCTTTTGATATCTAGGTTGGATTTTTCTAAGTCTATACTTAGGTTCTCTATCTAGACATCTTGAAGAAAAATGACCAATCTTTTTGCAAGAAAAAAATTTAAGAGAAAACTTTATTTCATACTTACAAGCACCTTTAGGTAATATCGTAGCATTAAGGGCTTCAAGAAATTCTAGCTTACACTCTTCTTCTTCAATATCTTCCAACTCTTTTGCATATCTGGATACTTTTGTAGAGCTTTCTCCTGGATCATATCTCTGATTGTCCTTAAAAATAGTATCTTTGAATGAAGATTTAAATTTAGGAATGGAATCACCAAATACACACATTTCAAAGGCTTAAAGCTTACCAATGAACATGTCCCTTGTCACATCTATCACTATTTTGATCTCCTCAATAGAAGCAACTTTGTGATTGTAGGATGGAGGAAAGGATCTTAACACTTTAGCAAAAATCTATGATTCATCCAAATGACCACCAACACATCTAATACTACAAATAATTTCATTCACTTTCTGCATATAGGAAGTGATGTTCTCATCTTCACTCATCCTTAATGTCTCATAATTTCTTTTTAGGCTCTATAACTTTGCTAGCTTCACATAAGAATCACCTTCATACAATATTTTTGGCTTCTTCCATATCTCGTTTGCAATCTTCAGTTCCATAACATTTTTCATCTTAGTATCAGTCAAGGTGGTCAACAACACTTATTTATCTATGATGTGTATTCAATTTTTTTCTTCTCATCACCAGTAGCAGTAGAAATATTTGTAGGAGGAACATACCATGTCTTGGTAATCTCCCAATAGTCTTCACCTATCCATCTCAAATGTGTTTCCATGAAACCTTTCAAAAGAGAGTATTTAGTACCATCAAATCTCAAACCATCCTTCTTAAAGTCTGCCATCTTAGATCACCTCAAGTGATTAAAATTCTCACAGAGGAAATAGGCTCTGATACCAATTGACAGAAATATGGTAGTAGACAATAGGGGGGAGGTAAATTAGTTGTCCCAAAAATTCAATAAATTAACCAAAAATTTATCCTTAACTTAAGATCTGATAATTAAACAATGAAGCACAAATCCACAACACATCAAGAACACATAACACCAATATTTTTATGTGGAAAACCTAGTTAAGGGGAAAAGGATGGTTGGGATGAACCCAAAAGATTTTGTACTCTATTCAAATCACTATAATTTGTTAGGACTATTACAATGGGAATGCACATTAATTTAGGCACACCGCCTAGAGCTTACTACTCAAATACAAAAGGATTACTTCCCTATGAAGGCTCACTGCCTTACAAATATATGGACAATAATCCACAAATCATGAATTGGATAATAAAATCTTCAACATGCCTAGATAAGTTCCATTGAATCTTAATTTCAATTTTCTTTTTTGCACCAGATAAATTCACACATCTCTATCTTATCCACACATCTATACACTCTTGCTAACATGAATACAATTAAATTTATACAAATTATCAACTTGAAGAAATTAACAAGGTTGGCTAAAATCTCATCACCTAATTACAAAATATAACCTTTCACAATTACAATATTGAATGTAAACCAATGTATGTCTTCTAATACATAATCCCTGATCAATAACACCATCCTCGAACACACTAAGCATCCAATAATCATGCCTCAATCATTCGTAGCATGTTACAACACCAAGTTGGCCAAGAATATGAGGAACATGAACTCACCAACTAAAAATCACCAAATATGATCACCTTGATCAATGAGAACCAACTACACAACAAGAGAACAACCTAGAAACATCCACAAGTATCATGAAATACCATAGGAACATCCACATCAACTCAAATCTTATGAATCATCAACATCATCATTCTAAACTTCAATAACACCAATAGTAACATTTGTCATTGAAGAATAATAGCTTGTGAATCTCAAAATCATGAACCAATTTAGCTGATGACACATATCAATGTCTCAAACACACTAAAAATATCTACATAAGAAAATATTGCAATGTGGAGCACTATTGATCCAAATACTGTCACATTGTCACCTCTAAACGTCCAAAATACTAGTCTCAACACAAAAACCCATAACTCATTCTAATCATCATGCGAACATATAAAATTTGAGTAGGATCAACTAAATCCATCCTTCTACACAACACACATGTCCGTAGATTCTAATCTTCAATATATTGTTAATATCGAACCAAACAACTCACTGAACATCATAAGAACACTATCTCAAATAGAGAAATATGTTGACATTGATGACAAAACATTAATAGAAACACATATATGCATATTATTCCAATATAAAATGAAATATCACATTTAATGATCTATCTTATATTTAAGGAATGCATTCAAGGCTAGGTGGATGTGTGAGAGTGGCATAAGAGAAGAAGTGTAAAAGAGAACATTGTGTGAAGAAAATAAGAGAGATTAGTAAAGTGGATATATATAAGTCAAAGGTTGAAATAAATATATTTAAAGATAGTGTATTTTTGACTCATGATTAGGAGATCCTTCTAATTTCATTTTTGAGATTCATTTCATTGCTAGATGATAGTGAGTCTACTAGAAAATTTCTATATTTTGTTAGAGATAACAAGTTTCAATTGTACAAGTTTTTTATTTGTTGCCTTAAGGCAGTGAACCCTAGTAGTGCAAGTTTTGGGTAGTGAACTTAAAAATTATAATTCAAGATTATCTATATTGCGAGTTTGATTCTTACTATGGTTTTTCTCAGCCTTATTTTTTCCACATAAATCTAGTGTTCTTGTGTTTTTTTATGATTTATTCCTTTTAGTTTGGTTAAAGTTAGATTGCCTGTAGTGATTTGAAGTATATCAACATCCAAAATAAAGTTATTATTGTGGACTGAAAAAATTCACCCCCTCTCCCCCAGTCCTAATGTGTGTTCAACAATTACTATCAGAGAAAGGTCCCTTCATGTGAAGCTTAACCACTCAAGGGAGATCTGGTATGGAATGGGATTTGAGTTTCAAAGATCCAAATTTTTAAGGTTCAAATAATTCCTGTTGGAAGGAAAGAATGTAATTTGATTTAGAGTCTACCAAAATGATTATGGGAAAGTATTCAAAAGGGTTATATCGCACCTCAGGGTGGAATATAGATTTTGAATAAGATAAAATATGAAAACAATTTGAAAGCTAGGGTTGTTGTTTTTAGTTGTTTGAGTGATAAAGTATTCAAGAAAGTCATTTGATTAAAGATTAAAAAGAGATTTAGGGAAAACTAAGTAGTGTATATGAAGGATAACCAAAAACTAAAGAATCTAAAGTGATAAATATGAAGAACAAGTTTGAAAATATGAAGATGAGCGATGATGAGTTCATTGAAGCATATATTAACAAGGTAAATGAGTGCTGGAAATGATAGGTACTGAGGTGGGGGGTGGGGGGTGAATCAGTACAAGCATATATTGAACTAATACAACCACTGATCTAAATAACTACTGCAATGCTTTCCAAACCTATAAGGCAAGTAACTAATGCAAATATAAGTAAAATAGTAATAACAAGCATCAAAAAATTCCACACACATAACACAATTTTTTCATGTGGAAAACCTTATAAGAGGGAATAAAACACGACAGGGATGACACCTACAAGCCCAATACTACAGTAAATGAGTTTTCCCTATTAGGAGCTACAAATACCCTATCTGAGGGTTGATCCTGTTAGAAGTGACTAGTACATTGTTAGGAGTACAATAAGATCAGCTATGATATACCTATCTATATGATTTAAAACCTCAATAAATAAGTCACCCTATTAAAGGATTTACAAAATGCACTTGTTAGAGTTCACCCGATTAATAAATTTTGCTTGCTGCAACTATTAGGGAGCAACAAGATAAGAGATCTATATATAGAACTGATTGCTTGTTAGATCCTATAAGCTCTTTGTACTCTATACTCTTCTCTCCACTCTCTAATTGTAACCTAAACTTGAAATCATAAAACCCTAATCACCTAAAACAAAACTTCAACAACAACTCTCTACAACTCTTCAACATTATGAGCAGTTCCTATATATAAACAACTTGCACCACCTTAAAAATGATCTTCAAATTGTTTTCCTCAAATAGAACCATGTGTAAAATTGATAATATCGATGAGAAAAATGATTTAGCATGACCACATTAGGTCAAGATAAGATCTACAAGTTTATATCTCCAAGGTATCTAACACATTTGGACTTCTCCATTGTAATCCCTTAAATCTATCATAAATTCTTGGATTGATCTCATAAATAATAATACATTGGATGTATAACCTTAATTACATGTCATCATATCATTAGAAATGATTACATATACTTTACCACTCATTGATCTGTGATCTACTAATTGGTTGATCAAGAACATAAGAGTGCTACCTGTGTTAGTATTTGTGACACTCAAAACTCTATCACCACTCAAACAAATAAGTTGTGGTTAGAACCACATTGCAATATGAAATTTTTGAATCTATATCTGTGACCGCTCCTCAAATTTTTTTTACACCATGACCAAAATCAAAGTGATGTATGCACGGTCTACCGATCTTTTGGACTTAACCAAATTTTAGTATACCTTCTTACCGATTATATCTTCACTTTACCTATTGTATATTATGACTTTCAGTCACTTAGTTGCATGATAATGAATTATTTGACATCAATTAAAACCAAATAACAATCTCTCAACATAATACCAAATACCAAAAATCTCCCCCTTTGGCATTAATGGAAAACATATACTGACTCAAACATATACTTACAATAATGCAATCATTATATAAACTTATGAATCCCTATACACATACTCTCCATACATGCATATAATCACCCATACATATAGTCCCCCTTTGAGAATAATGACAAAGGTACCAAAAAAATGAATATATGTATACAAAATCTTACTTATATTCTGTCAAAAATTACCTTGAAGTGAATCTTTTCCAAACTCAAGGTTGTTTCCCATAGCTTCTGCAAGAAACCCATAACAATAATTTTCTCAATCAAACTCGAGGATAGATCTTCCATGCTATCTAAAGTGTTCATGTCTGGTTAGGCAAATATAGCTTCTACCTTTTTGACATTCTTTTGCATCACTTCTACTATAGGAGATAAGTTGGATTGAATTTCTAGGAGAGTGATCAATCTCTACTTGTTCTCACTTTGAATCTGCTTAACCTTTTTTAAATTTACTTTACCTAATTACTGTAAGTTGTGAATGATGTTGAAAATGGATCAAGTTCATCTCTTAAGTTCTCCAATTTGTTATGTGCTTCAGCTCTGCTTTGTTTTAAATCTTGAAAAAAGTTTGAATACCTTGATACTTTGACAACCAATTAACCTATCTCAGTCAATTTACTCTTAACTTCTATTAAATCTGACAATTTGATCCTATCTATAGTGATCTTTTCCATCATCTTTCCTATCATCTTCCTCTCTAAGTTCTCCTCTACATTCTTCATTGTAGTTGTCTACAAATCTGGAACTTGATGTAGAATAGCCCTCACAAGAGTGTCCATATGATAAATATGTGTGTCATATTCATCATATTTAACCTTAGGAACTAACTCAACTAGGATGTCTCTAGTTTTCCTTAATACTCATGTCTTCTTCTTCTTCTTCTTCTTCTTCTTCTTCTTCATCTTTGATTTCACCTTGTTTCTTACAGCCTGAATCCTTAATTGTTATGAAAGTTTCATCAATTCCTTGGGTTTCAGTTTATATATATATCTACCAATGTGATCAGTAAATCTTCTTCATCAACCTCTTCTTCATCTTTTATAATAGTCATAAGTTTATGTCTCTTATTTGCACTAGTTGTACTACAAGACTTAATTTCTTTATAGCCTCAGGTTTTGCTTCAATATTTTTTCGAGTCTCCTCCTGCTTACTTTCTTCACCTTTCTCCTACTACTTCTCAAAAAACATCTCCCTTATATGTTCCATAGGCAATGGTGAGGATAAATCCTTTTTTCCTATTATGTCAATAGTTTCAATCTCATCACCACTATTTTGTGATAAAATGATATTTTGTGTTTCAATATCCTTCACCAAGTTAGGAACGTCTAGAACAATATTCCCAATTATCAGATCTGTAAAAAATATGTCATTTCCTATACTGGTTCATCAAATTCTGCATGAACTTGTTGTTCTTGGGTTGCTACCTCCTTTATCTATAATATCTTTTCCCATGTCTCAACTGTTTCATATTGTGCACTCAATGTATCATCCATTATAAGTCTAGTTTCTCTTGTTTTAATTTTGAATTTATGTTTGTGAGATATAATCATTATCTTAGCATCTTCAACACATAACTTAGGTTGTACTTGAATACGTGATCTCTTCATGATCTCTGTATCCAAATATAATGCAATGCTCCGTCTAGCATCAATTACTTGATATAAATCATTAGGTTTGGAAGAATGTATTTCCAAAGGTGTTCTACAAAATTTATGAAAATGATACAGAACTGTATCTTTTATATTATTCTTATCTTCATTACTTGCCAAGGTGTATCCACTGCCAACATTAGTAAGTCTACCATTTCCCACAATACCTTTTACAATACCATCAATAGAAGAGGCCAACTTTGATTCACCATTATTCTTCTATTCAGATGCATCCTTATCTAATTTTGTCCCTTCTTCAATAGTTAAATTGCACTTCCTCTTGTATATTTTCTTTGGAGTAGATATGTGTGGTCTTTTCCTTGAATATTCCCTTTCATACTTAACTTCACTAGTACCTAGTTTTCTCTATTTTATCTTAGATTTAGTTAGGGTTTTAGTAGTGCAAGATGTTCCTGCATCACTACTTCTTAACTTATTCTCTAGGTTAGATACCATTATTTTGGTTTTTCTTTCAATGACCGGTTTCTTCAATTATGTTGGTTCCCAAAACCACAAATAAGAAATCCAAGAGATTTTTCCAATTCTCCTAGATTGCTTCAATCATTCTTGGCCAATGAACGAGAATAATATAATTCCCCTACACTTTAGGTTTCACTAAACCTAGGTGGTTAAACCCTTACCCCAAACAAAAAAGGTTTTTTTCTATAGCGAATTTAAACTTTCTTGATTTCTCAAGATGGGAAATGTTCCTTGAGTCTAATCAGAATAATAATATTTGATTCTTGTTTAGCGTTTAAAAATTATGAATGCTTTGTAATTGAATTTGTATTTTTGTATAAGGAAAATGATTTTGGGTATGTGATAATATATTTCACATGGATGAAATGAAAGAACTTCAATGCTCATACAATTGTAAAAAAATTCTTTGAGGAGATACACATGCTAGTCCCTTATCTAAATAATTGGGTGAAATGTAGTCAAGATTTTTTTGAACCCTCATGTACACTCTACAATTCAATTTTAGATTCCCTCCCCCATGACATCAAGGATGAATTGATAATAATATCTTTTTTAGTCTAAATGAATTTTAATTCCTTGGCAGGAAACCAATTAGACAAGGATTTTTATAGATGATATCTTCGTATACAACTTTTGATACTCGAAAAATAATACCAAAAACTTCAATTTTATGACATCTAATAGTAAAGAGAAACCTCTGTGTAACTGAAAATGCAAAGGACCAATCCAATAAAAAATAATGAACTTACTTCTTCAATCTTGGACATGAAAAATAATTTATTTGTATTAATAAAAAAAGTGAATATGTATAGTTGATTTATATTTTAGTTGCAACCACCATCCATGATAGCTTCCTATAGTACTATCTTCCTCCTTTTTCTTATCTTATATTTTTTTTAATGTTTTCTACATGTTCTTGATATCCCTTTTATATAATACAAAGGGAAGCTAAGGACCATTACAAAATATATATTCTAAACTAAAACCCTATTTTAAGTAGTAATCACAATCTTTATACCTAATTCACAGAAAAATTAACTCCATTATGTTGAAGTATCCCAAGCATGACCAATACTACATCATCAAGACCATCTTCAACCCATCTATTGTCATTCATCTGGATTTCCCATACAAGGTCATGCAACTCTTCTTGATCCTGCTCCACTTCTAACTCTTACATGTGTCACTCATATGTTGTATAACTAGTCCTGATTTCCCATGCTGCTATCATTAGATTGTTAAGAAAATATGGTTGATCCTCCTCTACCCCTATTAGAATGGGATGCATCACTTGATGTGGATTTTCATTCCAGGGATAAAAAATTGTTGCTAAACCCATCCTCTAGCTTGAAATTTGAATCTGTTGTACCTATGTCAGTCTTTCCCCACTTATAATTTTTTTTTATGGAGTTTACCATCATCCAAAACACGTAATTCCATTTCTTAATTAAATGAAAGCATGATCACCTGGCATCACACATTCAAATTTATTTTATTTGCATCATAGATTTCCTAGGGAATGACAAGTGTGTCTTATCCATCCTTTCAAATCCAAATATATACAGCTTTGATTACCATTTTTAAAACCTTTCACTTAACCCTAAGGTTAATCAACAATGCAACACATCCTCTCATATACATTTTGATATCTTTAATCAATTCCTTGATCTACTCTAAAATCACTTCAATTAATAAGAACCATTCTTTCGTCTTTGTATCTCTGATTTATCTTTATTTTCATGGAAATCTAAATAAGACTGTTTCATCCTTTTGATAAGTGATGTCCATTCAATTCTTGAGACATTATACATGTGTGAAATCTGGTAGTGTACTCTGACAATTAATTCAGCCACCTTTCTACTTAATGCTTAGTTTTTTCCATTTCGTAGCCTGTTAAAAATTCCTTCGTGAAATAACAAAAAATTTCTATTTCGCTTACCCCACAAATTTCATTCACAAAATAGAAAAATTTCTCTTTTTCTATAAATTTATTTTCTACTCCTACAAAATAGAGAAATTTTGCCATTTTGCAGCTGCCAACTTCATGACCTAGAAAATAGAGAAAAAGTTTCCTTCCGAATGCCTCCAAGGTGTTTTCACATTCTGGATATCTGCAATATGCTTTCATATCTAATTTCTAGGTATTCCTTATGCTTCAAGATGTAAAATTTAAAAAATGACTCAACAAATTCCTTTTGAATTTTAGAGACAACTTCATCACAAGTTCCAAATCTCTGTGCTTATTTATCTAAGGTTTTTTTTCAAAAACTCATCAACATGCAAAGTTACTAAATCACTTTCAAATTTATAACCCATAGGAGGAATCCAACATGTCCTAGGTTCCACAACTTGCACAATATATGAGTCATGTCTACAAGAAAACAAATATCACCCTTGTACTTCTCTATAATTCTAGTTGGAATCCTTTCTCATTTATGCATTCTAGATTGGAAATATTTGAAATAAACCCACATGATACTATTGAAGTTATTCCCTAGTTCCTTTATGAATTCACTTATTTGAATAATTATCAAGTTGTCCCTTAATCATGTAACATTTCCTTTATTGGGGAAGAACTTTTGAACATAGAAAAACATACATACCAATAAAGCTACATAATTGAATGATTGTCTTTTGTCTATCTTTATCCTTTCCATGTTTGCCAAAAATTAGCTTCTCACCATCTCACATAGATCATATATTGAATCATCCATCACAATCTGATAGGAAGTGTGAATAGCTCCACTAGATACACTGTTAGCTCGACTAGAATGGTAAACTCTATAACCTAGCAACATGGATGAAAAATGAACTTCATTATATGAAATATTTTCAATTATCATTTCTCTCTTGTCTAGTTTGGATTTTTTTAGTTCATTGACCAGATGAGTAGCCTGTTAGGAATAACAATCCACAAGACAACTGAGAGGGGGGGTGAATCAGTTGTGATATAGATTATTAAACTTTAATTTTATAAATCAAATCTGCAAGTGTAAATGATAACACGGTAATAACCAACACCATAACACAATATTCTTTGTCAAGGAAACCCTGTTAAAGGTAAAACCTCGGTGGGAATGAACACCCACAAATAATGTATTGAGAGTATAGTACCCCTGTTAAAATATATTATCCCTATTAGGAGCTTGTCACAACATTACAATACACAGTCCCTGTTAGGAGACAGACCCTATTAGGAGTTAAAGGAAATAGTAGGCTCACTTCCAAGGCACACTTCCCAAAGAAGGTTAAAGCCACCCTCAAGGATTTAAAATCTGCACAAGTGTATAAAGAAAATACACAATCAGAGAATTGTCTGCCAGCAAATGTCTTTGCTTGATTAGTTCCAATGAAGTATAAAATCTCCTTGCATGCAAAAACCAACAAGATTCGCAGCTTCCACACATGCCTTCTCCTCTATTCTCTATCACACTTCTCCACAATAATTTATCTTTCATATATACCCTTACACAATAACTTATTAGGTCAGCCAGTTAAGCTTTCCTAATACACAATTAATTAGGTCATCCAATTAAGGATTTCCATCATACAAATAATTACATAGCCCCTTGCTAAGATACAAATGGTATCTAAGAAAAGTATACACAGAGACCTACTCTGTCCAGAATCACAATTGCAGTCCAGAAAATCAGTCTTCACCAAATGAACTGTAACATCCACAAATGTAACATAAAGTCAAGCAAACTTAGGAATAAGGTCATCACACATCCTTCTTCATAAACCCAACTTTGATCATTCTAAGTCATCCGTATAGTGTCTGTACACTCATTCCAGTTAAGTAGATAGTCTTTCTTCTCCATAGAAATATGTGTTAACATTAGTGACAAAACATGAATATCAACAACATGATCAATAACCAAAACTGATATCATCCAACAATCTCCCCCTTTGGGATTGATGGCAACATATGGGAAAATCCATATGCATCAACCCAAAAGTACTCTCTCTCAATACAATCTTCTCAATATCCTCAACATAAATCTCCCCAAGACAGTAGGGATTTTCTCATAGATTCCTTCCCACTTTGGAAGCAATGGCAAAGGGTGCATTAATTCACCTGTAGTCTCCTATAAGATGTATCTTTTTCAAATCTTCATGTCCAATCAGCTAGGTGCAAGATCGCCTAAATATACTCCATAGTATTTTTTTGCGATCACTCCCCCTAAGGAATAGATCCATACATCAATTCTAGAGAATGATATAGCTCTGAGATCCACTGGACTAATGCACATCTGCATTATTTAGTTTTCACTGGGAGGGGCCATCACCCCAAGCATGCCTCTGAGATATTCAAAATAATATTTTGGCAAAGGTTTGGTAAATATATCTGCTATCTTTTCCTTTGTGCTAATATACTCCAATTTAATCTCTCTTTTTGCTACCTTCTCTCTCAAGAAATGATACTTGATGGAAATATGTTTAGTCTTTGAGTGCATTACAGGATTATTTGACATATTCACTGTGTTGATGTTATCATAATGGATAACCACTAGTTCTTTGAATATTATTCCAATGTCCTTCAACATTTGTTTCATCCAAACAACTTGTGTACAGTTTATTATATCAACAACATACTTTGACTCAGTAGTAGATTGAGAAATACAGTTCTACTTCTTGCTCAACCAAGAAACCAACCTTTTTCCAAGGAAAATTGTACCACCACTTGTACTCTTCCTATCACCCATATTACATGCCCAATCAACATCAGTAAAAACCTGCAATGTAAAATCATCATATTTTTCATACCATAATCCATACTCTACTATTCCTTTCAAATATCTTAAAATTCTTTTCATAGCAGCAAAGTGTATCTCTTTAGGATATACCTAATATCTAGCCATAATTCCAACTTCATTGGTAATATCTAGTCTAGTGTGTATCAAATATTGTAGACCTCCAATCATTGATTTGTACTTAGTCTTCCCAATACTTTGAGTCTCATCACTTTTAGTTAGTTTGTTCCCTATTACCATGGGTGTACCAATAGGTTTACAATCTTCCATTCCAAATTTCTTCAACATTTCCTTAAGGTACTTGGTCTGAGACATAAATATTCCATTCTTACTCTAATTAATTTTCAAACCAAGAAAAAATTTCATCTCACCAATCATTGATATCTCAAACTCATTCTCCATTTCTTTAGCAAATTTCTTACTCATTTTATCATTGCATCCAAAAATGATATCATCAAAAAAAACTTCTATAATTAAGATTCCATCTTCATGAGTTCTAAAATACAAATTAATATCTACATTACCTTTTTTGAAACCAAGATGAAGTAGATGTTTATCCAGTCTTGCATACCATGCCCTCGGTGCTTGTTTCAGTCCATACAATGCCTTTTGTAGTCTGAAAATCATATTTTCATCATCTCTCAGAGGAAAACCATTAGGTTGCTCAATGTACACTTCTTCTTCTAGATCACCATTCAAGAATCCTGACTTCACATCCATCTAAAACACTTTGAAGTCTTTATTTTCAACATAACTAAGGAATAATCTCACAGCTTCCAATCTAGCAATAGGTGCAAATGTTTCTTCATAGTCTATGCCTTCTTGTTGTGAGTAGCCTTTACAGACCAGTCTAGCCTTGTTTCTTACCACTGTGCCTTCCTCATCCATTTTTTTTTCTAAAAACTCACTTAGTGCTAATCACATTTTTTATCTTAGGTCTTGGAACCAATTCCCAAGTGTTGTTTTTCTTTATCTGTTGTAGTTCTTCTTCCATGACTTTATTCCAAGATTCATCTTTACATGTTTCATCGGTAGTCTTTGGTTCAACTTGAGAAATACAACATATTTCATCTCTAACTTTAGATCTAGTCATCATGCCTTTGCTTGCATCACCAATAATTTGATCTTCAAGATGGTTTTTCTTGACATACCATGGTTCCTTTAGTGTTTTAGTAGCTTCTTTTAGTAATAACTGAGTGGGGGGGGAGGGGGGGTTGAATCAATGGCCTCAAAAATTTATCCTTCAAACTTAACCACCAATAAATAAATCTCATATTATTATGTCCCTACAAGATGCATGCCATGAAATACTAATAATGATTAACTGTATGTAGGTTTTCTCTATCAATCCTTAATCTTTCTTGATTACCAATAAGAAGTATAACTATTTACCAAAACTCAGTATGTCATGCCCATAATTTCACGCCCAAAAATGAAACAAATTTTTTTCTAAAAGGTTGATCTAAAGTTTAGAATATCCAAGAACCATATGTAAGGTTAAGGGGAATCATGACCACTTGTCAACATCCCTCAACCCAATGTCAATTCCCTAGGTTTATGATGTTCAAAGATGTCAGTGAAGTCCCTGACCAGGGTTGCATTCAAGGATGAGGGGGGGGGGTACCCAAGGGTGGTTAG
>MU225696.1:1027562-1044322 GCA_018584345.1 Thuja plicata
TATATATATATAGTTTGTGCAAAGATTTATTATTTCATAAAAGTAATAGAATAGAAACAAATCTTATTTTTAATTTCTGTTTACAGATTTAAAATTTATGTTATTGCTGTGTATTTATATCAAAAAAATTTTTTTTTGCATTTTTGGGCGTGAAATTATGGGCATGTCAAAGTAAATAAGCAGAGTATACCGATCAATCCAGAGTTATCTATGTAAGATGCAAAACAGTAAAGAAATGAATCATACACACATAACACATAAATTTTTAATGTGGAAACCTTGTTAAGGGAAAAACCACTGGGACCGGTACCCAAAATTTTCACTCTTTTGAAGTGAGCCCTGTTAGGAGCCAATCCTGTTAAAGGTTACAAAAACACTGTTAAGTGTGACCTTGTTAGAGGATTTTATACATAGAGGTTGTCACTTAGTATTGGGCATCTATTTCTACCATCCTTGAATTAGCCTCCTTCTTAAATCATCAATAGGTATCGGGCAAGTCCAATGCTACTTTCATGAATCAACCTTTTTGGCACTCCTTGAGATGTACCTCAATGTATAGAAGACTGTTAAGTCCTACTTGGTTAAGAGACTTGATGCTTCAATGGTTAAACTGAAACACCATGACCTGTTCATATTGCAACTTGAATTGCAGATTTTTAGATTTATTTAAGTACATTACCTCTCTGACCAATGTATCAATTCAATCCTTATGCTCCATACTTTCTGCTCTGTGATGTTGTGCTCACTATTTTTTGGTGTCTGAAGAATTCCTTAGCTCTTCCTTCATCTTGTTTGATCAACACTGCATGAATTTGTTCTTCATCAGTTTCTCTTCAGCACCCTCTTTCTATTCACTCCCCTTAATCCTATTTGTAAATGAATTAAGCTTGTCTCTTATATAGACATAATATTCATTGTTTCTTAATTCTTGATTCTTGATTTTTGGTGTGATAAATTATCCATCCAATTAGATTTAAAGCATAACTCCTGATTTGTCTCATAGATATCTTCTTGCAAACTATACAAATCAGATTTAAACCAATCACTTATCTCTGGTCTAATAAAACAAACTAGACAACTAGTTAAGTCTATTTTTAGCTCTACCAGCTAGATATTTTTTCATTTTCTGAACTCTCGGTTCTGTCGGTCACCACTACAGTTAGTCATCGGCGATAACTAACTGATCTATCAGTGAAACTCCAATTAGCTTCATGATCTCCATCCTTCGGGCATCATTGGAATTTTACTCATCAGGCAACCCTGCATCTTTGGTCGTCAGGCATTCTGTAGTTTTCTTTGTTAGGAAACACTATGCTTTTGATCATCTGGTATCAATGTGACTGTTCTTCTTTTCTCTATCCATCGGTGTGCACTCCATCAGTGTTGTTTGTCACTTAGTGAATACTTGACTTTTATGCATTGATGAAAGCATAACTTTGGTTCCATTGGTTCTCTGAAGTCTTTGGCATTATGTACATGACTGTACAGATGATATCAAGTTAACATCAATGACAATAGAGTCCATTAATTGATTTAATGACCTACATTATCTTTCAACTTAACATTATCAAATATTCAATCAGTTACATTTAATCAATCTCTCCATTTAGCATTGATAACAACATACTATATTATCACACTATAATTCTCTAATACAATATGAAATACAATAGTTGAGATTCATCAAACTACCAATATTTTATTTTGTTAATCGATAAATGTCTAACCATTGGTAAGCTTTGTTTTAGCTTAGATTTGATTCTTGCAGCTCTTTATCTTCTGATGTGTTGTGTTCTCTCCTTGTGTCAATTTCTCTCCCTTGACTGTTCTTCTCTTTTGATATCTTTCTCTTTTTTCAGCAACTCTCCCTTTGTATAATCTTTTAATACAATTTATTTCCCTAAGGATATAATCTCTCCCTGTTGGAGTAATGTCTCCATAGATAATCTATCTCCCTTTCCAGAAGGATGTGATAATATGGATAATCTCTCTCCATTTGAAAATAATGCCAAACAAATATCTTACATATATCTGACATTAATTTCAAGTAATTTTTTCTCTCCATCCATAATATATTCCTTGAATTTCCCTTATCCATAAGCAATATAACAATATGCTTTGGTGCTCGGTGAATATATATACCCGTCTTCATATAGATGTAGCTTTGAAGTTCATCTCTTTGCTTGCATCAACATGAATGATATTATGATAATATATAGGATGATGCAACTTTCTAGTCAGCTTACTGACCAGTAGACAAGGATCTGACCCCTAGTCTCTTTCTCAAGTACTCAAATGCATCCTTGGGTAGTGGTTTGGTGAAGATATCGGCCAATTTTTCCTTTGATTGCACATACTCAAGTATCACCTCCTTTGCTTGAACTTTTCCTCTTAAATAATGACTTTATGGCAATGTGTTTAGTCTTAGCATGCATGACTAGTTTCTTGGAAATGTTTATTGCACTAGTATTATCACAATAGATAATCACTGGTTCTAGGATCTTCATATGCACACCTTCCAGTAACTGTTTGATCCATGCAATATTTGAGCAATATGCAGTAGTAGTAACATACTCTGCTTCTATAGTAGACTGAGAGATTCATCCTTGCTTTTTGCTAATCCATGTGACAAGTTTGTCACCCATAAAGAATGCTCCTCCAGTTGTGCTCTTCTAGTCATCAACATTTCCAGCCCAATCAGCGTTGGTAAACACCTTAAGTTAAAATTTTCCTTTTCTTCTATACCATAAGCCATATTCCTTGGTATTCTTTAGATATCTTAAAATTCTTTTCACAGCAGTCATATGTGTTTCCCTGGGGTTAGCAGAAAATCTAGCAACAATTCCTACTGCATGTGAAATATATGGTCTAGTGTGTACAACATACATGAGTTTTCCAATCATTGATTTGTACAAAGTCTAATTTACCTCTGATGTCTTGTCTTCCTTTGTTAACTTACAGCTAGTAGCCATCAGTATTCCAACTGGTTTGGAATCTTCCATCTTGAATATTTTCAGGACCTCTTTAATGTATTTGGACTGTGTAATGAAAATTCCTTCACATTGTTGCATGATCTATAGACCAAGAAAGAACTTGATCTCTCCAAACATAGACATCTCAAACTCTTTTCTCATCTTATTAGAAAATGATTTGCATAGCATATCATTGCCTCCAAATATGATGTCATCAACAAATATTTCAGCAATCAAAGTGTTAGCATCAATATCTTCCTTCAAATAAAGATTACTATTTTCACTAGTTCTTACAAATCCAATACTTATAAGATAGGAATGAAGTTGTTCATACCAGGCTCTTGGAGCTTGTTTTAATCCATACAAGGCTTTATGAAGTCTACATACCATGTTTCTCTTGTATAGATCTACAAACCCTTTTGGTTGCTCAATGTATACCTCTTCTTCAAGTATTCCATTTAGGAATGTTGACTTAGCATCCATCTGGTATACCTTGAATCCTTTGAATGAAACATAAGCAAGTATTATTATTAAACCTTCTAGCCTAGCAAAGGGTTCAAAGGTCTCTCCATAGTCAATACCTTCCTCTTGTGCATACCCCTTTCTTACTAGCCTTGCTTTGTTTCTTGTGACTTCTCCATTCTCATTCATCTTCTTCTTGAATATCCATTTAGTACTGATGATATTCTTTTCATCTAGTCTTGGCACAAGTGACCATGTCTTTTTCTTCTCAATATGCTCAGTCTCATCATTCATAGTGCTTATCCATTCTTCATTATCAAGTGCAACATTGACAGATTTTGGCTCAAATTCACAAATTAAACAACTTGTGTTTAGAGACTTACTTCTTGTACTTGTCCCAAATTTGTTATCTCCTATGATCTAGATCTTTGGATGATTCCTTCTTACATATCTGGAAAGAACTAGTTCAGCTCTTTGTCTATCATCTTGATCATAATTTTGTCCTTCATCATCTTGTACATTATCTTGATCATTATCCTGACCGTCAATATTTGTAGCCTGATGCTTGGGTGTAATGATCTATTGCTCAGGAGCTCTACATTGTTGGTAGGGTAGAGTGTCAGGTTCCTCATTATAAGTGAACTTATTGTAGTCCTCTAGTTCTTTGGTGCTTTCCTATTCATTCTTCTCTGCAAACTCATCTATTTTTACATTTGTACTTTCAACAATTTTGTTAGAGGCTTTGTTTAGACATTTATAAGCCTTTCTCTTGGTAGAATACCCTAGAAAAATTCCTTCATCACTCTTGAATTCAAGTTTTCCATTTCTATCATCTTTTAAGATATAACATTGACTGCCAAAAATTTTGAAATAACTTACATTGGGTGTGTATCCATACCATAGCTCATAAGGTGTCTTTCTTTAATTGTACTCTATTTAATGTGTAGACAAAAATACTGACAGCTTCCCTCCAGAAGATTTGGGTGATGCCTTTCTCTATCATTAGTGTCCTTGCACAATCAACTATGGATGTGTTCCTTCTTTTAGCAATTCCATTCTGTTGTGGTGTTCTTGGTGTAGAGACCTGTCTTTTGATTCCATGCTCATTACAAAAGTTAGTGAATTCATCTAAAATAAATTACCCTCCTCTATCTGACCTTAATCATTTCAAATCCTTACCACTTTGTTTTTCTACCATAACCTTATACCATTTAAACATCTTGAATACTTCAGATTTATCTTTTAGAAACATAACTGCCATCATTATAGAGTAATCATCAACAAAGAGAATAAAATATCTATATCCATAATAACTCTTTCTCCTCATTGGTCCACATAGATCACCATGGACTAATTCTAGAATATCATTAGATGTATGGGTTTTACTTTTGAAACTAGACTTTTTCATCTTACCTTTTTGACAATTCTTGCACATGATGTTGTCGGGCTTTGACATCGTCGGTAAGCCTCTTACATTTATCCTTCTGCTTATTTTCATCATGTTGTCAAAATTCACATGACACAATCTTTTGTGCCACAACCATGTCTTCATTTCTAGTAATTAAGAAAGTGGTGTTAATATCATTTAGATAGAATAAGTCACCTTTTGTCTGTTCACCGGTACCAATCAATCTTCCTGATTCATTAAAGATCTTTGCCTTCTTATTCTCAAATGCTACTCTGTGACCTGAATTATTCAACTGAGAAACACTCAATAGATTATAATTCAATAATTTTACCCAATAAGAATTTTCACATTTAATCAGGTTATTCAACATTATAGTTCATTTTCCTTCTACTAAACAAGGTGTATCATTACCCATTCTTATTGTACCACCATTATAATAATCAAAAGTATTAAAATTTTCTTTGTCACCGGTCATGTGGTGAGTGCAGCCACTATCCATAATCCAGATGTCATTCTCGCTAACCTTAGATATGAGTGTAGTTTCTACATATCTTTCATCTTCATTTGAATCATCTTTCATAGCCACAAACACCATCTTGATGTCTTCATTAGGTTTGGTGTTAGTATCTTCATCTTTGCAAGGAGCTAGGTAGTTGGCTTTCTTGCCTTTGTCCTTGTAGTCTCAGGTAACTCTTCTTTCTGATTGTCGGTAACTTCTGTAATCTTTGTTATCACCTCTAGCAGATTTCTTCTCAAAAGATGTGTCATTAACTCTATCATCTTTTCTTCTGTTAGGACATCTTGGAGAAAAGTGTCCAATCTCTTTACAATTAAAGCATACAAGTGGTAACTTGCCTTTGTATTTACCTTTGCCTCTCTACATTATTCTAGCCATAAGTGCTTCTATTTCATCTAGATCCTCTTCTTCACTTTCACTTTCACTATCTCTGCTAGATGTGTGTCTATGACTTGATTTGCTTATTCTCATAGAAGATTTAAATGCAGACTCTAAGTTTGGTAAGACACTAATAGCAAAGTTATTCATCTCAAATGAAACTAGTCTACCAATTAAGCTATCAAGAGTAACTGTATTGTTTTCTACTGCTCTCATTTCTTGAATGTCAAAAACTCTAATAGCATATATAGGTAGTAAGGTTCTTAAGACTTTATTTACCACTATCTCCTCTTCAAGTGTACCTGCAACTCCTCGTATAGGGTTGACTACTTATTTGATTCTTGTGCTGTACTATGTGATGTTTCTCCTTCTTTCATTCTGAGATCATCAAAATTCCCTCTAAGGCTTTCTGCCTTGGATCTCAGAACATTTGTATCACCTCCATGTACAAGCTTCAGTTTGTCCCACATGTTCTTTGTAGTTTTTCAATCTTTGACATCTTCAAATTCAACATCAGAGAGTGAGGAAGAAAGTTGTATGACCATGCAATTGTGCTCATGCTTATCTCTTAATTGATCTACTATCAATAATCTTGTGGGGACCAGATATTTAGTATCTAGGAATTGAGTAACATCATTACTAATACCTGATAGGTGGAGTCTTATACTACTTTTCCATGAAGCAAAGTTGCCTTTGTTCAACTTGGGCACATCTCATCTGTTTATCTTGTGATCTTGAATTAGGTCTTGAAACCTTCCTTTCTAATCACACAAGCTCTAATACCAATGGTTAGTAATAACAAAGAGGGGTAGGGGGGTGAATCAACGGCCTCAAAATTTATCCTTCAAACTTAACCACCAATTAATAAATCTCATATTAGTATATCCCTACAAGATGCATGCCATGAAATACTAATAATGATTAACTTTCTATCAGTTTTCTCTGTCAATCCTTATTCTTTCTTGATTAGCGATAAGCAGTATAACTATTTACCAAAACTCAGTAAATAAGTAGAGTATACCGATCAATCCAAAGTTAGCTATGTAAGATGCAAAATAGTAAAGAAATAAATCATACACACATAACCCATGAATTTTTAACGTAGATGCCCAGTTAAGGGAAAAACCATAGGGATCAGTACCCCAAATTTTCACTCTTCTGAAGTGAGCCTTGTTAGGATCCAACCCTGTTAAAGGTTACAAACACACTGTTAAGTGTGACCTTGTTAGAATATTTTATACATAGAGGTTGTCACTTAGTATCGGGCATCTATTGCTACCATCCTTGAATCAGCCTCCTTCTTAGACTGTCAATAGGTATTGGGCAAGTCCAATGCTACTTTCATGAATCAACCTTTGTGGCACTCCTTGAGATGTACCTCAATATATAGAAGACTATTAAGTCATGATTGGTTAAGAGACTTGATGCTTTAATGGTTGAACTGAAACACTATGACCTATTCATATTGCAACTTGAATTATAGATTTTTAGATCTATTTAAGAACATTACCTCTTTGACCAATGTATCAATTCAATCCTTGTGCTCCATACTTTCTTCTCTGTGATGTTGTGCTCACTGTTCATCAGTGTCTGCAGAATTAATTAGCTCTTCCTTCAGTTTCTTTGATCAGCACTGGATGAAGTTTTTCTTCATCAGTTTCTCTTCTACATCCTCTTTCTATTCACTCCCCTTAATCCCATTTGTAAATGAATTAAGCTTGTCTCTTATATAGACATAATATTCATTGTTTCTTGATTCTTGATTCTTGATTTTTGGTGTGATAAACAATCTAGCCAATTAGATTTAAAGCATAACTCTTGATTTTTCTTGTAGATATCTTCTTGCCAACTATACAAATCAGCTTTAAATCAATCACTTATCTCTGGTCTAATAAAACAAAGTAGACAACTAGTTAAGTCTATTTTTAGCTCTTCCAGCTAGATATTTTGTCATTTTCTAAACTCTCAGTTCTATCAGTCACCACTGCAGTTAGTTGTCAGTGACAAATAATTGATCTATCAATGTGACTGCAATTAGTTTCATGATCTCCATCCGTCGAACATCATTAGAATTTTACTCGTTGGGCAACCCTGCATCTTTGGTCGTCAGGCATTCTGTAGTTTTCTTCTTCAGGCAACACTATGCTTATGATCATCTGGTACCACTATGACTGTTCTTCTTTTCTCTTTCCATTGGTGTGCACTTCATCGATGTTGTTTGCCACTTATTGAATACTTGACTTTTATGCATTTTTGAAAGAATAACTTTGGTTCCTTTGGTTCTCTGAAGTCTTTGGCATTATGTACATGACTGTATAGATGATATCAAGTTGACATCAATGACAATATATTCCATTAACTTATTTAATGACTTGCATTATCTTTCAACTTAACATTATCAAACATTCAATCAGTTACATGTCATCAACTTCAGCCTATTCTTATTCTTCAATCTCATTCTCGATCATCGGGGGTTCTTTAGGTTCAACAACAACTTCTCTTGTCTTTGATATTTGACCACAATCATACATTCTTTCCTAAATTTGAAACTTTTCATCTATCCTTTCATTGGCGCTTTCAATCAATTTCCTCAATCCCAGATTGAAACATTTATATGCTTTACTTTTAGTGGAATAACCAAGAAAGATTCCTTCATAACTTCTAGAATCAAACTTGCCTACCTCATCATCTCTCTTGATATAACATTTACTACCAAATATTCTAAAATATTTCAAAGTAGGTGTATGATCAAACCATAATTCATTAGGAGTTTTATTTGTACCTTCTCAGATCTGAATTTTGTTTAATGTGTACACAGTAGTGCCAACTTCTTCTCTCCAATGGACATGTGACACATTTCCTTCTAGCAACATAGTCCTTACATCATCTATATGGTTCTATTTCTTTGCTCTGCTATCCCATTTTGTTGTGGAGTTCTAGGAGCAGAAGTCTATCTATATATTCCATTTTCTTCACAGTATGTGTTAAACATTTCTGATGTGAACTCTCCTCCTCTGTCTGATCTCAAACATTTCATCTTTAAACCAGATTCATTCTCAAATTTTTCTTTGAATAACCCTGAACTTGTCAAATGCTTCAGATTTTTTTCTCAAATATGTAAGCCACATAATTCTAGAAAAGTCATCAACAAAAAGTAAAAAACACCTTTCACCATAGTATGATCTTTTTCTTGTAGGACCACATAGATCTATATGCACCAGATCCAACTTCCCTTTTGTTGAATAAGCTTTACTCTTGAAGGCACTTCTAGTCTGTTTCCACATAACACATTCTCTACACATAGTGTTAGATGGATTTACAATTTTAAGTAGATCTCTGACTGCTTTTTTCATACTTGCCTTCAGAATATTATCAATTTTAACATGACAAAATATTTTGTGCCATAGCCAACTGTCATCAACCTTTGCAATAAGACAAGAAGCTTCAGATGTGTTCAATTCAAATACATTACCTCTGGATTTAGTACCAGATGCTATCTAGTCTCCTATCTTACTCTTGATAGAACATTTTCCATTGATGAAGTTCAATTGATAACCCTTTTCCACTAACTGTCCAACACTCAAAAAATTATGCTCGAGTCCATCAACAAGTAATATATTGTCAGTGTTATTCTTTCCATCCAAGGAAATATATCCAATTCCAATAATAAGTTTAGGAGTATTGTCACCAAATATAAAAACACCACCATCATATTTTTTCAAACTCTCAAACTTATTTCTATCTCCATTCATATGATGTGAACAACCACTTTCTATGACCCATTCAGATTTCTTTTTAGCTTGAGATACTAAGATTTTTTCTTCATGCAAAGGTTCATCATCTTTAATTGTAATAAATCCAATTTCATCATAGTCACCATCTTGATCATCATATATACCTTCACTAGCATAACAACATTCCTTGTCATTTGAGAATTTAGATTTGAGAAACTTAGGTTTGTGCTTTGGAATTCTTTTAGGACATCTAGATGCAAAATGACCGATCTTGTTACATGAAAAAAATTTCAAAGGTAATTTTCCCTCAAAATTACCCTTACCTCTCTTTTCTCTTCTAGAAATTAGTGCAACAATTTCATCTAGCTTTCTTTCTTCTTCCTATATTTGTTCCCATTCATCAGCATAGGATCCAAGTTATTCTCTTACATCATTACTGCTCGAGCTTGCATTTCCAGGTAAGATTATTTTTCTTTTGTGTATGGTTTCTTTGAATGCTGAATCAACCTTAGGTAAAGTGTCTCCCAATTTTGCAGCTTCAAATGTAGTTAACTTGCCAATCAACATTTCTCTGGTGAAGTTCGGTAACAAAGGTATGATCTCCTCTATAGCCTGAACCTTGGTTCTGTATGTAGGTGTCAATGATCAGAGTATATTTTCAATCACTTCTTCCTCGATGTAGGTTCCTCCATAGTTCCTAATACTAGTCACTACCTCAATAATTCTCTATGCATATGCTCTGATGTTCTCATTTTCTTTCATCTTCAGTGATTTCATCTTTGTTTTCTAGCTCTATAACTTTGCTTGCTTTGTAAACTTGTCTCCAACATATAGTGCTTCCAGTCTTGATCATATTTCATGTGTCGAGTCCAAATCCTTTACTTTAGTAAATTCTCCTTCTGATAATGCACTGATTTAGGATTCCCTTGCAACCATATTGTATGAGAATAGCTTCTTTTGATCATCACTGGCTTTCTCTAATTCATCCTCAGTCGCTATCGTTTCCTTCTTCTTTGTTATCATCCAGTAATCAATTCTCAGACATAGAAAATGTGTTATCATCTTGTTCTATCAACTGTCAAAGTTTTCAGGGTCAAACTTTGGACTATCCTTCCTATAGTAAGTCATCTTAAAGATCACCTCAAGCTATTAAAATTTCTCTCTGAGGACCAATAGATCTGATACCAATTATTGGGAATAATAGTCCAAAAGACAACTGAGAGGGGGGGTGAATCAATTGTGATATAGATGATTAAACTTTAACTTTATAAATCAAATCTGCAAATATAAAAGATAACACATTAATGTTAGAGTAATCATCTATTTACACTTATTAATTAGATCACTTTGATTTAATTAATTAAGTTGTCTATTACTATATTTTACTTAAGCTATCTCTTAGGTGCATTATAATTAATATTTATATTAATTATTAATGTGCAAACTTAGCTTTTCTAATTTTTAGGGTTTTGTTCACCTTTATAGGTTGAACTTTGTAATTTATTTTTCATTAATTTAGATTATAATTTTGCTCTCACATTTTGAGCAACTTCTGATTTATTCTTTTTCCTCCTTCTGCTTCTCTCTTGTAACAGGTTATTTGCATGCAGGTATTCTTGGCATTTTGTAGATTTATATTTCTCAAATCCTACATGGTATTAGAGCCACACTACTGCTACCTAGTCTAGTACCAACGTGCCACTCTGGTGCCACCTACGCATAGCCTGCAATTGGCCTCCCACCAACGCTTGTTGATTCGGTTGTTTGAGCTCTCATTTTTGGCATCAAAGTAGAGTCTTCTTTTTCCTCCATCTCTGCATCTGGTTATAATTTTTCTTCTCATTTTTTGTGCTTTCTATAGTGGTCTTTTGTTGTACAGGAGGATATAATTATACATTATGGGGGGGTGCATTTTATTTCTATACTTTAATTCAGAAATGACCCTTCTACTTCCGTCTACTTCTTCTCTCAATATCGGATCCCTCTGTGGCCTGACTGACGCCACACAATTATCACACCTGGAAATCACACATGACCAGGATACTCATGTCACATAGCTTATGGTCATGTCTGGATGAGAACCAACCTACTATATAGTGTCCATTTGAGGTCCTTCAGCATAGGAACAAAATGGATGAAGCCATGGGTTTGATTGCACTACACATTTCAGACAACCTCCTATTTCATCTGGATGGTTTGACCACTCCTCACGCTTATTGGGGAAAGTTTGAAGATCTTTTTGGCACTGTGAATGCATTCAGGGCACTTCATCTTGATTCAGAGTTGACATCCTTCTCTCCTAAGAGTTTTTCCACCATTGAGGACTTCTTGATGAAGTTCAATGCTCTCCACTCACTTTTACAGGGATGTGGGAAGACCAAATCAGATGATGAGTGTATCTTTCTGATACTCTCAAAGCTTCGTGGAGAGTTTCAGATTTTCTCCTCCAATTTCTATTCCACTATGGATGCCTTGGGTCCTAGGCACAATATGCCTTCATTTGTGGCCTTCTATGATTAGTTGACATAAGAGCAGTCAAAGATTCAAGAGTTGCATGATACTTCAGGCTCTATGAGCCATGCTTTGGTTGCTCACCCATCTCCATGGAAATTGGAGCAAAAACATGTATCATCATCCACAAAATCTTGGAAGGATTCTCCTTCCCAACATTCCTCTGGCCCACCTCCTTCACCTAAGGGGAAATCAAAGATAGACAAACCCAAGTGTACTTATTTCAATAAGTTCAATCCTGATGAGTCTCAGCGCTTTCAAAAGAAGGTAGATGGATATGCCCAACAGATTGCTAATTTGACAGCTCTTCTTCATAAGAGAAACATTGACATTCCTTCTTCCTCTTCTCTCTGGTATTCTTCATCATCATCTTAGGCAGATGGGTCAGACAACAGAAAGGGTCATGCCTTATGTACATCTGCTATAGCTCCCTCTTCTCGATGGTTGCTGGATTCTATTTCTTCCCATCATATGGCATCTTCTCAGAGTTCCTTCTCATCTTTTGCGGCCTCTCCTACCCCACACATCTTGATGGGGAATGATATTTTTATGCCCGTGTGTGGTCAAGGTTATATTGACATCAATGGTGGTGCATTCCACGATGTACTATGTGTTCCATCCTTGTCATCAAACCTTCTCTCCATTTATGAGATTACTCATAGTGGGATAGAGAAGATAGTTGAGTTCATTGCAGATTCTATCCACATCCAAGATCGTGTGACTAGCCGCATTGTTTCTACAGGGATAGTTTATCATGTCACCCACTTGTACTCCTTCTCCCATTTTGGTCTACCATCTCCTATGTCAGAGAATATCTCTCCTACTTCACGAGTGCCTAGGGAGAAGAAGTCAGGTCACCTGAACTTCTATGTTTCTCCTGAGATTAGTGTTTTGGCTTCTCTACCTCCTCCTCATGTTGTGCCTTCCTTTTTTCAACATGATTCTTCTTCAATAGTTCCTATTATGGTCGCTCCCTACATCGAGCCTTCCCCTCCAGTTTTTGAGGGCATATCCAAGGAAATTCATCTCCTCTCTACTGACAGATTCAGCCCATCTATTGGCCCACCTTCATTGGGGATTCCATTCCAGGAGTCCCATTCATTCTCCTTTGAGCACCAGCTCGGCCTTCTAGTTTCACTGCTCATTCAGGGGTTCCCTTGTTACTTTGTACCTCTGTTTCTTCCACATTGGAGTTCCATTGGTTTGATCATTCCTACAGGGATTCCATCATTCTAGGGGGACCTTGCTATTTTTTCCCTCTCTCATAGGGGGTTTTATTGTACTTATGGTTTTGAGAGAGTCTCTTGAGCCATTCTTTTCTGCATTTTCTTCTATCTCTTCTTGGAGCAGGGTTTTTCCCATGCGGTTTTCTCTATTTCTCCACTTTACAAAGATTTGGTTGTGCTTGGGTACCTGATTAGGCCTTGTTGCCGGGACCCATCTTTTCTTGCTTTCATAGCTATGCTAGGTTAGCTTACCTCCTAAGCTTCACTTAAGGGGGGTGTTAGAGTAATCATCTATTTGCACTTATTAATTAGATCACTTTGATTTAATTAATTAAGTTGTCTATTACTCTAGTTTACTTAAGCTATCTCTTAGGTGCATTATAATTAATATTTATATTAATTATTAATGTGAAAACCTAGCTTTTCTAGTTTTTAGGGTTTCGTTCACCTTTATAGGTTGAAATTTGTAGTTTCTTTTTCATTAATTCAGATTATAATTTCGCTCTCACATTTTGAGCAACTTTTGAGTTCTTCTTTTTCCTCCTTCTGCTTCTCTCATGTAACAGGTTATTTGCATGCAAGTACTCTTGGCATTCTATGGATTTGTATTTCTCAAATACTAAAAGTAATAGCCAACACCATAACACAATATTTGTTGTCAAGGAAACCCTATTAAAGATAAAACCCCAGTAGGAAGTAACACCCACAGATAATGTACTAAGAGTATAGTATCCCTATTAAAAGATATTAGCCCTGTTACGAGCTTGTTACAACATTATAGTACATAGTCCTTGTTAGGAGACAGACCCTGTTAGGAGTCAAATGAAATAGTAGGCTCACTTCCCAAAGAAGGTTAAAGCCACCCTCAAGGATTTACAATCCGCACAAGTGTATACAGAAAATACACAATCAAAGAACTGTCTGCCAACAACTGTCTTTGGTTGATTAGTTCTAATGAAGTATCAAGTCTGCTTTCATCCAACAGTCAACAATATTTGAAGCTTCCACACATGCCTTCTCCTTTATTCTTTATCACACTTCTCCATAAGAATTATCTTTCATATATACCCTTACACAATAACTTATTAGGTCGGCCAGTTAAGCTTTCCTAATGCATAATTAATTAGGCTGGCCAATTAAGGCTTTCCATCATACAAATAATTACATATCCCCTTGCTAAGATACACATGGTATCTAAGAAAAGTATACAACATTTATAATTCATTACATATACTTCTAGATCCACAATTCATGCTCAAAATTAATTTCACACGCTACATGTCTGAAGTCGGCCAGGAAATAGATCTTCTCGAGAATACACACCACAGATGACTTCATCAGTCTTCAATAAATAATCAAACTCAACCCATTACTCTAACATATGTCAGCTATACATTCATAAGCTCGGAAGTTCTAAAATATCTCCGCTAGAAAGATATACCTAAAACACAAAGACCTGCTCTGCCCAAAATCATAGTTGCAGTCTAGAATACTAGTCTTCACCAAATGAACTATTACATCCACATAATGTAACATAAAGTCAAGCGACCTTAGGAATAAGTTCAGCACACATCCTTCTACATAAATCCAACTTTGATCATTTTGACTCATCCGTACAGTGTCAGTACACTCGTTCCAGTTAAGTAGCCAGTATGTCTTCTCCATAGATATATATGTTGACATTAGTGAAAAAACATGAATATCAACAACATGATCAGTAGCCAAAATTGATATCATCCAACATAGCCACCATTTTCAATGTACATTCTAAACCATGTGCTTGAAAACATGTAACTCTGTGAATCAATGTTTTCAAAATCTTGTGTGGTTTTTCCAGCCATATGAATTGATCATGCACTCTTCTCAACACATAACAAATCCAATCTAGATGGAATTTGGTAGGAATGTGCAAAAAATAAATCAAAACCTTCTCTTGTAGATGTTTGTGGTCAACTTCCAACTTTCTATTGATGCACATACCCTTGTTTTCTTTCTAGATCGCTTAAGCTCCCAATTCTTTAATTCTAAAATGGATATAAGACCGAAGATCTTCAATCATCATCAAACCACGAGGAATATTGGATAGAGCACTAGACAAATAAATCTCAGCTTCTTTTCTTGGATGTAGTTTGAATATGGGCCGAGGTTCCTCAAAAATGTTCACTAGAACTAGTGTATCAACATTCTTTACCATTACGATGAAGTGAAAAAACACATAATTATAACTACCAAATGAAATTATATCTTTCAATATACAGGTTAGAGTTCTAGGAAAATTCAATATGAAATAGACTCTAGATCTAAATAAAAAATTAACCTTTTGAACAAAGTAGCTTAAGATAGCTCTCAAATTCTCAAATCAAAGTAAAAAGGTGTGAAAATAGGTTACTTGACCCTTTAAATAATGTTAGAGAAATAAACATTGCGTACTTCAATGGTAGGAATAGTGACATCATCAGTTAACACTTATCCACCATTTTTTTTCTCAACCAACAACAATATTCGCTATCAAATAGATATTGACTTTGAAATCTTAGTGCGGGGTAAAAGCACAATAATTTGTCACCCTTTTACAAAGGAAAAGGATGACAACACCAAAACTGTAAAACTTCAAGGGCATAAAATTCACATTTCTGTTGAGAATTTCAAGATGATGTAAACTAATGAAATGTGTGAAATAGGCTGAATTATATGCTTATAATTTTTTTTAAAAAAATTGAACCAAAATTAATATTTTTTTTGAATTTTTAAGGTCTATTTTTCATTTCGTGAAAAATACTATAAATCAGAGAGTTTACTTCCCGCCAAATCATTATAAGTAAAACATTATTTTTTCCTCCAATTTCAAAATATGTTTTAGATGACATGTATAGCTAGTGCCCAAAAAAAAAAAGAAGTGTTTTCGGTCTATACTTTTCCCATTATAAGTATTCAAAGTTGAACTTAGTTGAAATCAACCATTTTTGTCTCCCGCCATTTTTCCCCTATCAAAACTATACCAAAAACCAAATAAATTACATATTATTGAAGATGACTCTCCTCTCTAGTGTTATCTATGATTTTAAATTTTTTTTGAATTGATTTACTATTTTTTTACATTTTTTGAATCAACGACTTCCAAAAGCTTTAATAACCTACATGCATCTTTTAACAAATTTGTTCAATGTAATGTAGTCAAAATAATATAAAAATTATATGTCAAGAATCGTAGTTCCGAGATCTACAAAAGGGTACTTTTAGTTTTTTTACATTGTTAAGTTTCAATAGAGAAAAAACCAGCAAAAGTGAGCACTTGCTGATTTGGTGTGTTTTTGGAGGTTTGGTTGCCAAGATGGCATGCCACATAGGATGACTCGGCTGATTATAACTCAGCTGAGTACTACTCGGCCGAGGGTAACTCAGCCGATTCTAAGCAAGTGGTCGGCCACTCGCAAGCGGTCGCTTGGGCGACCAACCCTTTCATTTTCAAAGGTATATATAAAAGTTCTTTTTAAAAAAACTAAATATCAATTGCGAATTTAAATACAAGTTTCATAGTATATAGAGTTTTTT
>MU225696.1:1050300-1061924 GCA_018584345.1 Thuja plicata
TTCTAGAGTTTTGAGCTATGTGTACCTAATATTGAAAATTGAGTACGTAATGAAAATGTAGATATCTAATGATCAAGTTATGACAAAGATTTTTGACACATTATCAAGTAATAAATATATATATCTTAAATTAATTCCCTACATAATCTCAAATGGTACATGTATAATTATGTTTTTAGTTTACGTTATATGGTTAAATTATATGATTTTATCTGATTTAAAGTTTATACATATAAATTTGTTTCAAAATTTTGGATTTGGGTTTGCGTTTATGTTTCAGAATTTTGGATTTGGGTTTGCGTTTATGTTTCAGAATTTGAGTTTGCATTTGCGTTTAAGTTTGGAATTGCATTTAAATGTTTTGAAATAACATCAATATATTATATTTTTATTTTACGTTATGGTTAAATTATATGATTTTACCTGATTTAAAGTTTACAAGTATAAATGTTTCAGAATTTTAGATTTGGGTTTGTGTTTATGTTTTAGAATTTTGAGTTTGGGGTTGCGTTTAAATGTTTCAGAATTTGAGTTTGTGTTTGCGTTTATGTTTCAAAATTTGAGTTTGTGTTTGTGTTTATGTTTCAGAATTTGAGTTTGCGTTTGCATTTGCATTTATGTTTAGATTTATATTCAACCTAAAAAAATTCATTTCTAGAAAATGAAGAAAAAAACAATTAGATTATAATGCTACATAAAAAAAATCTAAAAAAATTCATTTCTAGAAAATGAAAAAAAAAACAATTATATTCTAATGCTACATAAAAAAAATAATTTTACACATATGCATAAATAGAGTAAAACATTTAAACAAACAAAAAAAAAGGGGGGCCTACCTAGTACTTGGCCGAGTAGTCACTTTCACCCCCACACGCTTGATTCTAGCCCCTCAAAGTGCAAATGAGGGGCTAGCAGGTTATTTTTAGCCTTTTAAAATAATGCAATATACTCGGCCGAGTACCTCTCGGTCGAGAGTCCGCTTCCACGCTGGTGCCACTCAGCGGCGCGTGGCAGCCATGATGACTCAGCCGAGTAGAACTCGGCCGAGAATGGCAAGAATCTGCACCCTGAAATGTCCCTAGGGGTGACAAATTATTGTGCATTTACCCTGTGATCTATACACAATCTCAAATACAAAATCATAGAAACTTACACCATAATGTGCATATACATCTTTATCTCTCTTGATTCTAGGGGATAGGTAATGAATTTTTATTTAAGTGATCCCCCTAACCAAATAACATGCTTAGTTTACCAATGAAACCTCCACATTTCTTGAACTTGTGGAGTTCTCAGTCAACTCAGAGGAATTCAATTAATCTTTCTTTTCCCATGTCTTCTTCATATCACTTTTGACTTTGTCAACATTAGAAACCTTCTTTCCTTTTCCATCTTTTGACTTATGAGAAGATTGATTCTTAAACTGACATACTTTATCCAAATGACCTATCTAATGACAGACAAAACATGTCATACTTGTTGAATTCCAAGGACCAGCATTACCTCTCATAGTTATCATTCTACAATTCATTGCTAGGTGTCCATGGTTACCACATGCATAAAATGTAGTGTTGAATTGTCTTTCCCTTCTACCAATATTTACCAATGGAATAGGTGACCTAGGTGCATATACTCTTGACCTACAATTTCAGATTTGTGTCCATATTTGTTTAATGAAAAACAATATCCATCAAAGTTACAACCATTGGAACTATTTCTAGATCTACACTCATATGAAACATGACCATGCTTGTGACAATTGTAACAATAAAAATTAAAAGAGTAGGGTCTATTCATAGGTATGCTCCTACACACATTTTTGTTGAAGATAATTATTCAATTGTTTATTTTCATTGATGTATACACAAATGTAGTGATGTTACACAAATGTCTATACCTAAACTAAGTACATTCAGTGTATGCTAAGCTCTCTCAGGAATTGAATAAGACTCAATATCTGCTAAAGTGATTTTCAGTTCTAACCGAGTTCACTTGGGCATTGAAGGATTACAATGTTAACCAAGTTATGCATTTAGTGTTAGCCGACTAACAACAGTTTACATTTTATGTTTAATTAGTTATATGAAGCCGACAAACTTAAGTTTTATTATTTATTTGGAAGGTTATTCAGAACGACTTGATAAGGCTTATCATATATATACAAGGTCAAGTTTGGAATGACTGTTTGAGTTTTGTGATATGAAGAGTGAAGGTGAAATAAGAGGGAATTCTGATTAAGGACAGAATATCCAGACACAGCTGCAATAGAATATTCAATCAATAAGGATCTAGTTTAAAGCTAGAGAAAAGATTTGAATCAGCAAAGACAGTTTCTTCTTCAAACAACTCAATCCATTGTTACTCTCTAACAATTATAGCAGTGATCCAAATCTCTTTAAAGAGTAGTTAACAATCTTTCATAAATCCTCTCACAAGGTGACATTTCTACATTGAAGTGTTTGAAGAACTCTACCAAGGCCACTCCTAACAGGGTGATTAAATCATCTAACAAGGTCACACCTAATAGTGTGTTATGTAACCTTTAACAGGGTTGGATCCTAACAAGGCTCACTTCAGAAAAGTGAAAACAAATAACTAGTTGAAATTGGTGGTTTTCCCAAATTGGGTTTCCATGTTAAATCTTGGTGTCATTTGTACATTTTCTTTGATTTATGATTTATGTTTCTACACTTAATCGCTAAAGGATAATCACAGTTAATATCTTAAGATTTCTTTGTTAACCGAGTAATAACATAATATCTTTGTTAACCGAGTAATAACATAATATCTTTGTTATGAATGTTTGAGTTTTGTGATATGAAGAGTGAAGGTGAAATAAGAGGGAATTCTGATTAAGGATAGAATATCCTGACATAGCTGCAATAGAATATTCAATCAGTAAGGATCCAGTTTAAAGCTAGAGAAAAGATTTGAATCAGCAAAGACAATTTCTTCTTCAAACAGGTCAATCCATTGTTACTCTCTAACAATTATAGCAGTGATCCAAATCTCTTTAAAGAGTAGTTAACAATCTTTCATAAATCCTCTCACAAGGTGACATTTCTACATTGAAGTGTTTGAAGACCTCTACCAAGGCCACTCCTAACAGGGTGATTAAATCATCTAACAAGGTCACACCTAACAATGTGTTATGTAACCTTTAACAGGGTTGGATCCTAACAGGGCTCACTTCAGAAGAGTGAAAAACAATAACTAGTTGAAATTGGTGGTTTTCCCAAATTGGGTTTCCATGTTAAATCTTGGTGTCATTTGTGTACATTTTATTTGATTTATGATTTATGTTTCTACACTTAATCACTAAAGGATAATCATAGTTAATACCTTAAGATTTCTTTGTTAACCGAGTAATAACATAATATCTTTGTTAACCGAGTAACAATGATAAGTTTGTTTAAGACATCTAAGGGACTTGCATTATTTTTTGTGGTAAATGATTCACCCCTCCCCTCTTAGTTACTCAACCCATTTTCAAAAATTGGTATCAAAGAATTTGGTGCTTTTAGGGAAGGTTTCGAGGCCTAAGCTAAAGATCAGAGATGTCTTACAGAAGGGAGATCCCCAAGCTTAACAAAGACAACTTTGTTGCATGGCAATAGTGGATGAGGATACATCTATCTAATATTGGAGATACTGGTTTGCAATTCTTGGATGACAAGTATGTGGAACCACCGACACCTATGTCTGTGGATCAGATTGTGGACATGAATAATCATAACATAATGATGATTGATATAGCTTCTTCACTTAGCTATTTAGAATTTGATGAAGTCAAGGACTACCCTACTTCCTATGATATGTGGAAGAAACTACATGATATCCATGGAGGAGATGAAAATCTAAAGAGAGCCAAAGAAAAAAGTCTCAGAGGTCAGTTTGATCAAATGAAAATGAAAGAAGGAGAAGACATTACAAAATATATTGAAAGAATAAAGAAAAGTGTCAGTGCCATCAAAGCTGTTAGTGGAACAATTGAAGAAAAAGTAGTGGTTAGTAATGTATTGAGAACTTTACTTCCTATATATGCAATTAGAGTTTCAGCTATTCAAGAGATGAGGTGAAGTAATGATATAACTCTAGAAGCACTGGTTGGAAGGCTAACAACTTTTGAGTTGGACAATTTTGACAATTAGTCTCCTAATCCTAGCAATTTTAAGTCTACATTTAAAGCTAAATTAAACCTTGGTAAGATGGATATAAACTCAAAAGGACAACAAATTGACAGTGACAGTAATGATGAATCTGATGATGAAGATCTAGAAATCATTGAAGCACTACTTGTAAAGAGAGATGCCAAAGGAAAAGGAAAGTAAAAAGGAAGAATAGCACTGATTTTATTTTCATATGATGTGGTTGGTCACATTGCTGCTAAGTGTCCAAACAAGGAAGAAAAAGGTGAGAGAAAATTCAACAAATACAAAGGAAAGAAAGATTTCAAAATTTACAAATTCTACAAGGACAAAGGTAAGAATTTTTTTATATTGCTAAAGATTCTAATAGTGATGAAGATGAAGATGAACTGGTTTACATTGCTATTAAGGATGAGTTAGACAATGAAGAAAATAAAAAGACTGCACTTTTCTCTCATATTAGCAAAAATGACACTTGGATAATTGATAATGGTTGTTCTCACCACATGACTAGTGACAAAAATACATTTGAACGCCTTAAGAACTATGATGGTGGGAGTGTCAATTTTGGGAATGATGAACCTTGCTATGTGAAAGGTAAAGGTTGTATTTCTCTAACTAAAGGAATCCAAAGTGATAATTCTTATTGGGTTGAAGGACTAAGATGTAATCTACTAAGTGTGGCACAATTGAATAAAATTGGTTTCAAGGTAGAATTCATGAAGGGTAAGGCCAAGCTCCTAGATGGTAAGGGAAACCTAGTTGGAACTAGAAAGAAAACAAAAGATAATCTATTCTATCTTGATCTCACTAAAAGTTCATGTTTTATTGAACAAGTAAAAGAAAGCTGGTTATGGCATAAAATATTGTGTCATGTGAATTTTGATAACCTGGTCAACATAAGTGAGAACAAAAGAGTAAGAGGTATTCCTATTTTCAAGAAACCTGAATTGGCAATATGCAAACAATGTCAAATTGGGAAGATGGGAAAAACTAGTTTCAAGACCAAGAATTACAATACTGAAGAAGTCTTGGAATTAGTGCATACTCATCTGTGTGGACCAATTGAAGAAACAAGTTACACATGAGAGAATTATTTCATCCTATTTGTTGATAACCATTCTAGAATGATGACTATTATGTTTCTCAAAGAAAAATCAGAAGCTTTTCAAAAATTTAAGTGGTACCTTTCAAGAGTTGAGAAGGAAACAGGAAAGAAAATTAAATTCCTAAGATCTGATAGAGGAGGTGAATTCATTTTTAATGAGTTTAATGAATTCTGCAATGAAAGATGAATCAAGAGACAAGTATCTGCCCAAGGTACACCAAAAAAATGTGATAGCAGAAAGAAGAAACAAATCTATTATGGATTGTGCAAGAACCTTGATGATTGAAAACAATATTGCAACCAAATACTAGAAGGAAGCCATCAAAACTATAGTACACACCTTGAATAGAGTTTAACTAAAGAAAGGTACTGAGCAGACACCTTTTGAATTATGGTATGGCTATAAACCCAATGTTTATTATTTCAAATTATTTGGAAGTAAATGTTACATCTTGAAGGAAGCAAGAAATGGAAAATTTGATGTAAAAGGTGATGATGGTATATTCCTAGGCTACTCCTATAAAATAAAAGAATATAAATGTTTGAATATTGCTACTCAAAAATTCATAGAAAGTGTACATGTAAAGATTGATGAGTTTGCAGAGAGAAGTGAAGAATAGAGCAGTAAAGATCATGAAGACTACATAAAATTTGTGTATTATGAACCTGATACTATACCTAGGACCCAGGAAATGGTGATTGGACAACAACCATGTCAACCACTAATTTCATCATCACAAACCTTATTTCAAACTATGTAACCCGAGTTGCTAACTATTGAAACCGAGTCATAGAAAGAGGGAACTGAGTCACAAACAGAGGCACCCGAATCTCAGATAGAGGCACCCGAGTCTCAGACAATGGATCCTGAGTCTCAGTTGGAAGTACAGAACAAAATGTTTGAGCATGGTGAACCAAGTGGAGCAAGCCCAGAATAAAAAGGGAAGGAACCTATACTTTCCAATATGTTAGAAGGCATCATGCACCCAAGAAATTAATTGGAGATCAAACATAATCAAGGAACAAAATTAAAGGTACATGTTTGCTTAGTGAAATTGAACCTAGATCCATTAAAGATGCGTTGAATGATGAAAGTTGGATAGAAGAAATTAAAGAACATATTAAGAAGATAGAAAAGAAAAAAAACCTAGAATCTTGTACCTAGACCAAAAGACAAGAATGTGATTGGTACTAAGTGGGTTTTCAGAAACAAGATGAATGAAAAAGGTGAAGTTTGTAGAAACAAGGCAAGACTAGTGGGTAAAGGATATTCTCAAGAAGAGGGTATTGATTATGGAGAAATTTTTTCTCCTATTGCAAGACTTGAAGGAGTCAGAACTCTTCTAGAATATGCAACACATAAAGGATTAAAGGTATACCAAATGGATGTAAAATATGCATTCTTGAATGGAATTTTGGAAGAGGAAGTCTATATTGAGAAATCTGAAGGTTTTGTTGATCCTAAAAAAAGGAATATGGTTTACAAATTTCACAAAGCCTTGTATGGGCTGAAACAAGCTCCTAGAGCCTGGTATGAAAGATTGCATGGTTACCTAGTAAGTATTGTATTTGAGAGAACTAATGATAATAGTATCTTTTACATCAAAGAAGGACCTCAGGACAAGATACTATTAGCAGAGATATTTGTTGATGATATACTATTCATTGGACATGATTATTTATGTAAAGCATTCTCCGAGGCTATGAGTAAGGAATTTTAGATGTCTATGTTTGGAGAAATAAAATTCTTTGTTGGTTTAAAATTTCATCAGATGAAGGATGGTATCTACATTACTCCATCTAAATACATCAAAGAGATACTAAAGAAATTTGGAATGGAAGATTCCAGACCAGTTGGGACACCTATGTCTACTAGACATAAGTTTTCTAGGGATGATGACTCAAAGGAGGTAAATTAGACTACTTACAGATCCATGATTGGTAAACTTCAATATGTTGTTCATACTAGACCTGATATTGAATTAGCAGTTGGTATTGTTGCAAGGTTTTCAGATCATCCTAGAGAGACTCATTTGATGGCTATCAAAAGGATTCTGAGATATCTTAAGGGTATTGAAGATTATGGTATAAGAAAGGAGGAAAATTTGATTTGAAGACTTTTACCGATGCTGATTGGGCAGGAAGTGTTTATGACAGAAAGAGAACCAGTGGTGGAGCATTATTTCTTGGTAAGAGGTTAGTGTCTTGGACCAACAAGAAACAAAATTGCATCTCTGAGTCTACAGCAGAGGAAGAATATGTTGCTGCAGCAGTAAATTGTTCAAATATCATAGGGTTCAAACAACTATTGTTAGGTATGAAGGAGGAAATCAAAGAAGCAATCATTATCTACTGTTACAACACTAGTGCTATTAACATTTCAAAGAACCATGTGATGCATACTAAGACTAAACATATTACAATAAAGTATTATTTCTTGAGAGAATTGGTTCAGGACAAGGAAGTAAGGTTAGAATATGTGAATACTAAAGAAAAAATTATAGACATATTCAAAAAACCTTTACCTAAGGATGCATTCTTGTATCTTAGAGGAAATCTAGGGGTGATTCCCCTAACTAAAGCTCACTAAAACATAGTTTAGTGATGCATCAACCGAGATACAGTACATATCTAACAAGTTGATGTAGATTGTCACAGCTTATTGCATATGAATCAACATTAGGTACACTACAATTTCATTGGATAGAGTCTTTGGAATTTGGATGTCAAAGAGGGAGAGATTATTGATGTCATGTAAAAAAAATTATTAAAGGAAAATATTATTAATGACAGAGGGAGAAATTTTCTCAGAAATAGAGATTAGTGTAAGAGGGAGAAATCTATATTTTAGTGACTATGAAGATAGAGGGAGTGTTCTAGATGAGAATCAGAATGAAGCTAAGGACATTAATAAAATTTTATTCTTATTTTTTTTGCTCCAAAATTCTTTGCATTATGACATGTTGTGTTGCCATCAATGCCAACACTACTACATTTGGGGCCAAATTTTGACAGAAGTTTCTGACGGGTAACTTTTTCTTATGAATTTGGTTTTTTTTTTTTGTAATAGGCCCCAATGATGTCAGTATTTTGATGGGTGTTTAATTGACCATTGAAATTCTGACAGATTCAGGGTATACATTAAAAAAAAGTGAAACAACCTCATCATTTTTATTTCGATTGGAGAGCAGGAGAAAATGAGCGATAGCTGAGCATGGGAGAAGGTATGTGATTTCTTCATCTTTTGAGCTTCTAGCATCATATTTGAATGCATTTAATTTTATTTTTGAGGGAGTTTCTCTCTAAAATTACCACATTCTATTGGTGTTGTGCCCTAGCCAGTTCTTTATCTCTATTATTTGATGTTATTGGTGCTTGTGCTCAAGGATATCGATTCACTGTATTCAAATGTTTGGATTCACATTTGTTGATATTACTGGCATATGTGTTTACTGACACCATTGTATATTATTGTCACTGAAATGACCACATTCTACTGGTGTCATTCCCTAGCCCATGCTTTAACTCCATTATTTGATGTTATTGGTTCTTGTGCTCAAGGATATCTATTTTTTTGAAATGTTGACTGTGGTTATCAAATGGACAGCCCGTGAGCTTCTAGCTAGGCGTCATTTTTATTGATATCTTAGGGAATCAAATGTATTGTATCATTGATAGTTGAGACTTTATTAAAAGGAAATAGGACAAAGAACTATTTTTATTTAGTTTCTCTATTTTGATCCCTAGGTGGCTTACAACCCTAGAGAAGTATATGCAGATTTGCGGATCAAGTAGCAGGATACATAGCAGCTGATAATTCATAAGAAATCCATGCATCCAATTTGAATAGAAATTAATATAAAGAACTAGGGTCCTCCAATGGCCCCATCATCCAGACCTTGACTGTCCCCTCAACCAGTGACCCTTCAAAACCAGGTTATCATGCAATCAGTGAGTGATCCTTCATTCTCCTGGTCTGCCCTGCATCCAAACATATTGGAAATACACAATAAAATGATAACAAGTCTTTCACAATCCCCCTTCCCCCAAGGAACACTATCAACCATCCCTTCCACATATCATTTCACTTTTGTATGAGTGGATTGTGCAGGAACAGTTAACATTAAACAAGAAGCAAACTCCTCAACACATCTTGGAAACCATTGAATTCAATAATAAATTAAACCTAATACCAACACTATTCCTTCCATTCACTTCTACCAAGAATAAAGCATTTAATTCATTCAACATTACATATAATCATTAGACAGTTACATTTCTTGACTGTGTAGAGGAACAGTCAAGACCAAAATGATCAAAACTACTTTCACCCTTGCACAAGCTATTCCAAACTTCAAGTAAAATGAGCAATACRCWATATCAAATCATTCATATTCATAGTAACCATTYGAAGGATCATTTTGTCAATGAACCCTCTGAMTGTACCCYTGYGGMAGAGAAAGGAAACCTCAAAATAGAGAAAGGAAACTTAGTAAAACCAGTCTATGCTGATGTTTGTGAGGGTACAATCATGATAAGTGCCTCTCAAACCTCTCCAAACATGTAATATTGTCTTTAAATACTTTATTGATCTGTTCTAAACATTAACCAAATCAAACCTACATTTGAATCCACACACAATAACCCTAAAATGAAGGGTTTTGTATCCTTTAATGAATCTCAGTCACTGGTAGCGCATAGACAGTCAAACCAGTAGTCTCTAAAGCATTCAATAAGTGACTGGATTGTATTTAATACACACTATTCCTTCCATTCACTTCTAAAAAGAATAAAGCATTTAATCCATTCAACATTACATATAATCATTAGACAGTTACATTTCCTGATTGTGTACTAGAGGAACAGTCAAGACCAAAATGATCAAAACTACTTTCACCCTTGCACAAGCTATTCCAAACTTCAAGTAAAATGAGCAATACGCTATATCAAATCATTCATAATCATAGTAACCATTCAAAGGATCATTTTGTCAATGAACCCTCTGACTGTACCCTTGCGACAGAGAAAGGAAACCTCAAAATAGAGAAAGGAAACTTAGTAAAACCAGTCTATGCCAATGTTTGTGAGGGTACAATCATGATAAGTGCCTCTCAAACCTCTCCAAACATGTAAGATTTTCTTCAAATACTTTATTGATCTCTTCTAAACATTAACCAAATCAAACCTACATTTGAATCCACACACAATAACCTTGAAATGAAGGGTTTTATATCCTTTAATGAATCTCAGTCACTGGTAGCGCATGGCCAGTCAAACCAGTAGTCTCCAAAGCATTCAATAAGTGATTGGATTGTATTTAATACACACTATTCCTTCCATTCACTTCTACCAAGAATAAATAATTTAATCCATTCAACATTACATATAATCATTAGACAGTTACATTTCCTGACTGTGTACTAGAGGAACAGTCACGACCAAAACCATCAAAACTACTTTCACCCTTGCACAAGCTATTCCTCACTCTTAATGAGTTATAAACATGCCATTGTTTCAATTTTTCTTGCGAGTTATGATAATTTTTGTAAACATGTCATTGGTTCAGTTTAGTGAACCAATGGCATGTTCACAACAAAGAAATAGAGTGATAATAATATGCTAAAAATTGTATTTTATTTAATACATGCCAAAGGACCAGTCCCAACAATTCTTAAACATAATTTATCTGATATGATGAATTCTTAAACAATTAAGGTTGGAGTAGACATAGTTATCATAGTTTTTTTGTGTGGTACAAGGAAGATTTGGCTAATTAAGAGTGAGGCCTTCTTTAGAATCTCATATAAATTTGGCCGATTAAGATGAGAAGAAAAACATAATTCATTAGTTAAATTTTTCAATTTTATATATTTTTTCTCCTATTTATTAGGTGCATGAGTTGAAGGTTGAATGTAAGAGTCTTATAATGTTGTGTTACCTTAAATCTTGAGTTTTTGATACTCCTATGATGATCTTTCTCAAAAAATATTTTATTCTATTGTTGTTTTTTGAATAACATATTGGGCAAATACAAAATTGTGTACTTCTACAGGACAGTGAACACAAAATTGAAGTATCAAACAAGACTTGATCAAGTTACAAGTGGCACGTGCACTGAAATAGTAAGTAATGTAGAATAACAAAATAAGTAATCTGTTGTGTCTACATTTTGTTATTTTCTGAGATTACATCCATGTTCTATATTCACAGAATGATTCAAAATTGAAATTTACAATTCGATAAAGTACTGATGGGTGTTGTTCCCTGCACCCTCAATCAACAACTTGCCTCCATTTTATTTTTATTTACAAACTACTATATTATTTGAATATCTTTCTTTCTTGCCACAATAGGAAAGAGTTTGAGGT
>MU225696.1:1078622-1105513 GCA_018584345.1 Thuja plicata
ATATATATCTTACATTTAACATTCAACTTCTTTACATTTTAGAACATGTAGTGTGTTTTTTGAGGATTTTACCAAATCAACTTTTAACATAAATTGAAAACACCAAACTGATATCTTTCCCTTTCAAATTGAAAAAATATTTGCATTTGACCAATAACTGCAAGCAACTGAATGATAAATCCACATACTTGTATCTTTTTAAAATACCTGGAACATAAAAAATATGCCTAAGTGGTTGTCGCCATGATTTTTATCTACTGTATATGGGAAAAAAACCAAAAAAAATTGAGTAGAAAATGGTCATTTTAGAGAGAATTCATGATCAAATAAAATGCAATGCCTCCTCTCACCCTTGATCAACTTTCACCCGCTCATTTTCTCCCACTCCTTTTCTCAACAAATGAAATAAAAATGATTTGGCCAGGCGGTGATTATTCTCGATGATCGACAGGTAGCTAGGACAGTAGCTAGGACTAAAGATAACACAGCTCAAGAGACCATCATAGGTTGTCTCTTTCTACGGTCTATATTATTGACAAAATGTTTTACATTGCATTAGCTCATCAAATCTAGGGATTTGAAAGAATTTAATAGAATCTTTTCATGACAACGTATATTATTTAAGTTGATGTTGCACGAATTTATCTACTTTGCACACTTCTATACTATGAAGATGGTGATAAAGAAGCATCTCCTACCATGGCCATGCTTCTTTATCGTCGTCCTCATAGTCTACAAGTGCACAAAGTAGATAAATTCATGCAACGTCAACTTAAATAATATACATTGTCATGAAAATATTCTATTATATTCTTTCAAATCCCCATATTTGATGAGCTAATGAAAGGTAAAACATTCTGTCAATAATATAGACCGAAGAAAGATAGAACCTATGATGGTCTCTTGAGTTGTTTTATCTTTAATGTGCATATCCATCGGTATTTTGACATTTCATACTTAATTTTTGACAATAGTGCTATACCTTTGACAGTTAAAATGTTAGAGAATCATAATTTATGATAATACTTCCGACAGTAATGCTATACGTTCGACAAGGCCACCTGTCAAAGAAATGTCGCACGACTGTCACTATTCCAACAGTTACAGTTTCGAAAATAGAAATTTTTGACAGAAACTTTGATAGTAATGCTATATATCTGACAGGTATATCTGTCAGAATTAGGTGGAAACTGTCATCGGAATGGATATTTTTTGACAGTTTTTTCCGACAGTGATTGTATATTTCTGATAGGTCGTGGTGTCGGAATGCCGATGGATGAACCAAAGGAAATGTCATCATGAAGCTATTTTCATGTGCAAGTTTCCAACATGATGTGGTGTCGATAAACCAATGGATGTGTCTTCTGTCATAATTTCCTACACAAAAATGGTGACGGACTCATGTGTCAAAATGCCAACAAATGAGCGTTGGAAATTTGACAAATGGCCGTCAGAATTTGACCTCAAATGTACTAGTGCAAAAAGGGATATTATTGAAGACAATTATTCAATTGTGTATTATCATTGATGTATACACAAATGTAGTGATGTTATACAAATGTCTACCTAAACTAAGCATAGTCAATGTATGTCGAGCTCTCTCAGGCATTGAAGAAGACTCAATATCTACTAAAGTGATTTTCAGTTCTAACTGAGTTCACTCAGGCATTTCAATAATAGTCATGCATTGAAGGATTACAGTGTTAACCAAGTTATGCATTTAGCATCACTCGACTAACAACAGTTTACATTTTATGTTTAATTGGTTATATGCAGCCAACAAACTTAAGTTTTATTATTTATTTAGAAGGTTATTAAGGACTAATTGACAAGGCTTATCATATATATACAAGGTCAAGTTTGGATTGAATGTGTGAGTTTTGTGATATAAAGAGTGAAGGCAAAATAAGAGGGATTTTTGGTTAAGGACACAATATCTAGACTGAGCTGTAATAGAATATTCAATAATTAAGGATCCAGTTTAAAGCCAGAGCAGAGATCTGAATCAAAAAAGATAGTTGCTTTTTCAAACAGGTCAATCCATTGTTACTCTCTAATAATTGTAGCAGTGATCCAAATCTCTTTACAGAGTAGACTTAACAGTATTTCATAAATCCTCTCACAAGGTGGCATTTTTACATTGAAGTGTTTGAAGACCTCTAACAAGGCCACTCCTAACAGAGTGATTAAATCCTCTAACAGGGTCACACCTAACACTATGTTTTTTAACCTTTAACAGGGCTGGCTCCTAACAGGGCTCACTTTAGAAGAGTGAAAAATAGTAACTAGTTACAAGTGGTGGTTTTCCCAGTTGGGTTTCCACATTAAATCTTGGTGTCATCTGTGTACATGTTATTTCATTTGTGCTTTATGCTTCTGCACTTAATCAATAAAGGATAACCAAAGTCAATATCTTAAGATTGCTTTGTTAAGCGAGTAACAAGAGAATATATTTGTTAACTGAGTAACAATGATAAGTTTGTTTAAGACATCTAATGGAATTGGATTTTTTTTATGGTAACTCATTCACCCCTCCCCTCTTAGTTACTCAACGCATTTCCAACACATTTTTCAGTATGACCAAGCTTTCCACAGTTATAACAAGTAGGTTTGTTAGGTTTCTTACCTAGTTTGATTGGATCTACCTTATGATATTTATGTGCCTCCTTACATTTATCTTTAAAGGACTCTCCAAATTCAAATTTTCCTTCTCCTTAATAAAATAGACCGGTTGTATCTCTCTATTTTCTTTGACTATTCAGTTTTTCATCAAGCTTTTGTGAGCTTTCATTGAATTTTCTCAGTTTTTCATTTGCTTCTGAATCCCAGTTTCTAGTTCTTTCCCCATTGACTCATTCATCTTCCTAAGTATTTTATTCTCATCTAATACTTGAAGGTTCTCTATACTAGTGTCCTGCATTTGATTCTGATATAGGGTAAATTCTTGTGTTAGTTTGGAAAGATCTTCACCTTTTTCTTTTCGGGCAACATCAATAGATTTCTTGGAAGCTTCTGCACTCCTTTTTTCTTCTAGATCTTCACACATTCTAATAGACTAAATCTCAAGTTCTATTTTTAGATTATCCATATGCACTTTAAGATTCTTGTTCTTTTCCAACATATTCACCATTGCTTCTTCATATTATTCATATATACTTCCTTAAGATAGTTTTTCTATGTAGTCTTGTATTTCACTTAGTTGATCAACAAGTTCTCTCCTCTTTGCAAGAGAGTGTCTCAACTTTTCCTTTAGCTCCCTGATCATCTCTTTTGAATTATCAATTTGCATCTCATACCTATACTCTTCTATAGTAGTGGATCTTTTCCCAAGTTGTTAGACTTATCACCAAAGAGACCTAAGCTCTGATACCAATTGTTGGAAATTATAGGTACTGAGAGGGGGGAATTAGTACAAACATATATTGAACTAGTTCAACCACTGATCTAAATAACTATTGTAATGCTTTCCAAACCTATAAAGAAATTAATTGATGCAAATATAAATAAATTAGTAATAACAAGCACCAAACATTCCACACACATAACACAATTATTTTCACTTGGAAACCCTTATAAGTGGGAAAAAACCATGGTGGAGATGACACTCACAAGCCCAATACTACAACATATGAGTTTTCCCTGTTAGGAATTTTGGTTGTATTTCCAGTTTTGGTCTATTTCCCTAGTTTTGTGATCTTCACTCTAGTTTTGTGCTTAGAAGCAGAGGTCTCTTAGTTCTTGTGCCTTTTCCCTGTCAAATTTTTTAGGTTTTCAAGTCTAAATCTATGAGAATGTGCAAAAAACCTTGAAACCCTAAGTCTTGTTTGGTGTTCCGAATTGAAAGGAAACCCTAAGGCATTTTTTGCTTATGTTTTGCTGTTACTTTTTGATTCACTTAAGTCATGTGTTACATTTTGATCGCCTAGTCATATAACTTGAATGACATATTCCCTTTTTCTTCCAGACTTGGTGATTAGCTTGTGTCGCGTAGTCTCACTCAAAATTAGAATATTCCTTTAGCATTTCTAGACTTTGTGATTAGTTTGTATCGCATAGTCGCGGGATCAATGAACAGGTTAGCAGTATATGAATGGACCCATAGATAGGTCGTGATGTCACAATAAATTATCAGCAGTTAAGGATTTGTCACAAGACATCACAATCTCTTTATGTCACATAATCGCTAGATTGGTCTGAGGTTAAATAAGTTGTGAAAAGCTTTAGTCGCATGGTCTCTAGAAAGGATGCCAGTAAAGTGAAAGTTGCTGAGACTTTGTGACTAACCATATGTGGTTTTGAGATGAAAGCACAGTCAGGTTGTCACCAGATTTAGGAGATGACTTAGCTTTCCATTATGCGATGTAGAAACAAATGATCAATGAGACATGTGTCAAAAGGTAAGTGGATTTGAAAGACTTATCGCATGGTCGCCAAATGGTAATAGTTTATTCAGCAATTGTGAGACTAAGTTAAGGGCTTTTGTTTGTCGCATAGTCTTTGAAGATTTTGAGGGTATGATGGATTACTTGGAAATTTAGTGGGAGCCATCAAATGAAGTAATTAAAAGATCTTATGGTGGTCGCAAAGTCTGAGAATAAGAGAGTCCAAAAGGAAAAGTACTCACGACTTGGAGCTAAGGGTATGTCGCGAAGTCGTCAGATGAAGAAAAGGGTAAGGTATCTGTCACATTGTCTCTAAGGGTTTTGATACTTAACATTTGTGCTCTGTGATTAGGTGACTAAGGGTAGTCATGGGGTCATGCAAAGGAAATAAAACATTTAGCGATTGGGAGATAACCATGAAGGCTAAAAGTAATGGTTAGCCACGTAGTCTCCGAAAAGGATGTGAGTTAGTGCTAACCATTTGTGACTTTGATTTCTTCACTGTCACATGATCGCCAGATGATAACTTTGGTTAAAAAAGGTGAGGAAAGTTGTATAGTCATTGTGTCTCCAGAAGAATCATGGGTTAAATACTTGGGTTAGCGACAGAGAAATTGTATGTAGTCATGGGGTCGCCTGATATCAAATATTAAGAAAAGGCGGCAATATCTTATATGACAAGGTGAATTGTTCACTGTCCAATAAAAGGCTTAGATATTGATTACTGTGTGAAAAGGGGTAGCTGAGATGTATGAAAGAGAGCCAATTGCATGAAGACATGTCATCTCATTTGAATTCTATAAGGTTTTTCTGAGGATTCAGTTTTATGAATTTGATTTCCTGTCACACTCATGGAACTACGGCTAGGTTTTCAATCAATTTCATAGTATGTTGAATTAAAGACAGAATTGATATTTTTTAAAAGATGAGCCATGTGCTTGGAACGGTTACCATAAAGAGCTGATTGTGTATTCATTTTCATTCATCTTGCTTTCAGAATTTCAAAATAAAGAAGAGATAAGTATTCTGAAAGAGAAAAATTAGAGAATTGCAAAGTTTTCTATTGCTTAAAAGTCATTAAATTCCTAAGAATTGTGCTCAGGGGAGTAAGTGAATCTCGGAGATAGATTTGTTTCAGTATCGCTAAAGAAGAAGAGATTCAAGCACAGTAAACATGAGTAGAGTAGTCAGTGTAGCTTTGACCAGTGGTAGGAGTGAAAAGGTAGAAGAGGAGGCAAAGGGAAAACCAAACTATTCTGATGATTTCCTCAGGTTGCTTCCTGGTTCAACTCAAAACAAAAGAGAAAATGATAATGTGCTCACAGATTATTGTGGTGTAAGATATGTTGACACTCCAAGAACAACAGGTTTTTCACTTTTTACTTACTTCTACAAGAATTCTGATAAAGTCATCCCAGTGTCAAACCATTGGACTTGTGGTTTAGCTAGATTGATTGTTCTTGATGTCTACGTAGATGTAGATTTATTCCTAGACCTTGCCAGCCATTATGATGTTTTGTCCAAAACAATTAAAAGGAATGATGGCACTGCCCTACTTATTCTCAATAGAAATTCGTTCATACAAGCATTTGGCTTATATAGCACTATGTCTACTAGGATTGACATGACAAAATAGGAATAGAGATATATATTAAAGCTTGGTATAGCCAGAGGACAGTTGTAGAAGCATATGCTTAAGGAAGTGAGGAAGTATTTGGATCCTATGTCTGGGACCAGCCCTTATTACTACAAGGACTTTCACTTCTACATAAAATACATCGCCTGTGCCCTATGTAGAGTGCTAGGGATAGATGGGGAAGTAGAAAAAATCAATGCTGGCATATTGATGATGGTGCTGGATTTGCAGGAGGTGCATTCTAGCACTAGTTATGATTACATACAGCATATCATAGATAAAATACATGAGGGATTCATTGCAACTTAGAAGAAGTTGAAAGACCCTAAGGAAAAGGAGCCCAAGTTTTTCCATTATTCCATTCTTATGCATCTTCTGTTATACTTTGATTTTGTGATCATGAATGTGAATAATTTGGCCCCTCAAAGGTTTTACCAGGAAGGACCTAATCCTATCCAATTCTGGGTAAGGATTTGGAATTATACGTCTAAAGATTGTGACTATTGTGCTTTTCAAAATTGGATTGTGTATCCAATTGTACAAAGTCTGGGTATTAGCAGGACAAGGATCCCCATTAAGGTCATGCAAATACTAAGGCCAAATGAATACATGGATAAGTGGGAGGGAAAACATAATTGGGGTGATTTGTTCTTGGAAGAAAATTATACTATCATCAGGGTATATGGGTGTATTCATCCACCTCATCTCTTACCTTACTATGTACCAGCAAGAGTGACTACAATGGAGTTTATATGGAAGTTTTTGTTAACAGACAATGAGCATTTTGCACCGCACAAGAAGGGGACTTTGACCCCTAGATAGTTCAAAATTTATAATTTTACAATTGGTAAAGGTGCTATTGATGCAGTAAGTCAATGGTTGGAAGGATGCAGAATGGGGGCAACTTCTTATAGATATATTGACCTGGAAGGCTTCATGGTAGCGGTGAGAAAATTGTATACTCCTACAATCCCCAATACTAATGTCCAGTGTGAGTGCATAAAGGAAGATGAAACAAGGAATATTCTCGATGAAGATGAGATTCAGACAAGAAGAACAAGGATTCAGGAGCTGATAAATCTTGAAAGACAAATCAAGAGAAATGGGATGGCTTTTGGGGGTTTTTACCCTAATCTCCCATATTTTGATAGGATTAAGGCCATGATAGACAATTATTATGTGCTCACTACACAACTTGAGACTGTCCTTGATAAGAAAGGTGCCCAGGAGCCAGATCATTCAGAATCTGAATATGATAGTAGTAGTGACAGTGATTATGCACGTCCTACTAGATATGTTCCACCATAGCAAGACATTGCTAAAGTACCACAACTGAAGGGAACAGAGGGCCACATTGTTAGCTTGACAGTGGTGACACAACTTGATGACATAGAAGAGCCTGCTGCTAAGAGGTAGAAAATGGAAATAGTTCAGCCTTCAGTTGAGGGATAGGATAAGAAAAAGGATAAGGCTAGAGCCCTAGTATCTGGAAATATTTTATATGATCATAACCTAAGGAAATTGATTAGGGAAGGCAAGAAGCAATAGCCTGATTTGGAGGAGAAGGTTGAATTGCCTCTTAAGGCCTGTGTTGATGAAAGATTGATCCATCAACAACACTTTTTGAATGATGATAACTTTGTGAAAACTGAGGAGTTTAAAGACTTCCTAAGATGGTACAAGAAGGAGCAGATAAGAGCTCAATTAATAATTGATGACAAGGAGACAATAACAAATGAGGCTTTAGTGGCTCTGCAGTCTTATGATCCTAAAAGTGAGGACATTTCACCTGAGGAGGCTAGGAAAATGGTGTTAGGCAGTGGTATATTATTGGCTGAGGGATGGGAATTAGCATCTGCCTTCATAATTGATCAGATAAGAAAGTAGCCAGATCTCAAAATGGCCAGTGAATTTCAGATGGGAGATGTAATCAAAGGATTTGGGTATAGCCCAAAGTCTCAAGCTTTTGCAATGTGGAGCCTATGCCCAAAGGATCAAAAGCCTCAACTGGTAAACATCCAAGAGAACATGGTAGGTAATCAGATGGTATGGACAATGCAGAATACAGGGGATTTGGAAATATCCCAAATCATGACACATTGGGCACACTTAAATGAGGACAAAACTAAGCAGTTGTCTGATAAGTGTAGCACATTGTTAGAAGAGACAAGTGCATTGGCTAAAGATTGAGAGATGTGCCATATACAAATACACCAGCAAGATCAGGTGATAAAAAGATTGATGAAGGAATTGGAGGAGAAGCCTGAGGTGGTATATGTGTAGGCACAACCATAACCATTGCAGATTGAGGATAAAGCCAGATCATAAGAGGTGGTTGAGGAAAAGGTTGAGGGAGAAAAAGGAAGTGAAATTTCTTTGAGAGCATTAAAAGGTATTCTACAACATAGAATTGAGGTCTTGAAGGATAAGACTAATGTTGTACTTAATGCCTATAATAAGTTGTCAGTTTTACATATAGAGGTGATGGGGTATCTTGCTATCTTGAACCCCTATTTTACTAAGTGGTCCACCAAGGTGTAATTGTTTGAAAAGCTAGCATCTTTGCAAACCCTAAGGATAGATTTGCTAGAGATAGTGACAGAAGTTGAAGATGAGATCAAAAGGGTCAATATTTCTCTCTCATTCTTTAAAGGCAAATTGAATCAAATAGAGGTTAAATTAAGCCTCTTTTCTGATGACATTAATAGATTTGTTCCTTCCTTAAGGGGAGATGATGATCAAGTAAAAGCTTTAGATGCTTGGAGAAATGAATTTGATAGCAAGATGCCTAGTGATGAAGCATTCATTGTGGGAGAAAATGTTGATATAGAGGGATTCAATAAGATATTGGATGGAGCTTTCAAGGTAGAAATTGACATCAACAAGTTTCTAGTAGATGTTAAGAACATCACTGATGTTAGATGGGACAGGAAAAAAGTAAAAGTATAGAGTACTCAAGACTTCAAATGGCCAACAGATGATGAAGTGGCAACATGGGAATTGATCACTAGGCCCAAGAAGAAGAAGCCAGCAGTTGAAGAAGAAATCTTGGATGAAGAGTAAAGGTGAACACTTGGTGCTTCAATATTAAAGATAAAGAAGTCAGTTATTACTGAAGGAAAGTGTAGGTGAATATGTAAGCATGGTCATCCAAACTTGACATCAATGTTACCAACTACCATGTTTACTAACAGTGAAGTCACCAAATCGGGAGAAGAAGAAGAAATATCTGTTTTCATTTCTTGACTTGGTCGTTCCACCACTTCTTCTCTCTCTCTTTTGTCTCTTCTGTAGTTTTAGTGTTAGGTTTTTTGAGACCATCCGAAGCTTGTAGAATCCTTAAGCAAAGGATTCTAGGATGGTAAAAGAACCTATATATATGGAAGAGAGTTGTATTTTTAAAAGAGGATGAAATATAATGTAAAATTAGACTTTCTGGATTAATGTCTGTATTTTTCAAGCTTCAAAGCTTTTTCATGTATGAAAGAAGGATCATATAAATAAAATACGGTGCAATTTTACTCTTCTCTATTGTTGTCTCTTTATTTCCTGTGTATGTTTTTTTATGTTTAAGTTTGCAAGGCATTCTAAAGCATTTTGGTTGCAAGGTAACTATTTGATTACTTATAGGTTTCTTTCAAGTAAAGAACTAAGTTCTATAGGTAGTTTCAGGGAGCATATCAGTATTTCAAGAATTTGATACAATATTTTAGAGGTAACTAGATAATTTGTAAGGCAGTTTATCTGAATTGCATGTAGGTTGTAAGGCAGCTTACAGTATTTTGTTTCTGTGAGATTTGAGCTTATTGACTTTGTAACCCAAAGGATAGGCACTGATCTAGGTTTTGGTTTGATAATCTATCATCATCCAAGTTTTCAAAACTTTCAAAATTATTCTAATCAAAATACTTCTATTACTAGGAACAAACAAATTGAACTTAGTAAGGACTCATGTCAGCAGGACAGTGTCCATTTTAGTGATTCCTTGGAGAGTAAATCAATTAGGTTATCCCTCCTAAAAATTAAAAGGAAGAAGGATGAAATTCATTATATCATTGGTTTATGCTATATTTGTAACCATGGTTTGTATGGTTAAGTTTTGCATTTGGTTATGCTTGGTCATATGCAGAATGTTTCATAAGTTGGCTCAATAACTCTTGATAGCAAATCAGTGTTCACATCAATATATACTGTTTAATCAGCAATCATAAAAAGGTAAAACATGCCTGTGTACGTGTGGAGCTCAAAATGAAGAAGGATCTTATCCAATTCTTAGCAATTAGGCTTTCCTCATATCTGAATCAGTATTAGAAGGTATAGTGTTTAAATATTCATTTCAGGCACTGTGATTCACACAAGAAAAATCCCTAACAAGGAACTAAAAATATGCTTTCTAAGGGTTCACCCTGTTAGAAGTGACTAGTACATTGTTAGGAGTACAATAAGATCAACTATGATCTACCTCACTAGAGGATTTAAAACCTTGATAAAGAAGTCACCCTATTAAAGCATTTACAAAAAGAACTTGTTAGAGTTCACCTGGTTAAGGAATTTTGTTTGTTGCAACTATTAGGGAGCAACAAGATAAGTGATCTATATATAACATTGATTTCTTTTCGTATCCTATAAGCTCTTTGTAATCTATAATCTACTCTCTTCTCTCTGATTGAAACCTCAACTTGAAATCATAAAACCCTAATCACCCAAAACAAAACTTCACAACAACAACTCTCTACAACTCTTCAACATCATGAGCACTTCCTATGTATAAAAAACTTGCACTGCCTTAAAAATGATATTCAAATTATTTTCCTGAGATAACACCATGTGTCAAATTGATAATATCAATGAAAAAAATGAATGAGTGCATGAAGCTTAAACATGTACTACTAATCTTTATTGATAATGAAGTAATTAGAGTGGATGGACATAAGATGAACAAAGATCATACACCATTTAAAACACCATTACCTAGTTATGAGAAAGGAGAATCTCCCAAAACTAAAGGTAATCAAGTGAATCCTACTTATTCTCATCATAATACAATCAACATCTTGGATCAACACATTAATTCAATAATTATTAAAGACAATCAATAAGCTTAATCTACTAACGTGGTAACAAGAGGTCAAGCTAAAGTGACATTGAAAGGTGATTCTTCAAAATTACCAACATCATAAAATTCAACATCATCCAAACAAGCCTCATCATCTTCATCATCTAATTACAATTTGGTTGATCAATTACAAAGAACTCCTATACAAATATCCATTCTTAAACTACTTAAAATTTCTCCATCCCACAAGGAGATTCTGGGAAAGGCCTTAGTTGAAACAACTATTCCAAAGAATCTAGATGTAGATAAATTTCAAGCCATGGTCAGAAACTTGACTACACCACACTATTTATCTTGTTAAAGCATTGGGATTCTCAGATTAGGATATAGACCCTAAAAAGAGGATAATTTTCAAAGCATATAATGATGAGGAGCGATCATCTAAGGGATTATTAATGATTCCTATTAGAGTTGGAAGGATGGAGAGAAATGTGGTATTCCAAGTAGTAGATCTGAATTTATCATACAACAATCTCTTATGAAGGCCTAAGATACATGAGACGCAGACATTACCTTCAACCTTTCATCAATGTTTGAAACTTTCCTATAATGGAGAAGAGATTGCAATCCCCACATACATAATTTGTTAGACCTATTAGATTACTGAGAGGAGGAGTGGGGGTGAATCAGTAATGTACCAAATAATCCAATCTTTTCAACGTCTTAAACATAAGACAATATTCACAATATTATTCTTAATCATAATAAATGAAAATCATAACCATGCAAGTCCATCCACAAATTTGACACACATATTTATCTCTTGGAAACCCAAATAGGGAAAAAACCATGGTGGGAATTAGTACCCACTAAATGATGTACTTTTCTAAAGTACACCCTATGAGGAGTTTAACCCTGTTAGGAGTTTACAACAAAACTATTAGATGCTACTTGGTTAAGGGAGTTTCCTTAGACATGTTAGGAACTTTACCCTATTAAGAGTAGCCTTGTTAGAGGGATTTAAACACTTGACAAAGTGACACCTTGTTAGAGGATTTACAACAAAGATCTGTTAGGATTACCAAGTTAAGGGATTTAACCTACTACAACTGTTAGGGAACAACATAAAAAATGATCTATGAAATAGCACTACCTCTGCTTGATCAGATCCTCTAAAGAACACATTCTCTTATTAACACACTTAATTCTTCTCTGGATTGATCACAACTCTTACTTTTCACCACACTTGTCCAACACATGATCAACACATTTAACCTTCAACTTAATCCATTATATACTGATCTATTAAGTCCACCACCTTGATCAAACCCTAAATTAAAATTTCAAAACATCCTGCTCAAATCCAACATGGCACATAAGAAAATTAAATGCACAAAACATATTTCCAAGATCGTGTTGGCCAATACAATGATTTACATAGAATGTTGTGTCAAAGAGTCAAACAAAATTTGACCAAGCACAAGCTTCATAAAGAATCTTCTCCACATGTTCTTATCAAACAATGCAATGCTAGATCATCACAACTAGTCATGAAAATACCTCACCAAATCATGACTAAATCAATCGATTCAACTAAAACCTCAATACTGATCATCAATCAAAGATTAAACAACTATGGCTCAAGAACACAAACACTATAACCTGATAGCAACTCTGTCTCTTCTCACTGATCATCTATCCTTCACACTAGTCACTCAAACTAGTTCCAGTTGAAATTGTAGCATCTAAACAATCTTGACTACCATATCCTATGATCGCACAACAAGATACAACATTGATTTGACAAGATATTCAAATCATCTATCATCTATCATTAACTATTCTAGCAGTTGCACTATTAAACTTAAAATGATCATAACTTCCACATAAGATCACTTTAGTAGTAGAGGTCATGCATTAGACATCCAGAGACACACCTAAGTCTCCCACAAAGATAACAACCACTAAAACTCACTGTAACTCTTCATTCATCACAATTATGATTGGAAACACACCAAGAACACAAATTCAATAGTTGACATCAATGAAAAAATATTATCCAATCATTCTATAATCAAATCTACATCATGACATCTCCAAAACTCACTTACCAACACTGTATCAGATATGCCAACAATGCCCCCCTTTGGCATTGATGGAAACATTCTATGAAACACTCTCTACCTTAATCCAACATAAAAATGTTTCCACTTCTATCTTTCACCTATTATTTAATTACTCCCCCTTTCACTAAACTTCACACATTATCTTATTTAGCATTCATTCCCCCCCTTTGACAACAATACCAAAGGTGTCAAACCCACCTGATATGTGCTATGTTGTTTTTGACTAACCAAAACACAATACTACATAGACTGCTCCCCCTAAGGAGTAGTCCCTCAACATCAATCCAAACAAAATATATTCAATGAATACACTAGGATTGATGCAACTACATCTTCCTCTAATTCAAGTTAGATAGGGGAATCACCCCAAACCTATCTCTTAGATACTCAAATGTATCCTTAGGCAATTATTTAGTGAAAGCATCAACAACCTTCTCCTTAGTTTTGCACATACTCCAACCTTACTTCCTTTTGTTGTACCTCTTCTCTAAGAAAATGATATTTGATAGCTATATGCTTAGTCTTAGAGTGCATCACCAGGCTCTTTCAAATGTTAATAGCACTTGTATTGTCATAATAGATAACCACTAATTTAGTTACCTTCTCCTGAATTTCTTCCATAATATGTTTAATCCATACTACCCATGTAAAATTAATTGCAACAAAAACATACATAGCTTAAGATGTTGATTGAGATATACAGTTATGCTTCTTGCTTGTCCAAGATACAAGCCTCTCACCAAGAAAAAATGCACCTACACTTGTGCTCTTCCGATCATCAACATTACCTTCCCAATCAACATCAGTAAACACATTCAAAGGGAAATCACCTTTATGTCTATACTAAATACCATAGTCTTCAGTCCCCTTTAAGATATTTGGAGATTCTTTTTACTGTAACCAAATGAGATTCCTTAGGATTAGAAGAAACTCTTTCCACTAATGCAACTTCTTGTGCTATGTCTGGTCTTCTTTGCACTACATATTGTAGCTTACTGATCATGGACCTATAAAGTGTCTCATCTACCTCTTTATAATAATCTCCCTTTGAAATTTTATAATAGGTTACCATAGGGGTACCAACTAGTTTTGATTCCTCTATCTCAAAAGTCTTTAATATTTCCCTTACATATTTGGACTGGCTTATGTAGATACCATTTTTCATCTGTTGAACTTGTAATCCAATGAAGAATTTAATCTCACCTATGATAGACATCTCAAATTCTTTCCTCATCTCATCTATAAATGATCTTCTCATATCTTCATTGCCACAAAAAATGATATCATCTATAAATATTTATGAAAGAAGCAATCTTTGATCATTCTCAATATTCAAATACACATTACTATTCTCACTAGTCCTGATGTAACCAATCTGAATCAGATATGAATGCAATCTCTCATACCGTGATCTAGGTGCTTGTTTCAACCCATAAAAATCATTTTGTAATTTTCACACCAAGTTCTTACCTTTAGAATTAGCAAATCCTTTAGGTTGTTTAATGTATACATTTTCTTCCAAAACACCATTAAGAAAATTTGACTTAAAATCTATTTGATATACCTTGAACCATTTATAAGAAGCATATGCAAGCAATATCCTTACACTTCCAAGTTTGGCCATAGGTCCAAATGTTTCACCATAGTATAGGCCTTCCTCTTGTGCATAGCCTTTGCACATATATCTCACCTTATTCCTTACCACTTCACCTATCTCATTCATCTTGTTTATGAAAAATCCACTTAGTACCAATCACATTCTTGTCCACCAGTTTGGACACTAAGTCTAGGTTTTATTCTTATCAATCTGCTCATATTCTTCTTCCATAGCTTTCACCCAATATTCTGATGACATGTAACTAATTGAATGTTTGACAATGTTAAGTTGAAGATGATGCAAAACATTAAATTAGTTAATGGTTTGTATTGTCATTGATGTCAACTTTATATCATCTGTATGGTCATATACATAATGCCAAAGACTTCAAAGAATCAATAGAACAGAGGTTATGCTTTCAGCAATGCATAAAAGTCAATTATTCACTAAGTGACAGACCACACTAGCGGAGTGCACACCATCAGTAAAGACAGATAAAAATTCACAGTGATGCCCGACAAGCAGAAGACAGTGTTGCCTGACGAAGTAGAATCACAAGATGCCCGACGAGCTGAAAATAGTGTTGCCTGATGAGCAAGATCCTATGATTCCTGATGGACGGAGCTCTGGAAGCTAACTGAAGTTGTACCGATGGAACTAGCAGTTGTCACCAGTGACGAACTGCAGACTAGACCGACAGAACAGAGAAATCAGAAAATGACAAAATATCTAGGTGGAAGAGCTAAATGATAGACTTAACTAGCTTTTTTATTTGTTTTATTCAACCACCGTTAAGTAATTGATTTAAAGATTCTTTATACAGTTGGCAAGAAGATAACTATGAGATAAAATGGGAGTTAAAGCCATAAATCAATTTGGCTGGATTATTTTTCATGCCAAGAATCAAGAATCAAGTACCTAGAATTAAGGGATATCATATCTATTTAAGAGATAGGCATAATTCATTTCTGTAAGCAATCAGATACATAGGGAGTGAACTGAAAAAAGATATTGAAGAGAAACTGATGAAGGATAAACTTCATACAGTCCTGATCAATCAAGCTAAAGGAGAGCTAAAGAATTCTGCACACACCGACACATAGTAAAGCACAACATCGTAGAGTAGAAATAATGAAGAACAAAGGGATGGAATTGATACATTGATCATAAAGGTATTGTACGTAAATAGATCTGAATATCTACAATTCAAAGTTGCATTAGAAACAGGTCATTGTGTTTCAGTTTAACCATTGAAGCATTAAGTCTCTTAATAGAGCAAGACTTAATAGTCTTTTGAGGATATACCAAAAGGTTGACTCATGATAGTAGCATCGGTCTTACCTAAAGCCTATTGACAGTCTAAGAAGGAGGTTGATTCAAGAATGGTAGTAAGATTAGCATAAAGCCTATTGACAGTCTAGAGACTGATTCAAGGATGGTAGCATAGATGCCAGATACTAAGTGACAACCTATGTATAAAAATCCTCTAACAAGGTCGCACTTAATAGTGTGTTTGTAACCTTTAACAGGTTTGGCTCCTAATAGGGCTCACTTCAGAAGAGTGAAAATTTGGGGTACTGGTCCCAGTGGTTTTTCCCTTAACAGGGTTTCCACATTAAAATCCTTGTGTTATATGTGTATGGTTTATTACTTTATTGTTTTACATTCTACATATGCATTTATGGATTGATTGGTATACTCTACATATTTACTGAGCATCGATAAATAAGTTTACTGCTTATCGGTAATCAAGGAGAATAAGGACAGACAAGGTAAACTGACAAACAGTTATTTATTTCAAGTATTTCAAAGGCATACATCCTGTGGGGACTTAATAATCTTAGGAGTATTGATTGGTGGATTAAATTTTAAAAAGGATAAATTTTTGAGGCCATTGATTCACCCCCCCTCCTCTCAGTTATTACTAACAATTGGTATCAGAGCTTGTGTGCTTAGAAGGAAGGTTTCAAGACTTAAGTAAAGATCACAAGATGAATAGACGAGATGTGCCCAAGTTGAACAAGGACAAATTTGCTTCATTGTAAAGCAGGATAAAGCTTCACTTATCAGGTATTGGAAATGATATTACTCAATACTTAGATACTGAATATGTGTTTCCTACTGGACCATTGATAGTAGATCAATTGAGAGTAAAGCATGAACATAACTGCATGGTTATAGAACTCTCAGCCTCACTCTTTGATGCTAAATTTGAGGATGTCAAAAATTGCAAAAATGCAAAAATAATGTGGGATAAGCTAAAGCTTGTACATGGAGGTGATGCAAGTGTTCTGAGAGCCAAGGCATAAATCCTTAGAGGAAAGTTTGATGATTTCAAAATGAAAGAAGGTGAAAACATCACTTAGTACAACACAAGAATAAAATAAGTAGTCAATGCCATACGAGGTGTTGGAGGTACACTTGAAGAGGAGACAGTGGTAAGTAAAATCTTAAGAACCCTATTGCCTATATATGTTATTAGAGTCTCTGCTATTAAAGAAATGAGAGAAGTAGCTAACAATACAGTCACTCTTGATAGCCTGATTGGTAGACTGATTTCATTTGAGATGAACAATTTTGATAATAGTGTTTTACCAAGTTTAGAGTCTGCATTCAAGTCTTCTATAAGAATAAGCAAATCCAGTCAGAGACACTCATCTAGAAGAGACAGTGAAAGTGAAAGTGAAGAAGAAGATCTAGATGAAATTGAAGCACTCATGGAGAGAAGAATGCTGAGAGGCAAAGGTAAATACAAAGGTAAGTTACCACTTGTATGTTTTAATTGTAAAGAGATTGGACACTTTGCTGCAAGATGTCCTAAAAGAAAAGATGACAGAAGTGATAAAAGAAAAGATAATGACACTGAACTAGATAATGATGTTGAGATCATTTTTGTAGCTGTGAAGGATGATTCAGATGAAGATGAAAGGTATGAAGAAACTACACTCATACCTAAGATTAGTAAGAATAATATTTGGATTATAGATAGTGGCTGCACTCACCATTTGACTGGTGACAAAGAAAATTTTAATACTTTTGAATAATATAAAGGTGGTACAGTAAGAATGGAAAATGATTCACCTTGTCAAATTGAGGATAAAGGAATAGTAATGCTGAATAATCTGATTAAATGTGAAAATGCTTATTGGGTAAAAGGATTGAATTATAATCTGTTGAGTGTTTCTCAGCTGAATAATTTAGGTCACAGAGTAGCATTTGAAAACAAGAAGGCAAAGATCTTCAATGAATCAGGAATACTAATTGGTACCGGTGAATAGACCAAAGGTAACTTATTCTATCTGAATGATACTAACCCCACTTTCTTAATGACTAGAAACAAAGACATATGGTTGTGGCACAAAAGGTTGTGTCATGTGAATTTTGAAAACATGATGAAAATAAGCAGGAAGAGAAGTGTAAGAGGCTTACCAACGATGACAAAGGCAGACAACATCATGTGTAAGAATTGTCAAAAAGGTAAAATGACAAAGTCTAGTTTCAAAAGAAAAACCCATACATCTGATGATATTCTAGAATTAGTCCATACTGATTTATCTGGACCTATGAGGACAAAGAGCTATTATGGAGATAGATATTTTATTCTCTTTGTTGATGATTACTCTAGAATGATGACAGTCATGTTTCTAAAAGAAAATTCTGAAGCATTCAAGATGTTTAAATGGTATAAGGCTATGGTAGAGAAACAAAGTGGTAAGGATCTGAAATGTTTGAGATCAGATAGAGGGGGAGAATTTATATCAGATGAATTCACTAATTTCTGTATTGAGCATGGTATAAAAAGACAGGTTTTTGCACCAAGAACACCACAGCAAAATGGGATTACTGAGAGAAGGAACAAATCAATAGTTGATTGTGTAAGAACACTGATGATAGAGAAGGACATCACCCAAATCTTCTGGAGGGAAGCTATTAGCACTATTTTCTATACACTTAACAGAGTAAAATTAAGAAAGGTCTCAAAGAAGACTCCTTATGAGCAATGGTATGGTAAAACACCCAATGTAAGTTACTTCAAAAATTTTGGCAGTCAATGTTATGTCTTAAAAGACAATAGAGATGGAAAGCTAGATGCCAAAAGTGATGAAAGTATTTTTCTGTGGTATTCCACCAAAAGCAAAGATTTTAAATTTCTACTCAAAGCTTCTAACAAAATAGTTGAAAGTGAAAATGTGAAGATTGATGAATTTGTAGAAAAAAATGAGCTAGAAAGCACAAAAGAACCAGAGGACTACAAAAATTTTGTATACAATGAAGAACCCATCACTTTACTCAAGCAACAGTGCATAAATCCAGAAGAACAGAATGTTACAACCGATGGTCAGAATGTTTTTACCGACGGTCGGGATATTGATCAAGATAATGTGCAAGGCAATGAAGATCAAGCTGATATGTAAATAAATGCACCTATAATTGCAAGATATATAAGAAAGAATCATCCAGAGAACTAGATCATAGGAGATAAGAAAGCTGGTACAAGAATAAGAAGTAAGCCTTTAAACTCAAATTGCTTAATTTGTGAGTTTGAACCAAAATCTATCAATGCTGCACTAGATAATGAAGAATGGATAAGTGCTATGAATGATGAGATTGAACAGATTGAAAAGAACAAGACATGGTCACTTGTGCCAAGACCAGATGACAAGAATGTCATCTGTACAAAATGGATATTCAGGAACAAACTAAATGAGAATGGAGAAGTCACAAGGAACAAAGGAAGACTAGTATGCAAGGGGTATGCACAAGAGGAAGGTATATACTATGGAGAAACCTTTGCACCTGTTTCTAGGCTAGAAGGAGTAAGAATTCTACTTGCTTATGATGCATACAAAGGATTCAAAGTATATCAAATGGACATCAAGTTAGCATTCCTAAATGAAATACTTGAAGAAGAGGTATACAGTGAGCAACCAGAAGGGTTTGTGGATCCAGACAAGAGGAAAATGGTATGTAGACTTCAAAAAGCCTTGTATGGATTGAAACAATCTCCCAGAGCCTGGTATGAATGAATTCATTCCTATCTAATAAGTATTGGATTCATGAGGACTAGTGAGAACAGTAATCTTTATTTAAAAGAAGATACTAATGCTAACACTTTGATTGCTGAAATATTTGTTGATGACATCATATTTGGAGGCAATGATATGCTATGCAAATTATTTTCTAATGAAATGAGAAAATAATTTGAGACGTCAATGTTTGGAGAGATCAAGTTCTTTCTTGGTCTATAGATCATTCAATAAAGTGAAGGTATTTTCATTACACAGTCCAAATACATCAAAGAAGTCCTGAAAATATTCAAGATGGAAGATTCCAAACCTGTTGGAACACCGATGGCTACTGGAAGAAAATTAACAAAGGAAGAAAAGACAACATAAGTAAATCAGACTCTATACAAATCAATGATAGGAAAACTCATGTATGTTGTACACACTAGACCAGATATTGCACATGCAGTAGGAATTGTTGCTAGATTTTTCGCTAACCCCAGGGAATCACATATAACTATTGTAAAAAGTATTCTAAGATATCTGAAGAATACTAAGGAATTTGGCTTATGGTATAGAAGAGAAGGAAAATTTTAACTAAAAGTGTTTACCAACGCTAATTGGGCTGGAAATATTGATGACCGAAAGAGAACAACTAGAGGAGTATTCTTTATGGGTGATAGACTTGTCACATGGATTAGCAAGAAGCAAGGATGCATCTCTCAGTCCACTGTACAAGAAGAATATGTTGTTGCTGCTGCAAACTGCTCAAATATTGCATGGATCAAATAGTTGCTAGAATAAGTAGTTATCTATTGTGATAGCACCAGTGCAATAAATATTTCCAAGAATCCAGTCATGCATGCAAAGAATAAACACATTTCCATCAAGTATCATTATTTAAGAGAACAAGTTCAAGAAAAAGAGGTGATACTTGAATATGCGCAATCAAAAGAATAATTGGCCAATATCTTCACCAAGCCACTTCCCAAAGATACATTTGAGTACCTGAGAAAGAGACTAGGGGTCAAACTCATGTCTAACAGTCAGTAAAAGGATTGAAAGCTGCATTAGCCATATATTATCAGAATATCATTCATGATTGATGCAAGAAGAGGATGAACTTCAAAGCTACATTTATATATAGAAAGGTATATATCATAACCGAGCACCAGAACATATTGTTATGTTGATGATGGATAAGGGAAATTCAAGGACTATATTATGGATAAAAAAATTGTTTTACAGGATGTCAAATATTTGTAAAATATTTTTTTGGCATTGTTTTCAAAGGGAGAGAATGTATCCATATTATCATCAGAAACTATTCATTATTAGATTGCTCCAAACAGGGAGAGATCATATCCAAAGGGAGAGAATTTGTATAAAAGTTGAAAAAAAAAAGACAAAGACATCAAAGAAGGAGAATAGTCAAAGAGAGAGAAATTGACATAGAAAGAGGACACAACACATCAAAAGAAGAAAAAGAAAAGCTACAAGAATCAAATCTAAGCTTACACAGATCTTACTAGTGGTCAGACATTTTTTTTCAGTTATCAAAACAAACTGTTTGGTAATTTGATGAATCTCAACAATTGTATTTCATGTTTTATTAGAAATAGTATAGTATAATAATATAGCATGTTTCCATCAATGCCAAAGGGAGAGATTGATGACATGTAACTGATTGAATGTTTGACAATGTTAAGTTGAAGATGATGCAAAATGTTAAATCAGTTAATGGTTTGTATTGTCATTGATGTCAACTTGATATCATCTGTATGGTCATATACATAATGCTAAAGACTTTAGAGAATCAATAGAACAGAGGTTATGCTTTCAACAATGCATAAAATTCAAGTATTCACTAAGTGACAGACCACACTAGTGGAGTGCACACCATCGATAAAGACAGAGAAAAAGTTATAGTGATGCTCGACGAGCAAAAGACAGTGTTTCCCAATGAAGCAAAATCATAGGATTCCCGACGAGCTGAAAATAGTGTTGCCTGATGAGCAAGATCCTATGATGCCTGATGGACAGAGATCCTAAAGCTAACTGAAGTTGTACCGATCAAACTGGTAGTTGTCACCGGCGATGAACTGCAGACTTGACCGACAGAACAGAGAAATTAGAAAATGACAAAATATTTAGCTAGCAGAGCTAAATGATAGATTTAACTGGTTGTTTTATTTGTTTTATTCAACCATCGTTAATTAATTGATTTAAATATGCTTTATACAGTTGGAAAGAAGATAACTATGAGATAAAACAGGAGTTAAAGCCATAAATCAATTTGGCTGGATTGTTTTTCATGCTAAGAATCAAGAATCAAGTACCTAGAATTAAGGAATATCATGTATATTTAAGAGACAAGCATAATTTATTTCCATATTCAATCAGATACACGGGGAGTGAACTGAAAAAAGATGCTGAAGAGAAACTAATGAAGGATAAACTTCATACAGTCCTGATCAATCAAGCTAAAGGAGAGCTAAATAATTCTGTAGACATGACACACAGTAAAGCATAGCATCATAGAGCAAAAAGAATGAAGAACAAAGGAATGGAATTGATACATTGATCAGAAAGGTATTGTACGTAAATAGATCTGAATATCTTCAATTCAAAGTCGCATTAGAAACAGGTCATTGTGTTTCAGTTTAACCATTGAAGCATTAAGTCTCTTAACAGACCAGGACTTAATAGGCTTTTGTAATCGAGGTATATCCTAAAAGATTACCAGAAGGTTGACTCATGATAGTAGAATCGGTCTTACCTAAATCCTATTGACAGTTTAAGAAGGAGGTTTATTCAAGCATGGTAGTAAGATTAGCATAAAGCCTATTGACAGCCTAGAGACTGATTCAAGGATGGTAGCATAGATTCCAGATACTAAGTGACAACCTATGTATAAAAATCCTCTAACAAGGTTTCACTTAACAGTGTTTTTGTAACCTTTAATAGGGTTGGCTCCTAATAGGGCTCACTTCAGAAGAGTGAAAAATTGGGGTAGCGGTCCAAGTGGTTTTTCCCTTAATAGGGTTTCCACGTTAAAATCCTTGTGTTATATGTGTATGGTTTATTACTTTATTATTTTACATTCTACATATGCATTTATGGATTGATTGGTATGCTCTGCATATTTACTGAGCATCAGTAAATAATTTTACTGCTTATCGGTAATCAAGGAGAATAAGGACAGACAAGGTAAACCGACAAACAATTATTTATTTCAAGTATTTCAAAGGCATACATCTTGTGGGGACTTAATAATCTAAGGAGTATTGATTGGTGGATTAAAGTTAAAAAAGGATAAATTTTTGAGGCCACTGATTCACCCCCCCCCCTCTCAATTATTAATAACATATTCATCTTTCAATGCATATTCAACTATTTTAGGATCAAATTCAAATAACAAATAAGTACCTTCTCTTTCCTTTTTCCTTGTTAACACACCAACATTTTTGTCACCAACAATTTTATCAGGGGAATGATTTGACTTTACATAATTTGGCAATAGCGGTTCAACTCTAGGAGTTTCTTCAATCACTTTCATCAGTTCTTGACCATTGACCTATCTCTCCATCAGTTCTACTAAATTTTTCTACTCCACTAGTTGTACATATACAAACCCATGATAGTCTTCGGGTTCCTTCTTTTTGGATTCATCATTTTTCTTAGAAAATTCATCTGTTCTTACACTAGCACTTTCCATTATCTTATTTTTCTCTTGTTCAAGCACTTGTAGGCTTTACTATTTTAGCAGTATCCTAAGAATATCCCCTTATCACTTCTTGGGTCAAACTTATCTATATTTTCATCTCTTTTTATATAACATCTACTCCCAAATTTTTTGACATAAAGTTCTTACACATGGTGATCGACCATACCACAACTCATATGGAGTTTTGTTTGTACATTTCTTCAAATGAACTCTATTTAATGTGTAAACAATAGTGCTCACTACTTCTCTCCAAAATATCTATGCAACACCCTTCTAAATCATTAATGTCATAACACAATCAATGATAGAGTTGTTTCTTGTTTCAACAATACCATTCTGCTAAGGTGTTCTAGGAGATGACATCTGCCTTTTGATTCCCTATTCTTCACAATATTTATTGAACTCATGTGAAGTAAACTCACCTCCTTTGTAAGATCCAAGACATTTCAAGGTCTTACCAGTCTTCTCTATTCTGGTTTTGTAGATCTTAAACATGTGAAAAGCTTTAGATTTGTCTCTTAAATATATAACCCACATCATTCTAGAATAATCATCAACAAGCAACATGAAATATCTATCATCATAGTAACTTTGAGTTCTCATTGGACCACAAAGATCGGTATGAACCAGATCTAAAATAATTTTAGAAGAATAATTGTTAAGGATGAAACAAGAACTAGTTAACTTCTCAAGCAGATAGTCTTTACACATTACAATGTCTAGTTTCACTAGGTTAGTGTAATGCCCCACCAGGGAACCCAGGAGAACTTAACCTAAACATAACACTAAGTTCATGGAATAATTTTTTTTGTAAATGTTACAAACATTAATGATAATAATGTGAAAGCAACATAATGAAGTATATGAAATACATGAAATACAACTCAACAAGGATTACAACTCTCGAGGGTTCCTTGACGTAGAATTACTTAAACAATATAATCTACGATTACAATAATAAAGAATTGACATAAAGGTTACATAATATAAAACCAATAACATACATCTCATTAATAAAGATTACATATACATCAGATACCATAAGGTATACCACCCAATCAACATCCACTGCACAAGTCACAGGGTATGTAATAATACATAATAATCAATACAAAGCATCCTCCAAGGATAATAACCAATAAATACATATGGAACAAATATACAACTCATGAAACTGCACAAGTCCCAAAAGATGAAGAAGATAGAAGAAGAACTGCATCAAGGGTAACCAAGCATGAAGAAGAATTTGTCAAAATCTCAATGGTAATAAGAACCACTACCACCTGACCACGTGGAACCAAAGGTCCACTCCCACAATGCTGAGGAGATAATAATAGGCCCACACACACAGGGTATACAAAAAGAATATAAACAAGGTAAACATGACTTCATACACCATGCATAGGAAGATTCTAGAAGCACTCTAATCCAAAACAAGGAACACTAAACAACACCAGAGGTACTGACACATGTAGGATAACCTAAGTTATATATAGGTTGGTGTCATCATCTACGTCACATCCTTGAGTCTTGTCCTAGCAATCTCTAATGGATTCTGGCACCCAAGTGACTATACACGGCATCAATTACCTTTCATACAGACTAGATCACTAATGATGCCCAAACCCGCACCTCGAAAGGGGGCAAGCATCTATTCATCCTCCATCTTAGCCTATATTAGCACTCAAGCATGGGTGAGGCATTAATCTTATTAGTTTAATACTAGGTCAGCCTAATTAGATTAATTATGTTATCACTTCTTACCACTACTTACATTAAGCAAATCCTAGCAGCCACTTGTGGGCTCCGGTACTTATTGCAAGCCACCTCCTACTATACAACTAGGTAACCTACCCTAGGTTCAAAAAAGAACATCACAAAGGTACATCACAAACCTCATCTCTGATTCCTACTCATATAGGGATACACCCCTAGAGAATCATAAAGAATATCAAAACAAGATCAAAACTCTAACATCTGGTTCTTGCCCACACAAGAATGATTGGTTCTCATTTAACCAATACCACATACTGATAACATCACATGATCACATAGGACTAGTTGAAACAACTCAGGTTGGGTAAAAAGATCGAGACCCAAAATCGATAACAACATGAACATGCACTGAAGCATACAAAATATCATAGAGACAGAAAACCCAAACCTCTGGTTTTACCCCCTGATAGTAAACTAATCCCCACAGAGAACTGACACATAGCAGCTTCATACAGAAGAGAAACACATAATCCTTTAACATTCATTCAGAAAAACACATCCTGACATGATAAAGATGACTTCAGAAAGACAACAATAATCAATAATAAACTCATTTATAGATAACACTATTCAAATTAGTTTATCTGATAAATTACTAACAGCAATATAATTCAATTTCCAAAGAAAATACACATTAAGCCTATATAGACCAATTTATAAAATCCACCTTATATAAATTAATCTATTTAATAATTACCAAAAAACCAAATATAATTACAAGTAATTTTTTTTTTTTAAATATAATTTCTAAAAAATAGAATACTATTACATACAAATTCCAACAAGAATTATTTTAATACAAATAAATAAGTCTTTCTTAAATAACATGCAAATGAATATATCTTATAAATACTTATTCTTTTTAAAAAGATCCTATTTAATTAATTTTTACAATAAAAAAGAGAACATGCATTTATCCTCATTTTATATTTACATGCAATAATATTAACTTACTTAAATAATAAAGCACGCAATTTGATACAAACAAGAGAAATATTCTAAATTTAATAATAACTCTTTATTTCCTTAAGAAGATTTTCTAAGCATGCAAATTGATAAAAACAAGAAAGATGTCTAATTTAATATTTATTTATTTATTTCCCAAAAAGAGTTTTCTTTCTTTTAAGCATGCAAATTGATAATAACAAGAGACATTCTAAATCTAATATTTAAATTTATTTTCAAGAAGAGTTTATTTCTCAAGCATGCAAATTTAACTTAATTGTTTTGTTTTCATGCAAATCTGGACCTGGTTTTGGCAAGAACATGACAAAGGTGAATTTTCCACTTTCAAGGTAAGATATTCACAGATATGAGGGTTAAACCCTTTCTTGACAATAATCATCAATTCTCTTAAAAAATGATATTTTTCCCAAATTGAAACCCTAAAGGCAATTTTAAACAAATTTATTTCCACATGAAAACCCTAATGCCCATTTTGCAACTAACACCCAGAAGTGAAATCTTTATGCCCACAAGCACAGATCTAACATGCAAACTTGAAGGAAAACACAAAATTGAAACAAGAACATATTTCTTAAATTTTAAATCAATAAACCACACAATAATCAAACAAGGAAGATCA
>MU225696.1:1105563-1121207 GCA_018584345.1 Thuja plicata
AACCACACAATAATCAAACAAGGAAGATCACACAAAGGATCCTAGCTTTTCGGATGCATGGAAGACGGGGATCCAAAAGCTAGAATTGACATGAACAAGATCCTACCTCAATAACTGATGAGAGGAACAAAATCCACAATTTCAAGCAAAGAAGAATTCCAAAAATGCTCCAAAATGCTCTCAAGCTTTCACAAATCCTTCATCACCTGATTTTCTTTTCTCCTCTGATTGAATAATCTCCAAAATGGCTTTCAATCCAAGGATATAGAAAACCAAGCAATTAGGTTTTCAAAAAGTGAGAACCCTAAAGGGAATATAAATTATCTAATTAATAATTAAAAGAAAATCTTTATCCTCAATTTTCACTTAAAGCATGCATAACTCAACTTTATAATATAAAAGCAAAGTGTTAAATTGAAAATGCATGTGAGAATATTTTAATTAAATAAATCAATTAATCATGCAACTTAAAGAAATATTCAATAAATCAACTATGCACAATTAATTACAGTTAATTGAATTTAATATTTATTAAATCTCAATTATTTAAATCAATTAATTAAATATAGACATTTAATTAATATTTAATTATTAAATAGTCATATATTTCATATATCAATATTTTAACCTTATTAAAGATGCAATAATTAACATTAATATTTTCCATAAATATTAATTAAATAATTCAAGGTAAAAGCATCATTAAATCACCTAAAACCCATCCAAACAGATAAACAACTCAAACAGATAATCAACTGAAACAGACACCCAAGCATACACAAATAGGCTCATGAATCCACGTCACTGGACGGATTCAAACACTAGGGTAGTCAATCAAATTCTTGCCTATTTCTAGGACAAAGTAAAGGTTTAGGGTATGGATTTGGACCTGAATATTATCTCCCCTCTCTTACCATTGAGATACTACGATAGGGCACGCTCACTCCTGCCAATTTAGGGAAGACGTAGCCCGATACCTGCAAACCTATCATTACAAAGATGAACATACATGCATATATCATATGACAAACAATGGTTGAGACTAGGTTATCATGTGGATCTCGTTGAAGCAAGTAACTATGACTCTGTCCCATACCATACCAAACACAACAGACAGAAATGTAAAGCATACCAATGATCCATGTGCATATAAATATCGGGTCAGTACTGTCAGAAAACCATGATCAAAATGACGTCCTAACATAATCATAACCATTATGAAATAATCATACATCATATGCAAATATGTTATATAATACAACTAATCATGGATCAATAGCATAATAAAAATTAAAGCATGACTATCCTTAAAATCACAAGAAAAGTCAACACATACATACTATGGTCTAAAAGAGATTAGAAACTGACACAGGCAAACAGACAAAGGGGTAGGTATTACAGTTAGGAAAACCTCTTACTATCTTCATCTTACTAACTTTGATCAAGTTATCAAAATTTACATGACAAATTATATCTTAGATCACCAACCTAGTAAACATCAACACAAATTGTATTATCATTCAAAAAAATAGATCTTTTACCTTTTACCAAAGGGGGAGCATCATTCCCAAATCTTACCAAGCCTCCATCACACTCTTCCAACTTTATGAATTTTATTTTATCATTGGTCATGTGATGAATGCACCCACTATCAATAATCCATTTACCATTGTGATTCATGTCATAACCAAAGCTTTCTCAACTTCTTCTAATGGTTCTTCTTTTACTTCAATAAAAAAAAATTCTTCTTCATCTCTTCCATTGGATCCATCATCAATAACACCTTCCTTAGCTAGGAAGCATACTTTATTGTTCTTATCCTTGAATATTCTTAGCTTCTCCTTCCTATCATTATCAGGGCATCTAGGAGAAATATGTCCAGTTTTGTTACATGCAAAGCACTTCAAATGCAACTGACCTTTATATTTACCTTTTCCTCTGGACATTATTTTAGCAAATAAAGATTTCAATTCCTCCTGGTCTCTTTCTTCAGACAAAATAGATTCATAATCATTAGAGTAAAATTTTGAAGAACTGTTAGATATATCCTTTCCTTTCCTAGATGGTGCAAGAGTTAATGATGACTTGAAAGAAGCTTCAACTTTTTTTTCTGATGAATAGTGTCTTTTCTATTAATAAAATATTAAAGTTACATATTCACAAAAAAAGGGTCGAGAGATATAAAAATCACCCTGCAGAGTTCACATAGTAAAGCCGAAAAAAAAAACAACTATTCATAAAAAAAAATAGGCATAAAGCCTTTAAGAAGCAAGAACGATGCTAGAAGGAGGAGGATCTTTATCATCAAAACCCCACACATCATTGGGGTTTATAGGAGGGTTAGGAAGTGATCATCCATCATCTTCAGCTTCTTTCTTATCTTTCTCTTCTGCCCTGAGTGGAGAAATGGCCAAAGCCAGGAGGGAAAACTTGGAAGAAGTGCCAGGATGCCAATCAGAGCCACGATGAGAACCAGGAGCATCAGGAGGGGCAGACTGAGTCAAAAATAGAGACCACCCAGAAGTATGATGAGGCAAATAAGCTAAGAAATGCCACCAACCATCATTTCCACCTCTCGAAGAGTGGTGGCTGGGTGCTTGCGACTGCGGGGTACGTGAGCAGTGTGCCGAAGACCTGCGCCCATGGCAGCGGCCTCTAGGAGGAGTACCTTTAGCAAAAATGGCATTAGGGGGAACCCTCACAATAGTGCAGGGAGCATTGCCCCAATGATTGAGTAGCTCCTATAGGTGAGCCACTTCTAGAGCCACTTTATTAGCTTGAAATTGAATCTGCATCATAACATTATTACATATGCAAGCCTTGTTTTACAGAGCAACATTTGTATCAAGAAAGTTGTGAGAAAAAATAACAGCATTCCTATCTTTCCACAAAGTGAATAATATCTCCATCCTAAAAGTATACCAAATCTGGGTAAACTTGAAGGAAATTCTAGGAGAATCTCCTAAGACAATCATGTGCCAGGAAAAAGGATCAGGCCAAAAAGGTTTGAAGAAATCATGGATCCATTGCCAATAGTGTTGATCTCTCCTACAGAACCAGAAGATATGTAAGAAATTCTCAGGGTGACCACAGAAAGGACATCGAGGGTCATGAACAACCAAATGTTTGAGCCTAGGTCCCACTGGGAGTCCTTGAAAAAGTAAACACCAAGAAAAAAGAGCCATCTTAGGCTCCGTAATGGCAGCCCAAACGGTCTGAAAGTGAAAGCTCCAGTGAGAAGTGGAAGAGTGAAGATTCCATCTCTGATTAAGGGTCTCCACCATCAAAAGATGGGGAGACAACCACCTGTAACCAAGCCTTGGTTTTTAATTGTTAAAAGGCATGGTAGGATACCATTTCCAATCTTTCCACTAGGGCCTAACAGACTGAATACCAATCTTATGAAGCAAGTTAGCAGGAATCGCAAAAACCAACATATCAAAAGTTTAACGATCTGAGTGAGCCAAATGATACTAAACCTACATATCCTCCTAGGAATATAGACCCATATAGGCCCTAGAGAAAAGGTCCTTGGAAGTTCAGATGCCACGTTTGAAAAAATGCAGAGCACTAGTCCCTTGAGTCTTGTCCAGGGGGATGCCTTGAATAGAAAACAACGGAGACCACCAGAGGCTCTGCTGATTGAAAGAAAGCCCATTGCAAAAGGCATCACCATTCCAATAGAGCCAAAGCTTAATATATTCCTTGGCTTTCCAAATGCTCTTGATGATGAAAGTACCCTGAATATGAACAGGATCTTTCATAGTGAGCAAGGTCTGTAGACCAATGCCCTTCCAAGATGGCCTGTGAACAAGGAATCCTAAAGAGATGTAGTGCCTGACAAGAATTTTCTAGGCCTTATCACCAGTAAGAGAATAGATAATCTACTTAGCATAGAGAGCATTCCCTTGCTTCTGAGTGGAGAGAAGGCCAAGGCCTCCAAAATCACGTGGAAGGAAACAAAACTCCCAGGCAACCCTGTGAAACCCATGGCTATCAGCTCCAGAGGCCCAAAGAAATTCTTTGAGGAGATGTTCCAACTTGAGATAAGAGGCCTTAGAAGGAGCCCAACATGAAGAGTAGTAAACATGAGTAGCAGCCAGCACTTTGGAGAAAATCTGAAATTTCCCAGCAAGGGAGAGAGGCTTGCAAATCCAATATTGCAACTTTTTTTCAATCTTGGAAATCATAGCATTCCATAAATTCACAGAGGAACCATGGAAAGAAAAGGGAAAGCCCAGGAAGAGGAAGAATTCCCCATGCTGAACCCACTTCTAGTCAAATTTATCAAGCCAGAAAGGGACTGGAATAAAAGATTGTCTGAAACAAAGGGTTTTAGACCATTCGATAGCAGATCCAGAGGCTTGACAAAAGGTGTCCAAGCACTGCAAGGCATTAGAGATGTTGCCCTCATCCTCAATAAGAGTGAGAAAGGAATCATCAGCAAAGTTACCATTAACAAGCTAGGAAGAGGATTCAGGTATGAAAATGCCCCGAACCAAACCAGAGAAAACATAATTGGCAAGCAAATACCCAAAGCCTTCAGCAGCAAGCACATATAGAGCAGGAGCCAGCGGACAACCTTGTCAGATGGATCTAATAAGCCCAAAAGTATCAGATTGAGACCCATTGATGGTAATGCACACAGAGGCATCACCAAAAAGAATTTCCATAGACTGCAGGAAGTGAGGACCAAACCCAAGAGCTTGAAGCATAGCAAGATTGAAAAGCCATTCAATGCGGTCATAGGCTTTAGAAAAATCAATTTTAAGGAAAAGGGCGGTCTATTTAGATTGACGAGCCCATTCCATCCCTTTCCAGACAGCAATAATGTTTTCAAGAATATACCTGGATTTAATAAATCCATTTTTCTCAGGGCAAACAATAAGAGGAAGGAGATGTTTGATTTTGAGAGCTAAAGCTTAAGCAATTATCTTTTAGGAGATGTTTAACAAGGTGATGGGCCTCCAATTGCAGATATCCTTAGGATCCCCAGATTTAGGTATGAATTTGATATTTCCTTTAGTAATTAAAGAACCCAAACTTTTATTGTGAAAGACCTCAAGGTAAACTTTGTGCAGGTCAGGACCAATAGCATCCCAAAGGTGTTTGTAGAATTCACAGGGGAAGCCATCACATCCTGGATATTTTTCATTGGCCATAGAAAAATCCACTTCTTTGAGATCACTGATGGTAAGCATTTTCTCCCAAAAGGCTCACTACTCGACTGCTACGCAGTTTGGAGTAACAATAATACAAGCCTTAAGAGCCTCCTCCCGCGCAACAGAATTACCCTATGAAGAAAATATTTTTTCATAGTGTTGAACAAAATCTTGGAGAATGGGTGGAAGCTCAGTAAGGGTATTAGATCCTTGTTTGATCTTTTGAATACCAAAATTGGTATGCTGGGCTTTGAGAGCATGAAAAAACTCCTAAAAGGCTTTATCGCCCACCTCCAACCAGTGGAGGCGAGCTTTGATTTGAGCTCCACAAGTAGCATAGGCATCAGCAATTTTCTTCTCATGTCAAAGTCAGGCCAACTTAAGCTAAAGTTCAAAATCAAAGGGATTCAATGCAAGCGCATCAGCAACTTGTGAAGAGCCTTGGTGTTAGCTTCATATGCATGCTTCCTGTAGCAGGCTAACTAGCGGCCGTAAATGCGAAGAAATATCATAGTACAGTTGATGGTGTCATTCCACCATTGAATCCAACCAAGATGATTGCGTGGCCGAGACTCTAAATTCAAAACTTGAATAATGTGAGCAATAGTAGAATCATGCATCAACACTGACGTGTTGAGATAAAATTGCATCTAAGCAGCCCGCCTGGAAAAAGAATGCCAAGTGATGGAAAATTAAATGGGGAAATGGTCTGACAAAGTTACATCTGTTAGAGGACTGACAGGTAGGCCTCGATCTTTAGAAAAAGAGAAAAAATATTGAGCCATTATCATAGTATAATCTAGTCTCTTAAATATGCGGTCAAAACTAGCTCTTAAATTAGACCAAGTATGCCAAACCCCACCCTGCTGGCGGCAGTTAGCATTGGGATAAAAAAAGGCCCAATTTATTGTGCATATGGTACCAGGCTTCTCTCTCCCCAGTTGTCCAGCAAAAAGGCATAATCCCTTCTTTGTTAGAGGCCAGCTCAACCATATTAAAATCCCCACACATAATCCAAGTAGCAAGAGGAAAATTGTCTGCCAGCCAACACCAAAGTTGAGATCTTTCCACCGCATCATTGGGGGTACAAACATTACTCATACGAAAAGAATAGTTATGAAAAGATAGAAAAATCCAAGTGACACGCTGCATCAGATCAAATCCATGAGCAATAACAGAAGAATGAAGGTGAGGTGACAGAATAGCAATGATACCATCTTTACCAGCTTCATGCTAAGAAGAAAAAGCAATGTTGTCCGGCCAAATAACACGACAGGTAGAATTAAGCAAGAAACCAGAAATTTTCACTTCCTGTAAGCATAAAACATATAGATTGTGAAGTCTGCAATGGGTATCATGAACATAGTACTTTTTGGAAAGTTCAATTAGACCTCGCACATTCCAGGACAAAATTTTTTATAAAAACTCTTGCATGGTTTCCTCATCCCTAAGAGAGGAGAAACTATTCTGCAAGAAAGCTAGTACAGAGCCAAAGCTGGGGAGTAAATCTCCAGGAGAGATAAACCACTTTTTTTTCTGGGTCATGCGTGCATCCATCAGGACTGCGAGACCGACATAAAGACTAGGAGGAAACTGAAGAACCACGGGTGGCGCGAGCACCACCTCTGAAGTGGAGGGCCTCACAGCTGAGTTTTTCCCCTAGATAATAGGGTTTGAATTAAGTGGCACCACCATTGGCACTTCAGCGGAAAGAGGAATATCTCCAACCGAAGGTTCTAGAGATGACACAGCCACAGAAGCGGCGTGCATTGGAGCCTGAGGCATTCTCGCCTTTTTGTGAAACTGTAGTCCATTCTTCTTTTTTTCTAGCTTCCATGTTTTTGACCGACGCTTCCTTTAGCGATGGCTTCACCTGAGGGGTAACCAACAGGCAGTCCTTAATCTTGTGCTCTACCAATTAACACCTATAATAGGTGTTGGGTAGGTTCAAATAGAGTACTTTTTGAGAAATGGTGAGAGAACCAATCTAGATTTCAATAGTGTCTTTAAGGTCCCTAGAAAGGTTATGGGGACACGCTTATGGGGACGGGCAGCATGGCAAAGGGAGACCAGGAAACTCAACCCAAATCGGGACCCTGATTTTCTTGTCATCCGAGACAGTGAAGTCTCAAGACCATCTCTGTAAAATAAGTAGGGAAGACCTAACAGTCTAGGGCCCGCAGCTAAAAATAACTTCTGCCTAGGAACGGTTAGCAAAATGGAAAAGAAAAAAACCTTTGGTAAGGTTTTGCACACCATCAAGGCGGACCCCATGAGGGGTCCAGCTCTTGTTTACCCAATCTTTAAGGATACTTTCAGGAGGATTACAGCCCACAAAATATCCAATCAGAGTATGTTTTTCTAACCATTCACATGTAGAATCAAATTCTTGCAAATTAAGAACAATATCAGGGTTACCTCATGAAAGACCTTCAGGATGAACTTGCGAGGATGTTTTTTTAGAGGAGGCACCATGGCTTTCTGAAGCTTCAACTCACGCACCAGCATCAACTACTGGGCTGAAGTTGGCCGCAGCCATACTAAAAGCTAACCCTAATGCAAAAATCCAGCAGTAAATGTTGTATGACAGATGGAAGGCTCAGAGAAAAGACATAGAAAGGATCTCGTACGCATGAAACCCTAGTAGAGTGTTAGCACTCAAGCTCGATTAGCCAAAGCTTCAACTTTAGGCACACTATTATCATAATTTCTTAACTCAAATACAATTAATTTCCCTATTATTGCATCAAGTGTAACAGTAAAAGTTCCTAGAGATTTGAGATCTTGAATGGTTGTAACCCTAATAGTATACCAAGGTAAACAAGTTATCAACATGTTTATTACCACATCCTTCTTAGGAATATTACCACCAACACCTCAGATAGAAGCAACAAATTCTTTGATTCTATGACTTTATTTTTCAATGTTCTCATTTTATTGCATCCTCATATCATCATACTTTCCTCTCAAACTATCAAACTTTTCCTTCTGCATGTGTGGATCTTCACCATGGATAGTCTTCAACATCTCCCACATTTTATTATCAGCATCCAATTCTTTGATATTAATAAACTTTGTATCTGAAAGAGTACTAACAATAGATTCCATAGTAGCAGTATGTTCTTTCCTTACCTTCAATTGATCTATAGTCAGCATTCCTGAAGGTAAAGTTTACCAATGAACCACATGATCCCAATACTAATCACCCATACCTTTAAGATAGAGCTTCATCCAACCACACCAAACTGAGTAGTTCTCTCTTATAAATTCAGGACCTTCCTTTCTCATCATCTTCAAATCTTTACCTCAAGAAGTTAAGATTCACCACAATAGAAGACCAATTCTCTGATACCAATTTTTATACCTAAGATCATATTAATGAGAGGGCGGCGGGGTGAATTCAGTAATGTACTCGGCTAAGAGATTTAACCTACTACAAATATTAGGGAACAACATAAATAATTATCTATGGAATAGCACTACCTCTACTTGATCAGATCCTTTGAAGCACAAAATCTCTTCTTAATACACTTAATTCTTCTCTAGTTTTATCGACAATCACACTTTGCACCACACTTGTCCAACATATGATCAACAAATTTAACCTTAAACTTCATCCTTTATGTACTGAATATTAAATCCACTACCTTGATCAAACCCTAAATTATAATTTCAAAACATCCCACTAAAATCCAATGTACCACATAACAAAATTAAATGCACAAAACATATTTCCAAGACTGCCTCGGCCAATAAAAATATTTACATAGAATTTTTTGTCAAGGAGCATAACACATTTTGACAAAACACAATCTTTCTAAAGAATATTTTCCACACACTAGTATCAAACAATGTGATGCCAGATGTAGACACCTAAAATTGACCAGGTGTTTCTTAATCATCCAAATATGCAAATCTTAGCCAATTGCCCTAAATCTCATTAAAATGGATCAAAATCATTCAAATGGACATTTATCAAGAAAATTGGACAAAATCAAATTAAAATCAAAGGATTAATTAATAATGAAATCAAATAATCAAATTCAAGCCTAAAAGGGATCAACCAAAATTATATAATTAATTTTAATCAATTAATTGTATAGTTTTAAATCAAAAATCAAATCTAACCCATTCACCCTTACATGACTAATTTAATTAATTCATTGAATTAAATAAATCATATTTTCTTTCAACACAATTTGATCAACCAATGAGAATTGAGTATCTTGTCTTCTTATCCCACCCTTTGAGGATAACCATTTAAATGGTCCCCCCATTTGAAACCATTTGAGGGATCAAACTCAACCAAGCATTAACCCATGGTCAATTCACTCTACCCCCTACCCTTGGAAATTTGCTATAAATACAAGCCATTTTGTAAGCATTTCATATCCTTGAAAATTTGAATGCATAGCATCATTACTATAGGCAATTTGTGAGCAATTAAGAGTATTTTAATCATTTTGAGAAGCAAATTGTTGATTTGAGAGCATAATCATGAGCATTTGAGTTGCAAAGCACACACATCTTGAGAATTTGAGCTAGATTTAGGTATTTTTGTATCAATTTTCTCATTCTAGGATTGTCCTTGACAGAGATTAAGGCTGAGAGCTCTTTCAACAAAGCTTAGTTAGAGAACCATGAGATGTCATGGATTTAATTGCAATTCTTAGGCTAAATTGTTATTTTCTTTCCATCGAATTGTAGTTGTTAATCCTAATTTCATGAAGGTGTAAATTATCACACAAAAAATGGCGCCCACCATGGGGATTTAGGCCTCATTTCAATCATTTTTATCATATTTATCTCATGGATTCAATTGTAATTCTTAGGCTAAATTGTTATTTTCTTTCCATCGAATTGTATTTGTTAATCCTAATTTCATGAAGGTGTAAATTATCACACAAAAAATGGTGCCCACTGTGGGGATTTAGGACTCATTTTAATCATTTTTATCATATTTTTGTGTATTTTGGTTCACTTTCTTGATCATTTTGTAGAAAATAGGAGAAGAGCCGCCTACGAAGATTCTGAAGCTACCTGTGAACAGTCAAAAGCCACGTGCAAATTTCTTCTATTTATGACTTTCATTCTTAGGCCGTGTATGAGATAAATTGTGTCGCTTGGTTCTGTAAAGGGCCACCTGTTAGCAGCAAAAGGCCACCTGTGATACTTCTAGAGCTAGAGCTATGTGCTATCATTCTTTGACCACAATTTGCACATTCTGTGCCGCCTGTGGATTTTCTTTTACCACCTGTGGATTTTTCAGAGTCGTGTGTTAACTTTTAATTGTCGCTTTTAAAGTTTTAAATTCCACTTTCTAACAATTAAAAGCTGCTTATTAGCTATTAAATGCCGCATAGAATTTATTATTTTTTATCAAGTTCTAATTCATTTTTTCACTGTTCTAACTCTCTGTATTTTTTATTCCTGTAGATGAAAAATCATCCAAAAGTACAGAAACCAGAGAAAAGAGTGACAAAGCCTAGCAAAGAGGTAAGAGCACAAACTAAACATGATAAGGAAATTCATTCTTCCAATCTTTTAGAAAGTTTAAAAGAAGAATAGCATTTGTATGATCACTATTTAAAATTATTTTTTTCATAAAAAAAGAAATTTCCTACTTTTTAGTTGATTTCTTGTTTTTTTGAGTTCTTTAAGCTTGATTTTGCAAAATTTGATCAAAAATAACTAAGGAGCATTTTGTTGATCTATCTATAAGATGATTTTCTCCTCTCATTTTGTTGATTGCTACAATTTATTTTGATCTTGCTTGAAATTTACACATTCAACAACCATTTCAAATTAAAAAGGATGTGCTTCAGTACAGATAAAATGGTGGATTCTCCAAATTAAACCTAGATTAAACCTGGTAACTGCTTTGTTGATTTTTTTCTTTTTCCGCCTTAAATTTTTTACTTTTAAATTTTCTTCATAGATTTAAGCTCTAATAAAAATAATTTAGAAAATCTACTAACTTCATGATCTATGTTTTATCTCACCTCCAATGATAATCACTATTTTTTATGCTTTAGATTTGTCTGTTTTCTCTTAAGAATTTATATTTTAGTTAGAAAAATCTTACGATTTGTTTGCTCCAAAAATGCTTTATAAAAAAAAATTTGAACGTTCTCTATGATTCCATTTTGCATGCAGGTCTACCAATGCTTATCTACCTATGATATCCCAGGTATACTATCCCAAAAAATCTCATTTTATCACAGGTAACGAGTTTGCTGGCAAAGGCCATTGAATCCAGCTTTAATTGTGCAATGTTGCAGTCGTTTGAAGTTACAATGTAACCTGAAAAAAATATCGAGTGATAGTCAATTTAATTTTAAATTTCTATAAATGAAATATATTTCTTGTCTAAATTGAAATGCAAGCTTGTGACAAATTGTAACAGTTGCACTAAAGATATAGACTTTAAACATTACTATGTTATTTTATCTGGCTTTATTTAGAGAATAAGTGAATGGAGGATATTATATAATGACTTTTATTTTTCAATTATGTTTACCATTTGTATTATAGTTAATTAAAGTTATTTTGTATTAATTTTTTTGTAATTGTATTATATTGATTCAATCAATCAATTATTTTGTACCCAATTAAAAGTAATTATTATTTTAATTTTCAATTTTTTTTAATAAAATTAAGATTTTTATTTTTTAATTTAATATATTCAAAAACTAATTAATCTATATTGAACAAATTTTTAGAAATGATAGATTTTTAAATTTTTAAAGATTTATTATATTTAAATGTAAATAAAATATAGATATAATAAAATCAGTTAAGTATTTTATAAGATCTTAAATTAAATTAATAAAAAATATTTCTATTTTAATTAGTAAAATTTATTTTAATTTTACAATATGAAATAATTTCTAGAATTTTTTTATAAAGGTTTTAACTAAATTTTTCTTTTAAATTGTAAACATTAAGAAAATAGAACTTAGTTTAATTTTAGGATTTGAAGAGAAATGGAAACATATCTGTCAAAAATAACATTTCTAGGTACTTTTATAGCCATAATGAAATTGGTGATTGCTCCATAAAAGTAATGATAGGCAATACAAAAAATTTAAAGCATGTTTTGTTTTTTAAAAGGTAATAAATAATCAAATTTACATGATTATTATATAATTTATATTTTTTGTTTATGTAGGTCATTTACAACTCATTGTCATTAATCTAATATATAAAGTAGCCTACTTTTAAATGACATCCTTAGATAAAATCTACAAAATAAAAGCAACTAGATTTTTAAGTGCAACATATGTAATCTATCATCCACAACAATTTTTTATGATTATATAAAACATGAAGTTGCAAGAATACAATGTTAATTAATTATAAGATAGTGGTTTTTTATAGTTAAGGACGAGTCTTTTTTAAAATGATACCTCTCGACTTATTTTGCATAGATTTTTTTCTAAATGTAGTTGAACATGAGTTTTACAAATAATGTTTGTGTAAGGATGACTTGTCTGGAGAAACATTGTTTTAACCTCATGTAGTTGCAGGGGATCCTTAGTTTGAAAGAAAAATGTTTATATTAAGAGTAATCTTGTAGGAAAGTTTAGCAAGGTTTTAATTAATCCAAGAAAACTCTTGATTAAAATTACATTATAAGGTATGGTACACGATTAAGCTTCAATTATTTGAAGATTCTCAGACTATGTGATTTTCGTATTTGATGATAAATTAGCTTTGTCTATGTTGTGGTCTAGTGAGCATTTCAAGCATTTTGTTTCTTCCATTACAATATTTTTAATTTTAATTTATTCTATTTTATCATTATAGATTTATGTTTTGAAAAAATGTCATAAATAGTAAGATGTTTGGATCTGTTCCAGATTAAATTAGCAACATATTAACCAAAGTTCGTTATTTAGATTCCTAATTTTGTTGTTCAATTTGTAGCTGCAAATCTGAACAATTCTTTGACAAATTCAAAAATTTGGCCAAATCTGGTTGTGAGTACAGTCATAAGTGAATGGATAATTGACATCATCTTCAAGCAACATTTAATTTCTACTTCTTTCTACTTTTTGTAGGAAACGATCTTTATTAGAAGCCCATTTTGATGTTTGAATTTTGCTCTGCTAATAGTGATGCCCTTGTTATGGTTTTCATGATGGGAATTTCATGGAAAGGGGAAATGGGTCAACGAGTTTCATGGAATTTTTGTGGCCCAATTGTGATTTGGGTTCAAATGAAGTTTTTAGCAATAAATAATAGGAGTTTCATATTAATGATTATTATAAATGAGGTTTTTAGTGATAAAATATAATTTATCATAGGAATGAATGTTATTTTGTGTTGGCAACATTATAATAAATATATAGGATTTGATTTTAATTGTTTCTTAACTCTTTTTCCATATTTATATGGCAGATTCTTCTTAGATTTTATAATCTTTCCTTCACAAGATTGGATATTATTTTTTGTTTTATTTATCATTTATTTTCTACCAATATTATGCAATAAATCAGTGAAAAAACTGACACAAATCTAAACAAATATAATTTGCAAGAAAACCTCACTACCTAAGGATTGTTATATATCATTTCATTAATTCCTTCTACATACCATTAATGATCTACTTTTGGCATTGTATAAAACATATCACTTTCTTGAAAATAAAAACTTCTATCGACTTATCGTTGCATGTACAAAAGTGTGCAACTGCTAGTTTAATGTATGACCTATATTGGAGCTGGGCGTGAATTCAGAGGGTTTATAGAGGAAAAGAGGTGTGTGAGGTACTAGGTGGATATTGAAGGTGGGGTGACGGAAAATGAGTTTGGGGCAATATTTTTTGGAAAATAAAAGTATTCTTTAGTATGTCACGAATTCATGTTGGATGACCTAGATTCACTAAGTGAAACCACATACACTAACACCTCTTCGTTAGAACATATAATATTCTTTAAATTTATTTTTAAAATAAATATTATAATTATATTATATTCTAATATATATTATATTATAATGTTTATTACAAGAAAATATATTATATATATTAATAATATTTATTATTATATTATATATTATATAATATCATTAAATTCATTTTCAAAACAATATTATACTTATATTTATATAATATTTTATAATTTATTTATAAAATAATTTAAGAATTATTATTTTTAGTTATTAAAAGGTTGCACGTTGCAGCTTGTATTGATTGAATATAAGATCTATACATTTTGATTGATGAGTGTACATCCCAAAATAACTCCACAGTAATACAACAATTCTAAAAACCAAACCTAAACTGTTAGCTATAGTGCCTATATGCATGTTTCAAAATTTGGGCTCATATTAGTTCAGAAATGAACCGGGCCTCTTAGTTGTAACTGCACCCACAAAACTCACTTGCTGCCTCCTTGGAGTGAGTCAAATTCTAGTATCCTTAGTTAGCCTGCTCTACGAAATTAGGGGAGTGAATATCTCTTGAAGTGATATGGCAAGAATGTCAATAAATCAGCATGTTGTGTACGTTGCCAAGTTTATCACACTTTAGTTTCACCATTTCCTTTAATGCTCTTTCCAATGCAGTCATTCATGATCACCTCCATATTTTCTCTTGAATGCAAGCATTTGATGTGTCATTTCTCCGCATGCCGCCTTTAGAGTTTGTGAGTATGATTACACCATTCAATATATAAACCAATCCACTTAATTTGATGGGAGTATCATGCCAAGTATTGATGCTAAGTTTAGCTAGGGGTTACAACCATGTAAGAAATTGATTTGGCAAGTGTGTCAGCCTTCACATTACTCTCACAGTATATGTGGGAGGTTTTGTAAAGACTGAAATTTTGACACTAAAAGCCACATCAATAAAACTGCTATTTTAGGGAGTCGGTCAACAAGTCAATGGTCGATTACATAAGTCGACAAGATATCAATAAATTCTCTATTAAATTGAAAGATCAGAAAAACAATTACGACCATATCTGTCAAAAAGATAAATCATACCTCTGTACAAAGTCGAGTGAAACGTCGACCATATGTCGAGTGTCCTAAAGACATCACAACAAGAAATGTCCCATCAAATACAAGTAACAATAAACTATCATGTCAAGATAATGATTCAATAGATTTTTTGACCTGTCGAGACATATAGTAAAAGATTAATAATAGTCTCAAGTACAAACTTCCATCTCATAAAAAGAAAGGCAAACCTCAGAGTCGAGAAATACCACCATGACAAATACAGATGCGTGTAGCACTATAAGGTAATGTCCTTCCTGAAACAAAAAAAAACTTCAGAAACTTGTTCACAAAAGTTAGCTAGGGCGAGAATATTGTGGGAGTGCGTTTCCACCCTACCACGAAGTTGTAACACTTCCCCGGAATCTTTCCTGACATGAAAGATACCCAGCCCAGCTAGAGATAGTCTAACAAAGTAAAACTGCCTGAAGTAATGGAATTGTGCAAATCACTAACATTTACATCAAGTACTAT
>MU225696.1:1149109-1184109 GCA_018584345.1 Thuja plicata
AACACTCTACTCTGCTTGTCAATCTCTGGCTTTCGCAAATTTTCTTATCATAAATGACCTTGTATAAATACATACTCCAATTATGAGATCATGGGACCTATTAGAAAACTCTTCATAACATCCTTGTTGGCTCTACTAAGCACGCAAGCATAATTACAACTATGCAAGTCAATGTTGAACAGACGCGTCGCTTCACTAAGTCGGCTTCACCAATTTGACCATAACATTGTAACCTTCTTGAAACACGATTAGCGCATTTAGATTAGTATCAACAACTCATAACTTATCATGAATATACACACACATATGCAGGAGATATGTGCAACTCTATTAACACATTACATACATCGGCCTTAAACCGTTAATCCTCCAGAACTGTAACTGTCAATAACAGAATTACATATCTTTACTGAAACATCACATCTGAGTCTGCATGTATGAACATAGCATAGTAAACATGTCAACAACATATATCTATCCACGCTGGTCTTCATGTAATCATATGGATAAGTACATATAGAAGTACTATTGTGTATTATATGTTGTTGTCAATGACAAACATATAATCAATCAACTGTTCAGAATCAAATCTCCAACAAAAATATTGTCGAGCAACCTGGTATAGTGTTGTTTGGTATTCCATCAGTTATAAATCTCAGAGGGGTAGTTGAATCGATGGTATGATTTTATTTTTAGGTATGAAAACACTCCCTTAGGGAGGAGAGTGACAGATATGTATGGCTTGACAAGTTTTTGAAGGAATATGAACATTTTTCTGAGCATTTTGAGTGTGTACGACATTGTGCAGATCCACTAAGAAAAACTAGTGACATATTTTGTTAATTTTTTATTTTACTTTATGTTACAGTTGGTTTCATTCAATTTATAGTTGAGACAATGTGTATGTGGTTGTTATTTTTAAATATGGATCACTTCATCCCTTGCAAAACTATTCATGATGCTTCTCATATTGCAGTTTTTTTCTTCAAATATGTTGTTATACTTCATGGTTAACTCTTGTCCATCATCTCAGACAGAGATCCAAAGTTTTTAGGACACTTTTGGAGGACACATTGGAAGAAACTTGGTACCACTTTGTCACTATCATTTTCTTACCATCCTCAATCAGATGGTCAAACTCACAGTCACCATTAGGTCTCTTGGGAATTTACTATGGTGTCTCACACAAGAACATGGTACTACATGGGATAGCATATTGGCTCAAGCAGAATTTTCCTATAATAATTTAGTGAACAGAAGCACTGGTTTAACCCCTTTCCAAATTGTGTATGATAATCATCCTAGGGGTATTTTGGAACTTAGAGATGTGAAATATTTAGCCAAGATTATTTCCCTAGCAGAATATTTTGTTGAGTTGATGAAGGACATTCATGAACAAGTCCAAGCCAAGCTGAAACATACATCCACTATTTACAAAGAATGTGCAGATAAAAAGAGAAGGTATTTGCAATTTAAATTTGGATGTATGGTGATGATTCATCTCAAGAAGGAAAGGTTACCTAAGGAGAAATACACTAATTTAATGATGAAGAAGTTAGGTCCTTCAAAAATTCTCAAGAAATGTGGAAACAATGCCTACAAGATTGATCTACCTCCTAGTGTTGGTTTATCTTCTATCTTCAACATTGATGACATCTATGCTTTCAAAGGTACTATTGATAATGTCTCTACTACAGGAGAATAGGATCTAGACTTAGACAAATTGCTCCAGGACTTCCCAAGCCACTTTCTCCAAAGATAGAGTACATTGTTGACAAGAGAGTGGCTAACAAAATGAGAAGGAAAACTTACGATGAGTTTCTAGTCAAATGGAAAAACCAACCCCTGGAAGATGCTTCATGGCTAAAACTTGAAGCCATTGAACATAATAGAATCAAATTTTCATACATAGAAACTCAAGACTTGAGTTTCTTTTGTCAAGAGGAGTATGGTATCAAGCACCCTCGGCTTATTCTGTGATAGGATAGTTTTGTCTGCATTTTCAGTTCTAGGATAAATTTTGTTTTAAGAATAAAGGATTAATTCCTCTAATCATCCTATTGTAATATCTTGGTCTACTTTGTAAGGTTAAGGGTCTTAAGGTACACTATAAACCGTAAGGTCTCTTTAAGCCATTAAAACTAGAGATCCTTTCATTTTGGTGTTTTAGTAGTTTAGGATTAAATTTGATGTTTTTGAACCTTAGTCCAAGGTTATGTCATGTTTAGATTCCCCCACAAGCATTTGGAGTCAATTATATTTTTATTTTGTAACATTTCCAAAAAAATGTCAAAATGTTGTTGAGAAAAGTTGCATTGTTGTTGAGCAAAGTTGCATTGTTGCCGAGCAAAGTTGCGTTGTTGTCAAAATGTTGCCAAGGAAAGTTGCATTGTTGTCAAAATATTGTCGAGCAACCCAAAATAGTGTCATTTTGTATTCCATCAGTTACAACTCTCAGAGGGGCAGTTGAATCGATGGTATGATGTTATTTTTAGGTATGAAAACACTCCCTTAGGGAGGAGAGAGACAGATATGTACGGCTTGACAATTTTTTAAAGGAATATGAATAGTTTTATGAGCATTCTAAGTATTTATGGAATTGTACAGATCTACTAAGAAAACTTGTGACATATTTTATTAAATTTTTTATTTTACTTTCTATTTCAGTTGGTTTCATTCAATTTAGAGTTGATTTACATAAGTTAGAAGCATTTTGGTAAATGTAGTCTAGGAAAGCTCTAAATTGGGTCTATTTAAGAAATGTAGCCCTAACTTGGAATTTATCTAGTGAATTTGCATGGCCACCTAGAAAATGCAATTTAGGGGCATATACTTTGATATTTTGAAAGTTCAGAACTCTGATGTTGTGTTTGTGATTTTTGAGATCAAGCACTAGGTGAAATATCCTCATGTATTTGACCAGTCAAGTAAGTAAATATATGAATAGATGAATAGATCAACTTATGGGACTTTGTAGGTTGGTATTTTTAGGTATTTAAGAATTTTAGAAAAATCTTGGGTGGTTGTGGTAATTCTGTGCACCCATCTCTTATCACCTACTATGCAAACCAAGCCTAATTTGGCCAATTAGGTATGTGTGCCTTATAGGGATTCTAAGGTGCTGGAGTAGAGTCACTTTCTACCACTTTGGGGTTTGTCATAAACTCTAAAAGGGTATCTAATTTTGTAATATTTTTACTAGGTCCCATCCCAAAATCAAGAGTTAAGTCCAAGAAACCTCGAGAATAGACCTAGAAGGATTTCTAGGATAGTATTAGTTTTAGTGATTTGAGGTGTGTGCTACAAAAACCAATGGGTGATTTCATACCCATAGAACCTAAATGAAGTTTTTCACCCAATAGATTTATTGGTTGTGAAGAAATATAAATATTTCCTTGTTTGTAGCCTTGTAGAGGGAAAAATCAGTAAAGAATCAAAGTTTATCAGTTTGAGCACTTGGGTTCACCTTGTGGCTTCTTGCAGTGTGTGATCTGCATAAATAACCATTCCTTAATGATTGAGTGTATTTTTATGACACTAAAGAAAAAAAATTCACTATCACAAATTATAGATGTATGCCTGATCATTAAGCACAGATCTTCCTTGTGTTTGTAGACATTGACAATATTTTTAAAGCATGACCCTTATTTCAATGAATATGGATGCATGATTTACCGTAGTGAAACTCTTCCTTTGAAACTTTAAATAGACCTTGAAACAATAATACTTATTGAAAACTAGGAAAGCTAAAACTAACTAACCTAACTATGCTTGATAGCACATAGGGAAAAATGAAACTACCCTATCATAGACTACCCAACACCACAACATGATAAACAAAACCATTCGCTAGTTCGCTAAAATATTTTCCTTTTCTCCTGAAATTGCAATAATGCACATGCTTATAGGAAAATGAAAAAATTAAAAATATTTAACCAATTTATTTAACATTTCTTGAAGAAAGTGTTATTCCCTGCATACCCGTCCCTTCATTTTGTAGGCAAAATGTTGGGTCCCCCTTTTCACTTTTTCTTTTGCCTTGGTTTCTTTTGTTTCCTTTTGCTCCCCTCTGGGCTTTGCTCCTGTGATGGTTTTTTTCTTTCGCTTCTTGTCTTATTTTGTCTTTGGGACCTGGTCCCAGAGTGTGTTTGTCTTGAGTCGTCCGCTTTCTGAACTCTGGGATTCTCAACCATCATGTCTTCTTTTGTGAGAAGGTGTGGATGCATGGAATCCCTGGGCCCATAGTCTAGAGGTTTGCCTTTTCCAGAGTTTGCGGAGGGGAAGCAATGTATTTTTACCCTAAGGGTATAAATATCTTTTACCTATCACTTTCACATTTACCGCGATCAAAACACTCAAAGTGATTACCAGAGTGATTAAGGCGATTCAAAATGATTAAGTGTAAATTGCTTTTGGTGATTAACAATGTTTAAACAACACTAAACATTGGTGCTTTTGCAGTCATTCCAAGGTCAAATAGTTTTAGAGTGCCTCCCGCACTCCCCTTCTCATATTCTCTGTGTTTCTAGGTAGGTCCTTCGGCTCTCTTCCTTCTGTTTTCTTGTTTTCTAGTTTTTCTTGCTTTCTGTCTCGCTTGGTTTTTGGTCTAGTTTTTGTTTCCTGTCTCTGGTTTTTCTCTTTGTCGCCTCCCATTGGTGGGATGGCTCTGCCAGAGGGTTGTTCGCCCTCTGTGTAGTTTTATTTTAATGTAGCATTTGTATGTACCTTGTAAATTTTGTAATCTTTCTATTTATAGCTGTATATATGTTCTTTTTCTCGATCAGCCTATGAGTTGTGCTTCGGCCCTCATAGCACTTTGGCCCTCTGTATATTTGGTGTATATCCCATGTATATCCTTCCTATTTTGTGTTGATCTCACCATGCCCTTTCATGTCTTTCCCAATTTGTTGAGTTTGTCCTCTCATCCAAATACTGCCTGGTTTGAACTCAGCACCTTGCTGGTTTGAGCCATGGTAGTTTCCTCTCTCCTCCATCAAGTCAGTCTTAATGGCGGGTTAAGTTTCCGACACACAAGCATTCAAAACTAGCCCAAGTGGTGTTCATTTCCCCGCATATTTAGAAAGTTGTCAGCATTAGTGCCATTACTCCCATTTACTACATGACCACGTGACACTCCCATGTCAGCCTAGTATGGCTAATTTCTGGTCATATCATGCAACGGTTAGTTTTTTGGACTCTGGGTCCCTGGTCTTCCTCTAGTCTTTATTTCATTTCATCACACAAGTTACAGTCCCCGGAAGCCCGGGTAGAGGTAAAATTCCTAAGTCATTTTTATTATATATATCTTTTTTGGGTTTTGACGTGAACTAACATCCTTTCAGGAACAGATGCACAGCGGTGGTGAAAATATCTGGGGTCCTGAATAATTTTTTGTTTTGTATATGTACTGAAAATCATCCTATTTTGTAGGTTGCCAAAATTAAACTTATCGATCATGTCGGAGGCTTCTGCACCACCTTCTCCACCTGGGAGTTTGGAACTCCCCACTACTGCTGCAACTAGGGAAGCTGTCAGGATGAAGGTTGAGAAGGCCTTGGAAAATATCCCATTAACAATGAAGTATCTAAAGGGAGACACTATTTGGGGATCGAAGGTTGATTCCAAGTTACAGTTAATCACTGACACAAGTGTCAGAATGTGGGTCGAAATGTAGGCCTTAGTAAAAATGATTTTCATTCAACGCACGGCTGGAGATCCATTGGCCCTCAACATGGCCGGATTTGAGATCCTTAAAGCTACATGTTTCCCCTGCTCTGTTCAAGCTTCGGAGCTCATTCTCAATTTGGCAGAACACTACAACACACCCATCTAGGCTATCATGCTTTCTTCCCCAGTTCCGATAGGCTACCCAACGCCTATGGTGTCTCTAGAAGTCATGACTTTTGTAGTAGGGTTGGGGATCCCCCAATTTGATGATGCAGCCATTCTCACTCGATCTCTCACCTTGGAAGAATTTTAGAAGCTAGATCTTATGTCCTGGCAATATCTCAATAACAACTAGCTTAAGGTGCCAAGGAGGGATTTCAAAAATATGAAGCTGGAGATCCACCAGATAGAATTTAAAGAGAGCATACAGATGGGGATCATTTCTCTATGCAGGGTCTTTAGAGAACCCCATGCATGAGAATTCTCAGCATCGATGTACTATTTTTTATTTAGCCTTGCCTTTGGTGGGCATAATTTTGATTGGGTCACCATCATCACCAATCATGTGGACTCTCAGCTCGTCAAGGTCACCCTAACCCCCAAATTATACATGAATTCTTATATTTTATGAACACTAGCACAAAAATGCCCTGTGACCTGAGGATTACTTATAGCAAGTGTGCTCAGGACTGGACAAGGCCAGAATGCTCCATGGGATTATTTCCCATAGGTCCAATGGGAGACCAGTTTCCTCAGCTTCTGTCGAGTGAATGATGCCTTCATTTACTACAACCTTCTTACACCTACTCAGGATGTTGGATATTGGTTCTCCAAAGAAGCTATAAACTTTGTCAGCACTTATGGTGACTACTACATTCAATATTAATAGCATACATACATTTGGGTGACCGGCGTCTCTGGGAAACCCTATTTATTACCCAAATATTGTGGGGATAAAATAATTCTTTTAGAATATTGTAGACAAATTATGGAGTTGCACGCCCTCTCATAGTGAAGAAGGTTACTAATTTCCCATTCCCAATCTCTTGTGGGAACTATTCTTGTAGCCTGGCAACAGCCCAAGAAGCTGATAATGAACTTAAAAGTTTGGGGCTAGCATAATTTTACTTGGAGTGGAAGAATTTTGATCTGCTGGGAAAGATAGCAATGACACTTCCCCGGGAAGCCCCCCACATGAGCTTCACTTAGAATATTTTTGGGAAGATTGTCAGGATGATTTCGAAGTCTGGAACTGGCATTTTATCCGGTTGACATAGGGGATGATGAAGCAATTGAAGCTTCAAAAGTTCCCCAATGAATTTTTAGACACCAGTTCCATAAATGACCCACAATACAAAGAGAAGTGGGTAGACAAAATGGCCCTCCCTCCAATGAACTAGGATGCACTAGAGGGACCAATAATTGAGGACATCACCAACAATATAATTGAATGTAGCCATGCGTATTTTCAGAAGGTTTGTCTAAAAACCACACGAGAAGTTGGCCCATTTGTGTGGGGCTCAACTTATGGGGCCGAGATCTCCTAATAGGGTGAGGATAGAGGAAAGAGGAAAATGGGGACCCCATCTCAAGTCCCATCCACAGTTCCCATAGTGGAACAAATGTAACAAACTCTGGCAGCAAGCTAGCAAGTGAAAGATATGTTGATCACCCAGTTGGCTACCCCAACTATTATGGTTGGACCTATTCACCCTTCCAATTATCCTTCACTTGCAGAATTAATGGTTTGAGTAACAGGGACCGGAGGGGCGGAAGAATGGGAAACCATGTTAGATGCAGTGCCCCCATTGGTAACTAGGAGGAAGAAGAAAAGAACAGTTGATCCTCAGCGAAGGGCAGAAGCAGAAATTGGGATGCCTAACATCCCTGAAATACATATTGTCTCCTCGGATTCTCCAGAGCTAGACAATCAGCCCAAAGATCCCCTGGAGACCTCCCCTCTGTATGATGACTTTGATGACATATTCGGGATGGTAGAACTTGTAAACTTACAAGGGGATATCAAGAAAGTGGTAGAAGAGATCACCGCCCAGGAGGAAGTGATTATCCCCATTGAAGGGGAGATCCTAGAGAAAGAATTTTCCACAGAGTAGGAGGTCTGAGTTGAAAGAGAAAAGGAGTCAGAATAAGTAAACATCTCAGATGTATCGGAGATATAGGTTCAAGGGACCAACACCACAGATGAGAGGCAAGTTCAAAATGAGCAACCGATATTTGCTGGGGGAACCAGACCTATAGGAAAAAACATAACGTCAGTTGCCACACTCTAGATGCCTCCTCCTACCCCAAAGAAGGTAATATTTGGTGAGGTGATCATAGCGGCCCAAACACTAAACCTTGGCTAGACACCTCTGCCACCTCCTGAGGATATTTTTATAGAGGGAAATATTTTGGTGGAAGAAGCCGAAGAAGAAGAAGAAGAAGAAGAAGAACAACAACAACAACAACAACAACAACAAGGTCAGGGGCAAAACCCCAAAAATATAGATATTGAATATGACACTACTAAGGACATGGACACTGAGGTAGAAGATATTAATGCCACCAAGGTGGATAATGCAGGTGGTCCGGAAGATATAGGAAAAGATTTTGAAGAGACTCAGAACACCGGGGATGCACAACAGAACCCCGTAGGGGATTCGTAGGATCATACTTTGGTAGCAAGGCCACCCCCACCACCACAATAGTTGGTGGATTCTGAAAAGCAAAAGGCCCCAATAGAAATAAAGTTCCATCTCTCCCTAGTTGAGATGATGGCACATGTGCAGGGACCCCTAAGAAAAATAAGGCCCAAACCCTTCACTCCACTCAGATCGGTCCAAGCGGAGAAATATTTGCAGTGATTGCAACCCCTCCCTGAGAGATAGATGCAGCAATAGCCAGAGCTGAGGACTACATAATCATGGAAGTACCTCTAGGGAAAAGAGACAAACAGGGCAAATTGGACCTATTAAAAGAGGTCAGTAGGGTGATAGAGGCCCATTATAAAAAGCAAGCCCAGAAGCTCCAGGAAGAAAGAGAAAAGAATACAAATCTTGTCGGGCTTTTGACAGAGCTGGCACAACCCATCACTCCTATTCCTCTGGAAGATTCCACATCCAGAGCACTAGTCTCATAGGGTGACATAGATGTGCTAAGAAGTATGAAAAAGAAAGCGTAGGTAGCTGATGACTGGGTGGCTAAATAGGTGCAAAATGTCTGACATTTCTTAGTGACCACACTCCCAAACCTATACGCAGCCAACAACATTCTACACTAGGCCAAGAATACCATTACCATCTGAGAGGGAGAGACTGGGCAATACAAGGCCTGGATGAATGAGTTGGGAGAACCCCTAAGTCTTGAAGAAGAGATTGTTACTGAGGCTAGAATTTTGGGAGAGGAGTCCTTCAAATTTGTTCAGACCCAACACTCCAAAATTGATGTCACATTGGAGATAAGAAAGCAACTGGTAGGGACCCTGCGGGATAAAGTTCCAGAGGTAGAATATTCTTTAAATATGTACAAGGCATTTATTACAAGCGTTTTAGAAGTCAATACCTTTAGTACCGAAACATGTACTCCAGAGGAGTACATCATAGGAAAATTTGATGAGCTAATGGAGGCTCAATATCAATCCCTAGAGGTAATGGATGGAGAAAAGATGTCCCGTATATCTTGCATCGTACTCTAGGCTCACGATGCCGTGAAGATGGCCACAAAATTCAAACTGAATACTCTAGATCTAGGAAAATAGGTGGAGATGGCCAGGTACCATCAGGCTAGTCTCAAGGATATCAATGAAGATGGCATTGCCCAACTTCTGGAAACATTCAAGAGTAGCAAGGAGAAATAAGGTTCTCCAGGTCCTAGAGATTTTTACCAGTAGGGTGCATTCTTTCATATTCATTATTTTTGGAGCGTAAGCTCCCGGATCCCAGAGTCCTAGATCCATCAGTTTTGTATTCTTTTGATGACCAATGTCCAGGCTCCCTAGAGTCAACTAGTCATTATCAAGTAGTTAATAAGTGGATGTCAAAAATTAGGTGACTCCAGTAGGGCACGTCAGCTCAAGGGATGGTTCTGACAGATGGTCTTCCTGAGGCACCGCTCCAGTATTAACTACCTGGTGCATCAAAGATAATGAGCTACATATTGCATTAATGAGGTATGTAGCCTTGATCTCTGGAGAGATCAGATTTCTTCTCTTCTCCCTCCAACACTCTTCTCGATACTGATTCTTCCATACTTCTTTTCTTGTCTTATTCTTCTGACATGTCAAACCTTTGTTCTTCTTGAGGTAGTTGTAAAGTGGTGCAGGTAGTACCATCCACCAAATATTGTATTTTATTATGGAGTGTGCAGTTAGATTAGGTCAGATTTAGGGAAAGTATGTGTAAAAAGAACAAGTTTGACCTCATTCTAAGGGTCGGTGAAATTGATAATTTTTTAGTCCATAATAATAGCATTTTCAGCATTTAATTTATTGTAGTTGCAGAGGTCAATGCTCGGTAGTTCTTAGTGGTTCTTAGTAGATGGATTCTCTCTTGGATCTGTTGATGTACACCCTAGTGTTGCTAGAAAACTATTAATGAAGAAGGAAGGATTCTTGCAATGATGTTGTTGGCATCTTGATCTCTGAGTTAACTCTCTTTTGTACTATATGTTTCTAATGTTTAGGTAGATTAACAACCTCTTTCCCTTTGCTATTGAACATGTATGAATTGATGGTTCTATATATGTTTAGTATTTAGTACAGTTCATTAGAGAATGGTTGATGTTTTAGACGTATTTTCACAACTATAAGTAGAATGGATACTCTCTAACCCTGGCACATCTTTTGAGGTTTTTTTGATAATCCCAAATGCTTGTAGGAAACCCTGACCTAAAAAAATCCTTGGAGATGACTAGCCAAGAAAACTAGCTATACCCCCCCAAACAAAATAGTCTCAGGTGCTTGAAGGCCCAGAGAATTTATTCCCTAGACAACCTTTACAGGCAAATTTGGCTGGTACCCTAGTACCTAGTGACAACTTACATCTGTTGGTAGACCGGTCACAAAGTCCCTTCAATAAAAACTGGTGCTAGAAGGAGGGCATGAGCTCATTCCCTTTAGAGGATTTAGACTTTACACCACCTAAGGGTTCCCTAAGAGGTAGTTTTAGGAATTAGACCTTTAGTGGGATTGGATCATTTTTTCCTACAAGATTCAAAAGATTCCTTAGATCAGCCCCCAATCCCAAAAGGTTTGTTGAACTTGAGCCTCCTGCTCGAAATAAGAGGACCCCACAAACCAAGCAGCTAGCCAACCTTGTCTGGGGATCTACTATATCTCAGAATACTCAAGTCTCCCAGAAAATCCTAGTGACTAACACTCCACCTAGCCAAAATACAACACCCCTGATGGCTACTTACATTGGTAACACTGGGTCCCCCATGGGGCATTTTCTTGGTGCTACCAATGATCTTCCCTAGCATTCAGAGAAGATCAGCCCCCGATATGATAATTTAAGCTCATGAACTGCGGAAGAGCATCTACAGGCATACAAAGATGCCATGAACCAACACCAGATCTAACATCAAGATATTGTGATCTAGATGTTCATTCTGTCCTTGTGACAGAATGAGTTAAACTGGTACCTTAATCTACCCGCCAACTCCATCAACATTTTCCAGGACATGGAGGACACCTTCCTTGTGGCCTTCCACATACACATGGACCTGGTGTGGTCCCACAGCTAGTTTATCTCCATTAGGAAGGAATCAAACAAACCCCTTGCAGCATTCAACCATCGATTCCAATGCACCTTAAAGCAGTGCACAGGCCCCTTCATCCCATCCACTGATGTAACCATCCAGACTTACCTTAACACAATGGACCCTTTCATTGTCACTCTCCTATAGAGAACCACCACCCCCAATGACTGGGATACTCTGGCAAACGTTTACAACCTAGCCTTGGTGTTATCTCTCAGTTTGAACAAAGCTCCCGGTGGGATTGGGCAGAGCATGCCTTTCAACATGATACCCGATAGAACTTCTTACACTGGGGGATATAACCCCATTCAGGCAATGGGTGCCCCATTGATGGCCATGACCCCACCACCGCCAATAGACCAGTAGGCCCAGTACATATACCCATCACAAAACTAGACAATGTCGAGTCTGAAATTCATTCCCTAGAACCAGCCACAGCAAATGCAACAACCACCGACATAACCCTCCAGAGTACCTTTCTTCCAGTCACCTGTGGTTGGAGGATTGTCATCCTTGACTCTGGGAGATGCTATCATTTTCCCTGGGAACCAACCACAACAACTGTCACACTATAACATGAACACCCATCTGTCCACCAAGGTTGAATCCCTCTAGCAATTGGTGTCCTCTCTAACTATGGACATGGGACAGATGAAGGTGGGGCCTTTTACACCTCACAACCCCAATTCCTAGAGAGGGAATATCTTCTCTGGTCCACAAAATATCAATGCCAGAGGAAGAAACTATAACAATGGACCTCGACCCAATCAACAGCAATGGAATAACAATGCTAACACCGGAGGTCCTTCTCCAAACCAAAACACCACTTAGGGTGGTGCTAGACCCAGTCATTCTACATAGCTTGTAGAATTCCACCCCCTGACTAATTGGTGTAGATTGCATAACACCAACTCTCATTCTGAGGTGAACTGAGCCACACTAGAGAAGGTCATCATGATCTTCCAGTTGGAAAGACAACAAACTATCGATCCTACTCCCCTAGAAATGCCTATGCAAGAGCCCACTCACAATGCCTTTACCTGTGAGATCATCTTCTTTGGGAAAGACAAGGAAGATGAAGAAGAACCCAAATTATAGGGGTTCTTTGATGAATCTATCCCGACCTTTGAGGTCAATGCCTTCACCAACCCACAAACTCCCTACAACACTCAAATTTAGGCTGGTAAAGGACCGGTTTACACATCTACACCTCCCAGGGATACCCCTCCCTAAGAAAATACAACTGATCACTCCTTCCCATTTAAAGGGTCTGGCTCTAACCAAGCTAAGGATCCGGCCAAGGGAAGCTAACAACACCCCAGTGGTAGGTTTGACATCACAAAGGCGTTAGAGAGAACCACCACCTCCATGACCTTGATGGAGGTTTTATTGAATTTCCCTGAGTAGAGGAAGTCTCTTATGAAGCTCTTAGGAAACCCAAAATTTGTCAGTCGCCCACCCAAGACTATCACTTTTGATGATGCCAATGCGGCTGTCTTATGGGGAAACATTGAGGATCCTCCCTTCCTACTAGGTTTGAACATACAAGGGATGAACCTACAAAATTTCTTGGTAGATTCAGGTGCTTTGGGAAACATCATGCCTTTATCCATATTCCAGAAGCTTGGATTCCATCCCACTCCATCCAAAGGCATAGTAGTCCAGTTGGACAAAAATGCTATAAAAATGGTAAGTGAGAATAAGAACATCCAGATTCATCTCATCCAAGACCCCCGGATATCAAGCATAATAGACATCCAAGTGGTGGACATCCTGGAAGCTTATGGGATGTTATTAAGTCAAAATTGGTCTAAGGCCCTTAATGGGTATTTCTCCACAATCTTCTCCCACTTGTGGCTCCCTTGGGAGGGGGATTCTAACCAGATCCGGTTAGAAAGTGAACCCAGGATGAAGTAGGACCTCACCAAAGTTAGGAGGGTAAATGAAGTCATTTTCTTTGAGACTTCCCCCGAGGTGTACCGACCCCTCGAGATCCTCACATTTGATTTTACCCCCCGGGAGGATCCCATAGTTTCTCAGAGAATTCAAGACCTAGATGAAAAACTAAGGGGTGAGGTTAACTCACAGGGTATCACAGCAGCTCTTGTTACACTCTTGTCTAGCACTTGGCACTGGGTGCATTATCAAAAACATTCTAAACTAGAATGTGAGCCCTGCATTTCCGCTACTACCTGCCATATCAATGCCCTCTAGAAGAAGAAACACGAGGCAGATTTACCTAGACTCAACAATCATTCTGGCGGTACTCTTATGGTGTTTCCTTTCCAAGAATCCCAACCATAGGCTTCTCTAGAGGTAAACCTCACCCACACACCATCAAAGCTAGAGGAAGCTCCTCCCAACCTTCCCAAAATCAATCCAAATGCCACTTCACCTTCCTAGCCCCAGACAACAAACAATGGCTTGTGGACCCTGAAGTTTGATGGGTCCCAATCTAAAAAAGGTTGTGGGGCTAAGGTGGAATTAATCAACATGCGGGGGAAATCCTTCCTTGTGTCTTATAAGCTACATTTCAACTACACAAACAATGTCATGGAGTACGAGGCCTTGGTCCTTGGACTCCTATTTGTACTAGGGAAAGGAATTACCTACCTCTGGGCACTGGGTGATTCAGAATTGATTGTTAAACAGGTCCAGAGCCAATACACTTGTCATTATAAAAGGCTGGCCACATACTACAACTGGGCATGGAGCCTCATCAAATATTTTGATGCCTTCAGCATTGAACTCATTCCTTGGAAAATAAAATATGTTCTGGATGTCCTTGTCATATCTGCCAGCACCCTTGAGCCAATGGCTGGCTCCTGGCTCCGAAAGTTCTTTGTTGTGATGGTCCCTACCCCATCCATTCTAGAAAATGTCACCCACTTTCAGGTCTTTAAGGATGATCAACATATCCTAGCCTTCATGGCCAATTTTGGTGTTTTCAAGGATCAGATAGTGGAAGAAAGAGATCATGAAGATATCAAGCAGGGTGAAGAAGACGACGGGATCATAGAATTGCCAACCAAAACCATCCCTAAGGGGATGGTAGCGCTAGAATGTATCTTTGACTTGGACCCTCAGGGTCAAGAGAAGATATCATCCTCCTCTGAGTGAGGAAAATTCAAAAAATTCAACATCGGTCAGGCTGGTGAAGAAAAATTTGTGCATATTGGAACCTCCTGCTCCCTAGAGGACAAGGAGAAGATTCTCGTGGTTCTCCAAGAATACATTATTGTAATTATGTGGGGGTATGAGGATCTAAAAACCTATGACACATCCATCATGACACATACCATCCCTCTAAAACCTGATGCTAAGCCCTTCCAGTAAAAGCAAAGACTGGTAAACCCACTGATCGAGCCTCTAATCCATCAAGAGGTTTATAAATTGTTGTTAGCCTGGATTATCTTTCCTATCCGGCACACTACTTGGGTTACCAACCTTGTCCCTATGAGAAAGAAAAGTGGTAAAATTCGCCTTTGCGTGGATTTTCCCAATTTAAAAAAGGCATCTAATAATGATAATCATTCTCTCCCCTCGTTAGATGAGGTATTGCAAATCATGAATGGATCTCAAATGATGTCCTTCCTAGATGGGTACTCTGGGTATAACCAGGTCATGGTTAAGTACGAAGATAGAGACAAAATGGCATTCACCACTGAACCACCTCACAATAGGTGCTTAGTAATCATGCCCAAAGCCTCTCTTAGAAATATTTTATTCAATATAAGGATCACTTCTCCCATCATGAGGTGCATTTAGTTTGTCAACCCAGGGATGTATACTTGAAATGGTACGACATAGTATGTGCACTAAGTTCCGTAAAGAGCCACTCTACCTATGCTGCATGAAAGTAAAGTACATGAAAGGAATCTATACTAGGGCTGCAGGAAGGGAAACACACTTACTCCTTACTGAAATGAATACTACAACTTGTAAACTCTACTTAAACCAATTCTTTCAACCTAGAGAATTCACTATAACTATCCTTGCAGGTACTGCAAGAACATTCACAAAGTACAATGTTGCAGGAAGAAACTGTAATCTTAGATCTAGAATGCTTGGAAATGCAGAAAGTAAATCTATTCTACTTCTACTCTAATCCACCTACCAAGTGGGACCCCTTGGTCGACTTCTACTAATCTATGAACATAGAATATAAACCAAAAGTTACTTTATTATCTTTCAAAACTGATTACATGAGAATGATACATGAAACTAAAAATGAACTTGTTGTGAAAGATACAATCAAAACATTGTATTCCAAAAAATCTCTGAGCTTACAAACTATCAATCTCATCCCTATAAATAGAGGATTGACTTCTTTATTCTGAAATTGAAAAAGGAACTATCTAACTAAAACCGCACCAAAGAGAAAAAATAGGAAACGCAACAGCCCACTACATGTGCAATGAAGTCTAGGCAACCAAATCAACATGATGGGAATACGAAGAGAATATAGAAGAGTGACATTCATGCATCTCTGAAATAGTGGCTCCTGATTTTCAATATCCATGTCTTCTGATGCCATGATGGCTTATCCGTTTGAAGCTGGTCTTTAACGTCCTCCTTAAATACTGTCAACCACTCCCAGTGACTCCTACTTCCTGGCAGGATTAGTTATCATGCAAAATATATTCATACAAGTAGCTCGTTCAAATTAATCCAAATTTTAGAACACACATTCTAATTATTATATGAAATACTGCAACATATATATAGTATTGGCATAATATGACATATCTATTCCACCCATGGTTTAATGGTTCTATCTGTACTTGACACAAGTTCAACTGACTAAAAGTTCACAATTGTTCTGATAATACTTAAAAATAGAGTATAAGGATTAATATAATAGAGACATTAAAACAGTCTCATCATTTTCCCCTTGGCAAGCTGAATACTTGTCCTCAAGCATTACATCTTCAGGTAGTTGCTCTGAAATCTCCAACCTTTGTTCTCCCTCTCCTTTGGGTTTTGAGGGTGTAGTAGAACCCCCTTGTTTTCTCCCAGACATCTACTCTGTGATTTTCCTACAGTCGATCAAGTCTATCAGTATTGATGTCATACAGGGGCTAGAGGAGCATTGGTGGCTACATGGTGAGTGGACACCAGAGTTCCTGTCTAGTTTTTCTTCCCAGCTGCATGTATTTTGGTGTTCTTTGAATAGCTTCTTGGAGGTTGATAGGATTGTGTGGCTCAGATTTCTTCAATGCCGCAGATAACCTACCCCATCTGCTTTTGGCTCCAGCTAGGGCTCTCTGGAAGACAAAGTAAGACAAACCATCATAATCTACATAGAAATTTATACAAATCCCAAAAATTTTATCCCTTGTTTCCTCCTTAATTTTTCCATAAGTCAAATTGAGCCAATCTCTGAGGAGTATATCTGGCTTGTTTCTTTCTGCTCTTAATGGTAATGGCTTTGTTTTCTCCTGTTCCCTATAGTTTTCTAGTTGTCTATCATAGTTGGCTTCATTATGCATCCAGGACATTAATGCCCTTAGTTATATATCTCTAATGTAGAGTAGAGGATTCCACTCAGTCTCAGCTGGGATAATGAAGTTATGCATGTACAGTTCATAAAGTAGATTTTGATGCCATGAGGGAAGAGTCTGGTAAAGGCCATAAAATTCTTGGGCTGAATTGAACTCAGATTCTATATCTTTAATGGTCATCACTAGCTAGAACAAGAGGAATTTTTCTTTCAAATAGATGATATAAATCCTCAGAGGTGTCCTACATTCAATTATTTGATCAGCCAGTTTGAGGGCATGATCCATATTTTGTTTATATTTTTCCAATTTCTCTTTCAATTCTACAATTCCTTCCCCTTGCTCTATTATTATTCTTTCCAGTCTCTTCTTCTCCTCTCCCCATAAATATGTTGTTAGAACATACTTATTATGTAATCCAAAGAGAAGTGTCTGCAAGGTGATTGGGCCACAATCCTCTGCCTGATTTCTTTGCCTCCTCTGTTCCTTCCAAGACTGCTCTAAGAAACTTATTAACCAAGTTTTGTTGTAGGGCACTAACGTATTTTCTGCATAGACTGACTGATGGGTTACTGAGGCATTCTCCTTGTTAATGTCTGGAATATCTTGATGGATTTCCTGGAGACTATTTTGTTAAACATCAGGTTCAACTTCATAAGTTTATGTTGAATGTGGTGGAAAGTTTGGAACTACAGACTGATTTGGGGAATCGTCTGGAATAACTTGCACATTGGGTTGTTCATCAAATTGCAAAGAAGAAGCAGGTTGGCTTTTGGAGGGTTCTCCAGGGAGCTGTCCTCTCATTCTAGGACTCCTTCACACAGGGGTTTCTACAATTTCTACAACCTTTTTCTTAGTGGCCTTCTTCGGTTTCTCTGCTATAGGAGTAGCTGTTGCAGGAACTGACTTCCTTTTCTTCCCCTTCGAAGAAGTAGGGGTTTGTGGTTTGGCTACAGGAACTGAAGGTTCTTCCTCTAATTTTCATTTTCCTTTGGTTCAGGAAGAATTAGGTACATTTCTCTCATGAGAAGGTAAGGGCACACTTTCTTGAAGATTTATGGTTTCTGCCACTTGGGTGTCTTTTTCAACGACTGGGACAGATGGTATTGCATTATCATGACCAATTTGTACATTAGGGTTAACCTATGGTTGAAGGGTTTTGTTCTGGAAAAACTCTGACCATGCCATGGGAGAGGCATCCCTCAGAGATCTTTCTATTAACAATTTCACTAGGGCATGGTGGGTGACAGAATTTGCATTTCCTTTTTGGGTCTCCTCAGCACTAATGCATAGCATATTATACAAGAAATTTGGGACATTTACTGGTAGATTATGCCTTACATAACTCAGTAATTTGAAATGATGTGCGTGAAAATTGGAAAATATCCCTTCACATGTAAAATACCTGATGATATGCATAGCCAACTCATTATACGGCAGAGGGATAGACATTCTTTTGCAACCTTGTTTGGTAATTTCCAATGGAGCGTCGCCTAGTAGCTAGATAAACTGGGCCCTAGCTGATCTGGCACCATGCACATTGGGGTAATGTTCCCCAACCATTGGTAATCTAGTAACTTCTACTATCTCCTCCTCTATTACAACCATAGTCAATCCCCACACATTTTCTTTCCCTTCTTCGAATGTACTCACAAATCTAGTTGTTGAGTCCTCATCAAATTTTGTTAACCTTAAGAAGTATCCTAGCCAACCACATGCATTAAATCTTCTTACCGCTTCAAAATTTGAAAGTAGCACACCATGTACTACCATCTTGTGTCTCTGTAACTAGCCTCCCATCTATGCTTGCCAATTTTCAATTTGTTTGCCCTTGTAGAAGATAAATGCCCTGCTCCTTGAATATTAGACTACTCATTTTTTAAAAACTATGGGCTTTCTTTTGAATTCCTTTGTCATCCTTAGTATGAACAATGGTGATGTATTTTAATAAGATAAATTATAGTCTTTACTACAGGTTGCCACTTAACTTAATTATAAGTCACATCAAGTCAGACAATCATGGAGGATTCAGGAATAAAGGTACGATAGTTGTGCGATATAGCACTAGAACTTTTCATGAGACAAGGCTAAGTACAGATTTGAGGTGACATAAAATATTTTAGGTGTAAATAGAAATGACAATTTGGAATTAATACACTTCCCTCCTCCCTATGGTACATTGAAAAGTGTCCACACTTGGCAGTCTTGGCAAGAGGAAAGGAACTGGTATAATGTCGTAATGATATATTTATTGCAGTACTAGATATAATAATCAAAATCTATGCACTAAAAATGGAAAAAAAAATTGAAAAGCATGTACCTGTCATTCATTCTTTGCATGTTCCATCAAAAGGTGGTGAGACTGGAAAGAAAGTGGTGGCGATTTATGTCAGTGTACTCAACTCTTATTGAAAGTAAAGAAATGATGATTGTGATGACGTAGAGGGTGGGTGGGTGGTAGATAAAGAAATGAGATGAGTAGGAAAGAAGAAGTAGAAACTGAATGGAGGAATGTACTTCATGTAACCATGAAGTTTTTATTATAGACATGCTCAATGGAATTTTATTGAAGAGCTGCAGGAAGAAGGTTTTCACCCTCTGTTGCAGGAAGTGTTACCTGTTGCTCATTTTAAATTTGTTGTTGGAATTGCTATAGGAAGTCTTCTTTTGTTTGAGGTTGGTGATACAACTTTAGTCGATGTCCATTGACTAATAGTTTGAATTTCACTAGGTCAATTGTGGTCACCTAGATGATTCCATTGGTGAAGACATGGCTTATTTCATATGGCCCCAGCCATCTTGTCTGCAACTTGCCTGGTATTTCTTTGAATCTTGAATTGTATAGCAATGCCCAATTGCCAACTTGAAACTGTTTGTTCTTAATATGCAATTCATACCATTTCTTCCTTTGTTTTTGGACTATTTCAGTTCTCTCCAGTGTAGATTTGTGCATTTCATCCAAGGAATTTAGATGTAGCAATCGCTACTTCTGTGCTGCAGGAAGATCTATATTTAACTCCAGTGTTGTCCACAATGTTTTGTGTTCAAATTCAATGGGTAGCATTGCTACTTTTCCATATAATAGCTCAAATGGAGTTAACCCTGTGGTGGTTTTCCAAGTTGTTCTATATGCCCATATGGCTTCTATTAGTCTACTGCTCCAGTCTCGGCGATGCAAATGAACTATCTTTGTTAAGATGGCTTCTATTTCCCGATTTGTAACTTCAACCTGTCCATTGGCTTGAGGGTGATAAGGGCTTGACTTCCTATGTCTGATATTATATTCTTTCATGAGCTTTGTTATTATATTAGAAGTGAATTGGGCACCTTGGTCAGTTACAAGTTCTCTCAGTACTCCATATCTGGTGAAAATCTCATCATACAAAAATTCTGCAACCTTATGGTCTCGGGCATGTTTCATAGCTTTTACTTTGACCCATTTGGTCAAATAGTCAGTGCACACCAGGATGTAAGACTTCCCATTGGATGGAGGGTCTATTGCACCAATGAATTACATGCCCCATTTGTCAAATGGAGTTACCACCACGTGTGGATTTAATGGCATTTCATCAGATCTAGTTGGTCATCCCATTCTCTGACATTTGTCACATTTCCTTATGTAGATGGTTGCATCCTTGTGAAGTGTAGGCCAATAATATCTGGTTGTTAGAATCTTTTGAGCTGTTCTTTTTGTTGTCAAGTGTCCCCCACAAAGTTCATTATGATAGGCATGGAGAATGTCATATTTCTCATCTTCTCGCACACATCTATGCATTACTTGACTAGGTCCAGTGTAAAATAGAATGTTATCAATCCAAAAGAAATTAAAACTTTTCTTGACAAGAAGTGTCTTATCCTTGTAAGAAAAGTGTGTTGGCATTTTTTTTGGTGCAAGGTAATTAGCTATGTCAACATACCACAAACTTTGGATAGAAATATGAAACAAATGCTCATCTAGAAATGCATCATCTATCAGTGTAGTATCTTCTTCAGTATGGTGGATTCTTGATAGATAATCAGCTACTACATTTGCCTTGCCAGGCTTGTCAACTACACTAATGTCAAATTCCTGCAAAAGAAGAAGCCATCTTGCTAACCTACCTGTGATAGTAGGTTTGTTCATGAGATATTTAATTTTTGCATGGTCAGCATGAACAAAAATAGGATAGCCATTTATATAATGATGAAATTTGTTCAGAGAATAAACTAGTGCTAGTAATTCTTTCTCAGTCACTGTATAGTTTAATTCTGGTCCATGGAGGCTTTTACTAATGTAGTAAATTGCATTCTCTAGGTTACTAGACTTTTGTCCTAGGACAACACCTATTGCATAGTCTGAAGCATCTGTATGAACGTCAAATGGAAAAGTCCAATCAGGACCCCTAAGTATGGGTGCAGTGGTCAACAATTTCTTAAGCTGCAGGAAGGATTCATTACATTCCTTTGTCCAATTGAATTCGGCCTCTTTGGTAAGAAAAGTATACAGAGGAATAGCTATTTAACTAAAATTTTGGATAAACCTTCTATAGTAGCTAGAATGTCCTAGGAAAGACCTAACATCTAGCTGCTTTGTAGGAATGGGTAATGTGAGAATTACCTCTATTTTTGCAGGATCTACCTAGATTTCAGCTTTGGAGATAAAATGCCCCAACACTACGCCTGCTTGCATCATCATGAAGCATTTCTCACTATTGAGAGATAAGTTGTGCTCCATACATCTGATTAGTACTCTTTCCAAATTCTTCAGGGATTCCTCAAAGGTGACACCAAATGTAGTAAATTCATCCATATATATCTCCATACAGTCATGTGATATGTCACCAAAGATGTTGATTATAGCTCTCTAGAAAGTAGCTGGTGCATTGCATAAGCTAAATGGTAATACAAAATAGGCATATGTGCCCTAGGGACATGTGAATGTAGTCTTCTCCTGATCTTCTGGATCAATACTGATCTGGTTGTAACCACTGCATCCATCCAAAAAGGAGAAATATTTCTTACTAGACAGAGTGTCCAAGACTTGATCAATAAAGGGTAAAGGAAAATGATCCTTCTTTGTGGCATTATTCAACTTTCTATAATCCACACATATTCATCATTTACCCCCTTTCTTAGGTATAATGACCAAAGGTGATACCCACTTGCTATCAGAGATTAGATAGATGAAACCAACATCTAGTAATTTTTGTGATTCACTTTTGACTATCTTTATCAATGTTGGATTTATCCTTCTTTGAGGCTGGCGTAGTGGTAATCTACCATCATTAATGTAGATCCTATGGGTGCATAGTTTGGGGTTCAAACCTAGAATGTCTCCATAATCCCAAGCAAAATATTTCTCATGCTTACGCAAGAGTTTTGTTAACAATGCCAATTGTGTGGGTGGCAACTTGTTTTTCACATGGAGATTGTGACCTGGGGAAATTTCTACTATCGTTGTTAGCTCTACCATTGACATCTCAGGTATTGGGCTTGTAGCTACTTCACATGGTAGCAATTGGCTAATTATCTCAGGGATTGCTAGAAAGACATAGTCTTCATAGGTACATAGCTGCAGAATAGCACTTTCAAAAACATCTTTGCCTACTATACACTCATTGGTAAGAATAATTTGTATTACATCATCTTCCTCTTGCATTTTTAGAAAAGACTGTCTATGCATCATCATAAGCTGAGAAACACAGTTGACCTCTTCTCCTTCATCCCCTAGTTCTGGCCAAATAGGATCTCTCAAGTCTGGCTGAGGCTGGGTAGGAGGATAGAGTGCTAGCTTCTTTATTGCCTGACCATTTGAAATTGTCATACTTCCTGATCTGTAGTTAATTTTTGCATCAGTGGTGGCTAACCAAGGTCTCCCTAAGATGAATCGATAGCCAGCAAAGATTACTTTTGGTGATAAGATGAGAAAATCTACAGGGTATTCCCATGAGTCTAAGGTGACTACCACATCTTCTATAAGACCATCTGGAGTGACTGTTGAACTATCAGAAAGTTGTAATACTGTTGGTTTTGTTCTCAAACCCTCTATACTTAGTCTGTGCATTGTATCTTTAGTCGTTACATTTATGGCTGCTCTGAAATCAAATAAAGCCTTTTTAACAAATTGTCCATTAATTATCAAATCTACTATTGGACTTCCAGGGTCTAAATATTTGGGTATAACTACCTTTCCCAACATGATATCAGCAAGTTTCCCTATTACATGAACTATTTGAGGGTCCTTTTTCCTTCCAGGATTTTTAAGGCATGTGTCCTTAATAGCTTTCCCATAGATAGGAACATCTTTGATAGCTTGAAATAGAGGTATTTGGATGTGCATGTTCTTCAGCTGCTCAAGAAGGTCAAAAGGCATTTCCTCTTGGGATATAGGCTTTTCTATTGTGAGATTTTATGGAAAAGGACAGTCAACTGAGGTTTCAACATCAGTTTTACTTGATTTTTGACTTGATTGGGCAGTATTTTGCAATGTAGCCTCTGGAAGAGGTGTTGATGCTACAGGAATGTCTACAAATTTTATGATAATAGGATGTTTGGGTATAGGCAGAGTAGTACCTGGCCTCAAATGGATATTAGATATCTCCAGAGCATAGGCAAGATACTTTTGTATATCAGTGGTATACATTGGCTGCTGCTATTGCTTACTATCTGGATTTGGTTGTAGCTGAGCAAGTAATTGGGTTTTCTTTGGATTGGGGCTAGTCATTGTAGGAGGTGGCATTATTATAGGAGGTGGGGCTAGTGGTGGCAGTTGTGTAAAAATAGGATTTTGGTTAGGCCACTGTGGAGGCCCCCTCCATTGGTTATTTTGTTGCCAATTTCCTTGCCGTGGTTGCCATTGGTTTTGCTGGTTTGGACACTGGTTATGTTTTTGATTTGGCCACTGGTTTTTCTGGTTTAGCCACTGGTTATTTTCCTAGTTAGGCCATTGGTTTTGTTGGTTTGGCCACTAGTTATTTTTTTGGTTAGGCCATTGGCTATTGTAAGGATTTGAAAATTATAATGGGTCTTGAGGCATACCTTGTCTTGAAGCCCATGGTAAACATTGAGCAATGAAGAACACTTTCTTGTTGTCTCCCTCTATCTTCGTATATTTGGTAGGCAAATGTTGATTTTCCAGGTTTGCCACCAGCTTGCTTCTGCAGTCTTTCTTTTGTTTACGGCAATGTGGACAGTACTCAGCTAACTACAATTCAGCATCTACATGTTTCTTCTTAGTAGTCATGGTGTCGATATGCATAGCAACATCATTAATGATGTCTTGCTTGAAATCTGCTAGCAAATTAGATATCTCCAACTTAGAAATGCTTGAACTGCTCCCTTTAATGACTATAGATCGATATCCTCTTCTTTTCTTCCCAGTTGATCTGGAGTAGTTGAGACAGATTTTCTTGAGGTCATCCCAAGAAGATTGGGATATGTCCCCACAAGCCATGAGGTCCAATGCTTCCAAACAACTGTCATTCACTCCTCTCAAGAAGACTAGTTTATGTGACTCCTCTGCCAGAACATGTTGGAGATTCTTCTACATGGTATATAAAAAATGTAAAACATAGTCCTCCAAAGTTTTTTCCTCCTTCTACGACATTCTAAAAATGTCATCTCCCCTTAGGTAACTCCCCTTGCAATATTCTTTGTATTTCTGCATAAATAGAGTCTACATTTCATCCCATGTTCCTATTGCATTTGCTCCTAGGCCCATGAACCATCATAAGGCCGACTCCTTTAGTGTTGCTAGAAACAACTTGAGTTTATGGGCATCGGTGTTATATTCAAAGCTATGATAGAGGATGTTTCACTCAAACAAAAAGGTGTCAGGATCTTTGGTTATCAGCCCATAAAAATTTGGAAGTGCAGTAGAGGGTATATTTTTTAGATTGGCATTGTTTATAAGGCTCGGTAGAGGAAACGAGAAAGTAGGTTGTGCCATTAATGGAGGTATTGGGAGTTGGTGGTGCTATTAGAAAGGAATATTAGCCACAAAATTGTTAACTATAGGTGCATTTGGGTTAGCTTTATCAAGAAATCTGGCCAGTATTTCAACAAAGGGCCAAAGACCACTTATATCAAAGGGTTTTGCTCCAGCAGAAGATGCTGCAGGAAACTCGGGACTTGCGTCAACAAAAGGAAACTCAACTTCTTCAGCTTGCTCATTCAAATTCACAGGTTCTCCTAGAAGAAATCTTTCATATTCGTCTCTTCTTCTTACCCTTCGATGCATGAAAATGAATTCTTCACACTAGTGAAACAAATTTAGGACCACAAACCACTAAACTAGCTAAAAGAATGAAAAATGACTCAGAAAGTTTCTTAGCTTGACACCATCCCTGGCAACGGCGCCAAAAATGAACCACCTCACAATAGGTGCTTAGTAATCATTCCCATAGCCTCTCTTAGGAATATTTTATTCAATCTAATGATTCACTTCTCCCATCATGAGGTGCATTTAGTTTGTCAACCCATGGATGTATACTTGAAATGGTACGGCACAGTATGTGCACTAAGTTCCTTAAAGAGCCACTCTACCTATGCTGCAGGAAAGTAAAGTACATGAAAGGAATCTATACTAGGGCTATAGGAAGGGAAAAACACTTACTCCTTACTAAAATGAATGCTACAACTTTCAAACTCTACTTAAACCTATTCTTTCAACCTAGAGCATTCACTATAACTATCCTTGCAGGTGCTGCAGGAACATTCACAAAGTAAAATGCTGCAGGAAGAAACTGTAATCTTAGATCTAGAATGCTTGCAAATGCAGAAAGTAAATCTATTCTACTTCTACTCTAATCCACCTACCAAGTGGGCCCCCTTGGTCAGCTTCTACTAATCTATGAACACAGTATATAAACCAAAAGTTACTTCATTATCTTTCAAAACTGATTACATGAGAATGATACATGAAACTGGAAATGAACTTGCTGTGCAAGATACAATCAGAACATTGTATTCCAAAAAATCTCTGAACTTAAAAACTATCAATCTCATCCCTATAAATAGAGGATTGACTTCTTTATTCTGAAACACAAAAAGGAACTATCTAACTAAAATTGCGCCAGAGAGAAAAAAATAGGAAACGCGACAGCCCACTACATATGCAATGAAGTCTAGGTGACCAAATCAACATGCTAGGAATACGGAGGGAATATAGTAGAGCTACATTCATGCATCTTTGAAATAGTGGCTCCTAATTTGCAGTAGCCATTTCTTCTAATTCCATGATGGCTTATCCATTCGAAGCTAGTCTTTAACGTCCTCCTTCAATGTTGTCGACCACTCTCAGTGACCCCTACTTCCTGATAGGATTAGTTATCATGCAAAAGATATTCATACAAGTAGCTCATTCAAATTAATCCAGATTTTAGAACATGCATTCTAATTATTATATGAAATATTGCAACATATATATAATATTGGCATAATATGACATATCTATTCCACCCATGGTTTAATGGTTCTATTTGTACTTGACACAAGTTCAACTGACTAAAAGTTTACAATTGTTCTAATAATACTTAAAAACAGAGTATAAGGATTAATATAATAGAGATAGTAAAACGGTCTCATCATTTCAAGTGGGGAATGTTTGCATACTAAAGGATGCCCTTTGTCCTTATCAATGTAGGGTCCACATTTCAAAAGGCTATGGACATTGTGTTCAAAGGCCTAGTAAACTGGTGTATAATCATCTACATGGATGATTTGATCATCTTTTCCTGAGACAGGCGTGATCATTCCGCCCACCTCACCCAAATTTGTGAGAGATGTCGCTGGTATGGAATATCCTTCAACCCTAAGAAATGTATATTCGGGGTCACTGAAGGGAAGCTTCTTGGGCATATCATCTCCGCGAAGGGTATATCCATTGACCTTGAGAGAGTTAAAGCACTACTGAATCTACAGATGCCTGGTAGCAAGAAAGAAATGAGGTCTTTCTTTGGAATGATAAACTTTGTCCGGTGATTCATCAGTGGATTTGCCGAGATAGTCTAGCCACTCAATGACATGATGAAGAAAGATAAAAAGATTGAGTGGAGTCTTGAAGCAAAGAGGGCATTCACCCAGATTAAACAAACAATTATGGAGGCACCATTCTTGGCTAGTCCGGACTATTCCCTCCCATTTCACATATACTCCTTTGCTTTTCCGCATTCTGCCGTGACAGTTTTGACCCATAAAGTCGAATGGGAAGAATGACCAATAGCTTTTATGAGCTCCCCCTTTAAGAAAGCCAAAGTCTGGTATTCATCTTTGGAAAAGTAAATCTTTTCTCTTGTCCACGCCATGAAGAAATTCTGGCATTATATTTTCTGGAGCAAAGTGCACGCTATCATCCCGGACCAAGTTGTTAAGTCTCTTCTCCTATAGAGTGAATTGGGTGAATGACGGGGGAAATGGATGGCCATCCTGTAATGCCCACCCCAGTATATACATATTTTGGATTCATAGGATTATTAATTTGATACTTTGGATTATATGTTTGGACTATGTTGTTTCATGATGGGACATTTGATTTCATATTTATTGGCTAATACAGTTTATTATGAGATATTAAATAATTTGAAATATAATGATGAACTAATTGTGAAATGTTCATATTTGATTTATATATTTATATGGATCTAACCCTGCTAACCCCATTATGTTTTAATGTATAGACTGGTTGACGTGAGTGTAGGATGAGGAGAGGCAGTCATAGTTACTCCTACGAGATATCCACACGATGTCGCACTCTCCCTCCTTGTTTTCCATTGTCATTTTATATATGTATATGCATGTCAGTTGCTGATGCAAGATGCAGGTACCAGGTACCAGGCATCAAATCCACTTGGCTACATAGGTCTGAGCATGCCTTCAAAATCCTTGAAATGTTGTTGTGTGGAGATCTTACCAATCTACTCTCAAGGCTACCCTTGGACCTAGATTTATGTTAGGAGGTTACCCTATTTGGGGAATGTAAATACAATTTTATGATGTTGTCTTATGGGTTATGTTTTGATGTTGTCTTGTAATTTATGATGTTGGTTTGATTTTGGTATGAAGTGTATATCTATAGACTTAGTCAATAATTGTATTATGATTAAGTGTATGTTATATTGGTATGTGTATATGTGGGTGCACATGCATATACACATACATATATAAATAATATTATCTGTGTGTTTCTAATTGCTTGTGTAAATGGTATTTTTAATGATTAGATAAAGTGTATTAAATGAAGAATATTAAATAAAAGTAAAATAATAATAAGAGATAATAAAAATAGCTCTTTTTGGTAAAACTAGCTATCTAGGGGGAGTCAAACTCGAGACCTCCTAGAAGTTAGGCTAGTTTGATTTGAATTGTACTATGTGTTTTCCTTGAGAGCATTATGTCTATTATGTTTGTTATAGGGCTTTTTTTAAGGGTATTTTAATTAAAATAATTAAAAACTTTATTATTGGTTACAGGAAGTTTTGGTTAAATATTTCAACCAACTATGGAAGTTGGAGAAGTTGCTTCCCGTAAAGCAACTCCTCCAACCATATAGTTGGGGGATAATTTTTTTTTTTTTTTTGGAGATTGGGGATTGGGAATTTTTGGAGGAAAATTGGGTGATTCTTGCAATATTGAATCCATAAGTCATTTATGAGATTTTTTCTCTGTGTGGGTGTGATTTACCATCTTTCTGGGTGTGCATTGAGAGTTGTCTGAGGAAGGAGGAGAGGATTTGTTTCTGGAGGAGACTTCATCCAGGAGGCTAGCATCTCACTCAAGGTTTGGAGGACATGCAAAGGTGTGCTCCAGTCTTTGTGAAGTTTCTCCGTAGGACTCTAGAAAAGGTCTAGAACCATGGAAATCATCTTATTTTATGTGAATATGTATGTGTGTGTGTGTGTGTTCTTGAGTATTTATAATTTCATATTATCTGAAAAGTTTCTGTTGTGGAATGATTGAAATTAGGATGATAATTAAAAACAAATGTGTTAATTGGAAACAGACAAAATGTTCTTATTTATTTTCCTATACTTGTACTCTATTAAAAATAAATTTTGAACCCAACATTATTATCAAAATCGCTCCATTAAGAATGTGCGTAATTAGGTGTTATCCAACATATATGAAAAGTAGGAAGATCTAACAGTTCAAACAAAAGTTATGCTCACCACACTAAGAATATATTTTTATGACAATCATACATATGTTTCTAGAAATAGTCTCTAAACTCAGACAGTTAAAGGGTCCCTTATGATTCAAACCAATAGAGCATATCTTAAAATAAATTTTACTCCTATCTTTCTCTATATCCCTCTTGCAACCAACCTACAAGAGCAAATTCATCAACACTTAAATATGTAATATCTTGCCACCTTTCTAAGACAAGATTACTTAGTCTTCTCCCTTGATTCATAGGTCCCTACATGCTCATTTGGTTATAGTACAATCTTTTCGCCTTAAATATTTATTAGTTTATATTAATTTTATGTTCTATTTGGACCTATTCTAGAAAATTTGGAGTCATGGATTTCTATGTTGGGTAATTGTTTGGCTTGGGGATTGGTCTGTATCTTCCAACCTTGATCATGTTCTTTGTCTGCATCTTTGTACCTCTTTGAATGTTTATTTTATTTCTTGAATTTGATCATAATGGTGTACTTAAGGTCTGAGTACACAAGAGAGTTTCCTAAACCTATGAAATAAAGCATTTGAAGTATTGCAATTCTTTTGTCATGTTTTGGGTAGGGGACTAGGTACCCTAGGTGAGTGGCTCACCATAGGTGCTGGGACCCAAAGTGGTTGCTAGGGGATCCTATGGGTGAGTTTGTAATCAAGTGATAACCTTAAAATTAACTTGGGAGGGGCGATTCAAAAGATAATGAAAGGCACGTAATAATTCCCACATAGTCCTGTTGGAATACCGGGACCATGGGTAACTACCAAGATGGATCCCTATTCATAAAGGGGGGACCGGGGTTTCATGGTTTCCAGAAAGGATCCCAATAAATAGGATATGTGATGACAATCACTTAGAGGGTATGCTAGAAACCTAACCCTTGTGTATAGTTTAGTGATATTTTGTTATGTCTGGTATTTGTTTAAGTTATCATTTTTTGAAGCCTTAGATTGCTTAGGGCCTTGTGAGTATCTTGGTTCTATCTCCTAGCACGGGGGCTGGAACTTCACTAGTTTCACATGGTTGGGTGGAAAATTTCTTTTGAGGTTTTGTTCGTGGTTCATGACCTAGATGCTTCAGTTTTCATGCAGTGGTAAAGATATTTCTATTTGGTATCATGTATTATTGAAAATGAGGATGTAAAGATATATTTGTAAAGCCTTTGGGCCATTCATGTACTTATTATTGTAATTGGATTCATTACCATAAGTTGTATTGGAAAAAGCAAAGCAATGTAATCAGGGTGGGATAGTTCTAAGGGTTTATTTCAAGAGATATTAATTGAAATTTCAAAGTTGTAATGAAAAGTGTAATGTTGAATTATCTTCTCTATCTTTCCTATGTTGAAAAGAAAAGAAATTCTTCTTATGTAAAAATTTATATGTAAGTTGTAAAAGGGTAGTTATCCAATGTGTAGGAAAGAGAAATGAAAATGATTTAGGGAGTAAGGAATGTAGTTATAATTGAAATATCACTTTCTTACCCTCTCTTAAATTTGGAAATGTATAAGTAAAAGTAAAGAAATGGAATTCAATTTGAATAGTAATGCAAATATGTTGGTAAATTATTTGATTAAGGGAACCTTAAGGAATGTACTTGTGAATGTAATAAATGATGTGATGTTTAAAAAAAAAATTGTTAGTTGAAATTTTTGGTCAAAAGACCTAACTCCTTATGGGTTCCCTAGTAGGGACATTACATTTGGTATCAGAGTTCTGGTTGCTACACTAGGAGCTTAGGGTCTATTTACGTTTAAAATTCAAAACTTTTCAACACATTGAGTACTCCTTTTAAGCTTAAACCTAAAACTTATGTTGTCGCACTCTTCCAAGATGCCTCCCGTTACCCGTGGAAGAGCTAAGGATAGAGTTCAAGAGTCTTCCTCGAGATCTCACCCAAAGAGTTCCCATGGGGAATATGAGGGAGAACATAATCAAGAAAATCATAGAAATGAGAGTCAAGGTAATGACTCAAAAGGAGCCCAACTTAGGCAACTGATGCAACAACTCTTGCATAGACTCGACAACCTTGAAAACAAAGTTAATTTTGAAGAAGTAAATCAAGCTCATCACCAAGACCAGGAAAGGGATAGAAGCGCTAGGAGAAGGAAAGATATGAAAGAATCTAAGGACAGGAATACCGCTCACATCAGAGACTTACTCAAGGTTAAGGTACCCCTTTTTTATGGCAACGAAGGGGGATCTGAAGTAGAAACTTGGTTGTTTGACCTTGAAAGGTCTTTCTCTATGCACCCTTTTAGCAATAATGTCAAGGCTAGATACGCTATTATGAATCTAAGAAAATTTGCATCTACTTGGTGGCATATGGAAGAAGACAAACTCCAAGTCACCATTAACATTGTTTCTTAGGAATTATTCCTAGAAATGTTTAAGGATCAATTCATGTCCAATAAATGGAGGCAGGGAAGGGCAGAAGAATTTCACCACCTTAAGCAAGCCAACATGACGGTGGAAGAATATGAAAGAAGATTTTATGAACTTAATCCTTTCTCAGGCTATAGAGATAACAGACACATTCTTGTCCAACACTTCATCAAAGGTTTGAATGACCGAATATCAGGGGAGGTGGCAGTCTTGGAACTAAAGAATCTCTGAGATGCCATTACTAAGGCATACCTAGTAGAAAGAAAGGTCAAAGGAAAAGGTGGCTATTCTAGTGGTCAAACCTTCAATGCTGGGTCAGGTTCTAAAGGAAACTTTGATCAAGGAAATTCTAATTCCAAGAACCAACATTCATCTTTCAAAGGAGGACAAAAATTTCATAAGAAGAAATTTCAAAATAACAACCAAGGTAATGGAAAGTTTCAACAACCTCATAACCGTAACAATTTTTGAGCACAACAAAGGTTTCCTCCTCCACAATCCCAAAATTCTCAAAATTTCAATAGAGGAGGTTATCAACAATCTAGTGCTCATCCTGCAAAGAACTTTGGAAGAAACACCGGGTGTTATTATTGTGGACAATAAAGACATATTGCAGTTTGTTTCCCTCAGCGCACAAATCTCACTAATCAGAATCATGCAGTTTCAGAACCAACCATGGGGGATGTTGGTCGGTCTCACTAGGTGTTCACTATGGTAGAGCATAGACAAGCCGATCACCAGAACAATATCATAGAGACTTCAGGTTTGTTAAACGTTAAAACCATTTCTATTCTCTTTGACTCAGGAGTAATTGATTCCTTCATATCTCCTTTCATAGAAAAGTGTGGGCTAGCGGTAGTAGGGAAAGGAGTTAAGTGGCAAGTAGAGCTAGCCTCAAGAGATAAAATGACCATAGAATTGTGTGTTCAAATCTGCAACTTTGGATTAGGACCCTTCTCTACCAATGTTGATCTTCAAGTCATTCCTCTTGGATCATATGGAGTTGTCCTAGGAATGGATTGGTTAGAAGCTCATGAAGCTAGGATAGATTGCAGAAAGAAGCTCATTCATTGTTTGGATGATTTGGGGAAGCCCAACACTATTATGGGAATCCAAAGACCCATATCACCTCAGATAATATTAGTTATGAAACTTAAGAAATGCATGAGAAAGGGATGTCAATTTTTTGCTGTCTCAGTTGAGGACTTGGCTAACAAGGAAGATAGAGAAATTATGCTTGAGCATCCTTTACTTTAAGAGTTTTCAGATGTCTATCCAACTGAGATACCTGGAATGCCTCCCAAAATAGACATTGATTTCTACATAGAGTTGGTGTCAGGAGACGAACCTACCTCGAAAGCCTCTTATCGCATGACCACTCAAGAGTTGAATGAGTTAAAAGTTCAACTAGAAGAAATCTTGGAAAAAGGTTTCATCAGACCAAGTGTGTCACCTTCAGGAGCTCCGCTTATCTTTGTTAAGAAGGATGGCTCACTTAGGTTGTGCTTTGACTATCACCAACTCAACATAGTAACCATCAAGAATCGGTACCCTTTGCCGATAATTGATGATTTGTTTGATCAGATGAAAGGAGCCAAGGTATTTTCCAAGATTGATCTAAAGTCAAGTTATCACCAGTTAAGGATTCATGAGGCCGACATTCATCGAATAGATTTTTGTACTCATTTTGGGCATTATGAATTTACCATGGTACCTTTTGGCCTCACTAATGCACCTTCAGTATTCATGAGTCTTATGAATGGGGTATTCAGGACCTTCTTGGAAAAATTTGTCATAACTTTCCAAAATGATATTTTGGTGTGTTCTAAGTCACTAGAAGAACATGAGAAATATCTTCATCAAGTGTTACAATGCCTTCGCGAGAATCAGTTGTTTGCAAATGTGGAGAAGTGTGAATTCTTTCAGACTAAAGTTAAGTATCTTGGTCATGTTATCTCATGAGAAGGTATAGCAGTTGATCCCACCAAGATACAAGCTATAGTTAAATGGACAACCCCCACCAACATCTTAGAGGTTTGTAGTTTCATGGGTTTAGCTGGATACTACAGATGCTTCATCCAAGGATTCTCCAGAATAGCTCACCACGTCACTTCCTTGCAGAGGAAAGGGAAGAAGTTCCTTTGGAATGAGAAATGTTCAGAAGATTTTCAGATCCTTAAGGATAAACTAGCTAGTGCCCCATTTTGGCGGTACCTGACCCCACTGAAAATTTTATAGTTTCCACGGATGCTTCCATGGAAGACATAGGGGAAACATTGATGAAAGAAGGAAGAGTTATTTCTTATGAGTCTAGAAAGCTTAAGGACCATGAGCTTAAATATCCCACGCATGATTTGGAGTTAGCGGTGGTAGTTCATGCCTTGAATCATTGGAAACATTTCTTATTGGGGCATCAATTTGAGCTACACACCGATCACCGAAGCCTTCAATACATATTTACTCAACCTAATCTCAATTCCAGGCAATGCCGATGGATGGAGTTCCTTTGCAAATATGATTTTGAGGTCAGATATAACCAAGGTGAAGAGAATATGGTAGCTGAGCAGAAGGAGACATGAGTTATCCATGCTCTCCCTTTCAATTGATTTGAGAATTTAGATCTTGCAGTCACTTCCTTCAGATACTTTGTATCAAGAATTTAAGGCTAAAATTGAGTCAGGAAGGGTCTTAGAAAGAAGGTTCTCAGGTTATTCCTTAGATCCAGATAGATTTTTGAGGAAGAAAGGCTGAATCTATGTACCACTTTCAGGTGATCATTGAAAAGTTATCATGGTGGAAGCACATTGTGCTCCCTATTCAACTCATCCAGGGGTTAAGAAGATGTATTCAAATCTGCAACAGTTATACTTTTGGTCAGGTATGAAGAGAGATATAGCAGATTTTGTGGCTAGGTGTCTGGAATGTTAGAGGGTCAAAGTCGAACATCATCACCTAGTAAGCCTCCTTCAGCCACATTTGATTCCCAAATGGAAATGGGATACAATCTCTATGGATTTTATTGTGGGACTCCCAGTCACTTATTGGAGACATGATGCTATCATGGTCACAGTGGATAAATTAACCAAGGTAGCACATTTTTCTCCTATGCAGTCATCCTATACTGCCACCTCAGTAGCCAGAGTCTTTCTAAAGGATATAGTTAGGTTGCATGGTATTCCTAGAAAGGTTATCTCTAATAGGGATCCAGTGTTCACTTCAAAATTTTGGACCTCTTTGCAACATGCCTTAGGGACTCAGCTGAATTTTAGTTTAGCATATCATCCAAAGACTAATGGTTAGACAGAGCGAGTTAACCAAGTGCTTGAAGAAATGCTTAGAATCTATGTGATGGATAGACAGACCCAATAGGAAGATTATCTGTACCTAGTGGAGTTTTCATACAACAATGGCTATCACAGTTTGATAGGAATGTCACCATTTCAGGCTCTTTATGGTCATCCTTGTCCTACCCCTCTGAGTTGGGATCACTTAGATGACAAAGTACTACTTGGCCCTGAGATGTAACAGGATATGGAGCAG
>MU225696.1:1185796-1245622 GCA_018584345.1 Thuja plicata
TTTTTGCTCTTACATCCTGATGATGGATCACGGAGTGTGATCCAAAACGTTGATGCTTAAAAATACACACAATCAAAACCCAGAAATCAAAGCTCAAATTCAATGGATTGTGGAAATCTAATCGATTAAATAGGATTATTACTTTGATAATTTGGATTATATGTTTGGAATATGTTGTTTCATGATGGGACATTTGATTTCATATTTATTGGCTAATACAGTTTATTATGAGATATTAAATAATTTGAAATAAAATGATGAACTAATTGTGAAATGTTCATATTTGATTTATATATTTATATGGATCTAACCCTGCTAACCCCATTATGTTTTGATGTATAGAATGGTTGATGTGAGTGTAGAATGAGGAGAGGTAGTCATAGTTACTCCTACGAGAGATCCACATGATTTCACACTCTCACTCCTTTTTTTCCATTGTCTTTTTATATATGTATATGCATGTCAGTTGGTGATGCAGGATGCAGGTACCAGGCATCGACTCCACCTGGCTACACAGGTATGAGGGTGCCTTCAAGATCCTTGAACTGTTGTTGTGTGGAGATCTTACCAAGCTACTCTCAAGGCTACCCTTGGACTTAGATTTATGTTAGGAGGTTACCCTATTTGGGGAATGTGAAAACAGTTTTATGATGTTGTCTTATGGGTTATGTTTTGATGTTTTCTTGTGATTTATGATGTTGGTTTGATTTTGGTATGAAGTGTATATATATAGACTTAGTCAATGATTGTATTATTATTAAGTGTATGTTATATAGGTATGTGTATATGTGGGCGCACACGCATATACCTGTACATATATAAATAATATTATCTGTGTGTTTCTAATTGCTTGTGTAAATGGTATTTTTAATGATTAGATAAAGTGTATTAAATGAAGTTTATTAAATCAAAGTAAAATAATAATAAGAGATAATAAAATAGCTCTTTTTGGTAAAACTAGCTATCTAGGGGGAGTCGAACTCGAGACCTCCTAGAAGTTTGGCTAGTTTGATTCCAATTGTGCTATGTGTTTTCCTTGAGAGCATTATGTCTATTATGTTTGTTATAGGGTTTTTTTTTTTGAAGGGTATTTTAATTAAATAATTAAAAACTTTATTATTGGTTACGGGAAGTTTTGGTTAAATATTTCAACCAACTATGGAAGTTGGAGAAGTTGCTTCCCGTAAATCAACTCCAACCATATAGTTGGGGGATAAATTTATTGTTTTTTTTTTGGAGATTGGGGAATGGGATTTTTTAGAGGAAAATTGAGTGATTCTTGCAATATTGAATCCATAATTCATTTATGAGATTTTGTCTCTGTGTGGGTGTCATTTACCATCTTTATGGGAGTGCATTGAGAGTTGTCTAAGGAAGGAGGAGAGGATTTGTTTTCAGAGGAGACTTCATCCAAGAGGCTACCATCTCACTCAAGGTTTGGAGGACTTGCAGAGGTGTGCTCCAGTCTTTGTGAAGTTTCTTCGCAGGACTCCATGTAGGGTCTGGAACCACGAAAAATCATCTTATTGTATATGAATATGTATATGTGTGTGTATGTGTTCTTAATTATTTATAATTTCATATTATCTGAAAAGTTTCTGTTGTGGAATGATTGAAATTAGGATGATAATTAAAAACAAATGTGTTAATTGGAAATAGAAAAAATGTTCTTATTTATTTTCTTATACCCTAGGTAAGTGGCTCACCATAGGTTTTGGGACCCAAAGTGGTTTCCAACGGATCCTATGGGTGAGTTTTTAATCAAGTGATAACCTTAAAATTAACTTAGGAGGGGGGATTCAAAAGATAATGAAAGACGCATAATAATGCCTGCATAGTCCTTTTGGAGTACCGGGACCATGGGTAACTACCAGGATGGATCCCTATTCATAAAGGGGGGACCAGGGTCACATGGTTACCAGGAAGGATCCCAATAAACAAGATATGTGATGACACTCACCTAGAGGGTATGCTAGAAACCTAACCCTTCTGTATAGTTAAGTGATATTTTGTTATGTCTAGTATTTGTTTAAGTTATTGTTTTGTGAAGCCTTAGATTGCTTAGGGCCTTGTGAGTATCTTGGTTCTATCTCCTAGCACGGGGGGTGGAACTTCACTAGTTTCACATGGTTGGGTGGCAAATTTCTTTCGAGGTGTTGTTTATTCTTTGTGATCTGGATGCTTCAGTTTTCATGTAGTGATAAAGATCTTTCTATTTTGTATCATGTATTATTGAAAATGAGGATGTAAAGATATATTTTTAAAGCCTTTGGGCCATTCATGTACTTATTATTGTAATTGGATTCATTACCATAAGTTGTATTGGAAAAAGAAAAACAATGTAATCAGGGTGGGATAGTTCTAAGGGTTTATTTCAAGGGATATTAATTGAAAGTTTAAAGTTGTAATGAAAAGTGTAATGTTGAATTACCTTCTCTATCTCTCCTATGCTGAAAAGAAAAGAAATGCTTCTTATGTAAAAATTTATATGTAAGTTGTAAAAGGGTAGTTATCCAATGTGTAGGAAAGAGAAATGAAAATGATTTAGTGAGTAAGGGATGTAGTTATAATTGAAATATCACTTTCTTAACCTCTCTTAAATTTGGAAATGTATAAGTAAAAGTAAAGAAATGGAATTCAATTTTAATAGTAATGCAAATATGTTGGTAAATGTTTTCATTAAGGGAACCTTAAGGAATGTACTTGTGAATGTAATAAATGATGTCATTTTTTTTTTTTAAATGTTAGTTGAAATTTTTGGTCAAAAGACCTAATTCCTATGGGTTCCCCGGCGAGGAAATTACACATCCTCCAAGAATATGATTTGGAAATGAAACCCATGAAGATAGTCTAAGGCTAGGGACTATGTAGAGCGATGGTAGAAGGAACTCCAGACATTGCCAAACTTACATAGTGGAGTCCATCACTCAAGATCTGTGGTATACCGACCTGGTATACTTATTGTTGAATAACAAATGCCCGGAGGGGCTACCCCCAAACAAACATCATGCCCTACGGCTAAAAATCACACATCATGATAAAAAATGGAACGCTTTTTCATAGGAACTATGAAGGGATATACCTACGGTGCATAGACAGGGACCAAGCTACAAAAATGATTGAATAATTTCACAGGTAGTTTGGAATCGCGTATGGCTCAACTGATGCCACTACCCACCAGATCCTCTAGGTTGGATACTATTGGCCCTACATCTTTAAGGATGTCTACACTCACCTTAGGAGATGCCACACTTGTCAAACAATGGCACATCGTCAATGAAACCCAGCCATGGCTTTGCAGTCGGTCTTCAAAGCTAGGCCTTGTGCCCAATGGGCATTTAATTTTATCGTGGAAATCAACCCAACTCATCTGCCAACCACCGGTACATTTTGACTACTACTGATTATTGCACTGGGTGGTCTGAAGAAATTCCTTGCAAAAACAACACGGCAGATGTAGTTATTAAATCCCTGGAAGAAAACATAGTCACTCCTTTCGGAATGCCTTTTGCTATAGTGTGTGACAATGGTCCATCATTTTCTTCAGTGTAGTTACTCAAATGGACCTATGAGAGAAAGATCACCCTGACTTTCTCCAGCAACTATTACCCCTAGGGTAATGGTGTGGCTGAATCTACCAACAAAAATCTACTTGAGGAGATCAAACATCTGTTAGAGAAAAACCCCAAGACTGGCACCAAAATCTTAGGTTCGCCCTCTGGGTGAATCAGATCAAAATAAAGGCAGCCCTGAGGACATCCCCATTCCATCTAGTTTATGGCTAGAATCTAGTATTCCCTATCAACTTATAGATCTTGGTATTATAGTTTATGCTAGAATTCAGCAATCGGGACAACATTATGGAGGTTCGGCTTCTGAACTTGGTGAGAATGGAGGAACAAAGAGACGCAAACCTTGAACACTTCGTGCATCACCAAGCAGTAGTAAAATGATGGTTTGACCGAAGAGCCTAGTATAAGTCCTTTCAAATTTTGGACTTGGTCCTCTTGTGGGACAAATCCTGAGAAAAGAAGGGAAAGAACACCAAGTTTCAATGGCTCTAGCTCAGACCATATTTGATAGCTGAGATCTGCAGGGAAAACACTTATCACCTCAAAACTATGACTAGAGAAGTCATCCCATTGCCTATCAATGGATAGTTCCTCAAGCACTATTTTGAATAAGGTAGGTGATGAGTTTTTTCAAAGTTGTACTATGTGTAAAGTGTTTGTAAATATATTTCTCAGTGCTCCGTTTGGAGTTCCTTTGCCTTGTAAATAGTTTTTTTGGTCATCCTCCGGGACCGCCTTTCCTTTTTTTTTTTTCCTTTTTTTTGGATTTCTTTTTTTTTGTTTTGTTTCCCGAGTTCCCAGCATGTGGCCTTCTTCTTGTAGACAGGTATGGTTTGCATAACATATAGTCTTTGGAATGGTACCTTGTGCATTCTAGTAAATTTGGAATCTATTATAAGCATGGTGGAATTTGTTCACACTCTGGATTTATTCTGTAAGTACAATAAAAGGTTATGTGTAATCTTCATCAGATTCATGTCTTGAAAGTCTAGACATTGGTTAACAAAAAATCTAAGAAGCAAGTAATCGGACACCTTGAGAGCAGATCGGTTGCACTGGTTGTTGACCAAGTCTGAAAATATTAAAATATCCTGGGTCTGGAATGTTTTCTCCTATTTAGAAATTTAAGAATGGATGGTAGGGTGAAAGAAGTACCATCATTAAAATTTTCTAAGCTTAAGGTTCATGGTGAAAGAAGTACCGCCTTCCCATCTAGAAATGAGAGAAAAGAGCTGAAGAATGGAAAATTTTGGTATCTAGGGGAAACACGCAAGATATGATAACTATGGTTTGATATACTCAGTGCCTCCTCTCTATTTCTCCCAGAATTCATCATCTTGGTTTTCTTTCAAATAACATACTTCATAACTAATGAAAGACCGAAGGATTGAATCATTGATGAGTCTGATTTTCTCAGACACGTCGCGCTTTGCAAGAAGAATGCTCTAGGTAAATATTAATTCCATTTTTTCTCACCAAAGATTCTAAAGTTATTGAATGCACTAAGGCATTCATCCCAGATAGTCACCATTTGTTATGCCATGCATACTCGTCCCTACATTTTGTAGGCAAAATGTTGGGTCCCCCTTTTCGCTTTTGCTTTTTTCTTGGTTTATTTTTTTCCTTTTGTTCCCCTCTGGGCTTTTCTCCCACGAGGGTTGTTTTCTTTTGCTTCATGTCTTCTTTTTTCTCTGGGACTCGGTCCCAGAGTGTGTCTGTCTTGAGTCATCTGGTTTTTGAACTCTGGGATTCTCTGCCATCATGTCTTCTTTTGTGAGAAGGTGTGGCTGCATGGAATCCCTAGGTCCGGAGTCTAGAGGTTTAGATTTTCTAGAGTTTGTGGAGGGAAAGCAATGTGTTTTTACCCTAAGGGTATTAATATGTTTTACCTATCACTTTCACATTTACTGTGATCAAAACACTCAGAGCGGTTACTAGAGTGATTAAGGCGATTCAAAGCGATTAAGATAAAATTGCTTTTGGTGATTAACAATGTTCAAAAAGTAGTAAATAGTGGTGCTTTCACGGTCATTCCAAGGTGAACCAGTTGCAAGAGCCTCCCATGCTCACCTTCCCATATTCTCTATATTTCTAGGTAGGTCCTTCGTCTCTCTTCCTTATATTTTCCTATTTTTTGGTTTTTCTTGCTTTCTGTCTCGCTTGGTTTTTTGTCTGGTTTTTGTTTCCTGTCTCTAGTTTTTCTCTTTGTCGCCTCTTGTTGGTGGGATGACTCTGCCAAAGGGTTGTCTATCCTTTGTGCAGTTGTAGTTTAATGTAGCATTTGTATGTACCTTGTAAATTTTGTAATCTTTCTATTTATAGCTGTATATATGTTCATTTTCTTGATCAGCCAGTTAGTTGTGCTTCGGTCCTCATAGTGCTTTGGCCCTCTTTATATCTTGTGTATATCCTTCTTGGTCTATGTTGATCTCATCGTGCCCTTTCATGTCTTTCCCAATTTGTTGAGCTTGCCCTCTTGGCCAAATACTGCCTGTTCTGAACTCGGCACCTCGCTGGTTCGAGCCATGGCAATTTTCTCTCTCCTTCGGCAAGTTAGTCTCAATGGCAGGTTAAGTTTCCCACATGTGAGCATTCAAAACTGGCCTAAGTGGTGTTCATTTCCCTGTGTGTTCAAAATTTGTTGGCATTAATGCCATTACTCCCATTTACTGCGTGACCACGTGACACTCCCATGTCAGGCTAGTACAGCTAATTTTTGGTCATATCATGCAACGATTATTTTTCTGGACTATGGGTCCCTGGTCTTCCTCTGGTCTTTATTTCATTTCATCACACAAGTTAGAGTCCCCGGAAGCCCGAGTAGAGGTAAAATTCCTAAGTCATTCTTACACAGTGGTGGTGAAAATATCTGGGGTCCAGAATAATTTTTTTTTTTGTATACATACTGATGGTCGTCCTATTTTACAAGTTTCTAGAATTAAAGGCATCTGCACCACCTTCTCCACCTGGGAGTCTGGAACTCCCCACTACTACTACAACCAGGGCAGCTATTAGGATAAAGGCCGAAAAGGCCTTGGAAAATCTCCCATTAACAATGAAGTATCTAAAGGGAGACACTATTCTGGGATCGAAGGTCAATTCCAAGTTATATTTAATCACCGACACAAGCATTGGAATGTGGGCCAAAATGTAGGCCTTAGTAAAAATTATGTTCATTCAATGCACGGCCGAAGATCCATTGGCCCTCAACATGGCCAGCTCTAGGATCCTCAGAGTTTCCTATTTCCCCTACTCTGTGCAAGCTTCAAAGCTCATTCTCACTTTGGCAGAACACTACAACATAGCCATCTAGGCTGTCATGCTCGCCGCCCCAGTTCTGACAAGCTACCCAACACCTATGGTGTCTCTGGATGCCACAATTTTTTCTGCAAGGCTGGGGATCCCCTGATTTTATGATGCAACTGTTCTCACTCGGTCTCTAGCCTTGGAATAATTTTATAAGCTAGATCTCATGGCCCGAAAATATCTCAATAACAACTAGCTTAAGGTGCCAAGGAGGGATTTCAAAAAGATGAAGTTGGAGATCCCCCAGACAAAATTTAAAGAGAGCATATAGATGGGGATCGTCACTCTATGTAGGGTCATTGGAGAACCCTATGCCTAGTAATTCTTGGCATGGGTGTACTATTTCTTGTTTGGCATCACCTCCAGCAGGAAGAATTTTGATTGGGCCACCATAATCACCAATCGTGTGGACTCTGAGCTTGTCAAGGTCACCCAGACCCCCAAATTATACATGACTTCTTACGTTTTATGGGTACTAGTACAACAACACCCTGTGACCTAGGGATTACTTATATCAGGTGTGCTTGGGACTGGCCAAGGCCAGAATGCTCCATGGGATTATTTCTCACGGGTCCAATGGGAGGCCAGTTTCCTTAGCTTCTGCCGAGTGAATGATGCCTTCATTTACTACAACCTTCTTACACCTACTTGAGACGTCAGATATTGGCTCTCCAAAGAAGTAATGAACTTGGTCAGCACTTATGGCCACTACTACATTCAATATCAACAACATACATACATTCAGGTGACTGACTTCTCTGGGAAACCCTATTTATTACCCAAACATTGTGTGGATAAAATAATTATTTTAGAATACTATAGACAAATTATGGAGCTGCACACCCTCTTCATAATGAAGAAGGTTACTAACATCCCATTCCCAATCTCTTGTGGGAGATATTCTTGCATCCTGGCAGCGGCCAAAGAAGTCGATAATGAACTTAAAAGTTTGGGGTTGGCAGAATTTTACTTGGAGCAGAAGAATTTGAAACCGTTGGGTAAGATAGCAACGACACTTCCCTGAGCAGCCCCCCCACATGAGATTCACTTAGAATATTTTTGGGAAGATTGTCAGGATGATTTTGAAGTCTGGAACTGGCATTTTGTCCAGTTGACACAGGGGATGATGAAGTGGTTGAAGCTTCGAAAGTTCCCCAATAAATTTTTGGACACCGGGTCCATAGAGAACCCACAATACAAAGAGAAGAGGGTGGACAAAATGGCCCTCCCTCTGATGAACTAGGATGCACTGGAGGGACCAAAAATTGAGGATATCACCAACAATATAATTGAACTCGGCCATGTATATTTTCAGAAGGTGTGTCCGAAAAGCACACGAAAAGTTGGCCCATTTGTGCAGGGTTCAAATTTTGGGGTTGGGACCTGCTCATAGGGAAAGGATAGAGGAAAGAGGAAAATGGGGACCCCATCTCAAGTCCCATTTGTAGTTCCCATAGCAGAAAAAATGCAGCAAACTCTAGCAGCAACCGAGCAAATGAAAGATACGTTAATCACCTGGTTGGCTACCCCAGCTATTATGGTCGAACCTGTCAGCCCTTCCAATTCTCCTTCACTTGCAAAATTAATGGTCCAAGTAATAGGGACCAAAGCAGAGGAAGAGCAGGCAACCATGTTAGATGCAGGGCCCCCATTGGTAACTAGGAGGAAGAAGAAAACAACAGTTGATCCTCAGCCAAGGGAAAAACCAGAACTTGGAATGCCTAACATCCCTAAAATAAAGATTGTCTCCTCAGATTCTCTGGAGCCAGAAAATCAGCCCGAAGATCCCTTGGAGACCTCCCCTTTGCATGATGACTTTGATGACATATTTGGGATATACAAACTTGTAAACTTACAAGGGGATATCGAGAAAGTGGTAGAAGAGATCCCCACCTAGGAGGAAGTGACTATACCCACTAAAGGGGAGATCCTAGAGAAAGAAGCTTCCATAGAGTAGGAGGTCTAGGTTGAAAGAGAAAAGGAGCCTGAACAGCTAAACATCTTATATGTACTAGAGATATAGGTTCCAAGAACCAACACCGCAGAGGAAAGACAAGTTCAAAATGAGCAACCGACATCATCTTGGGGAATTGGACCTACAGGAACAATCATAACCTCAGCTGCCACACTCTAGATGACTCCTCCTATCCCAAAGAAGGTAACATTCGGTGAGGTGATCATAGCAGCCCAAACACTGAACCTTGGCCAGACATCTCTACCACCTCCTGAGGATATTCTGACGTGGGAAATATTCTGGTGGAAGAAGCCAAAGAACAACAACAACAGCAGCAACAGCAACAAGGTGAGGGGCAGAACCCCAAAAATATAGATATTGAATCTGACACTTTTAAGGACATGGACATCGAGGCAGAAGATATTAATGCCACCAAGGTGGATAATGCACATGGTCCGAAGGATATAGGAAAAGATTCCAAAGAGACTCAAAACACCAAGGATGCACAACAGAACCCCGGAGGGGATTCATAGGATCATACATTGGCAGCAAGGCCACCCACACCACCACAATGGTTGGTGGATTCTAAAAAGAGGAAGGCCCCAATAGAAAATAAGGTCCATCTCTCCTTGGCTGAGATGATGGCACAGGCGCAGGGGGGCCCTAAGAAAAAGAAGGCCCAGACCCTTCACTCCACTCGGATCGGTCTAGGTGGAGAAATAGTTGTGGTGATTGCAACCCCTCCCCTAGAGATAGATGTGGCAATAGCTAGAGCTGAGGACTACAATCATGAAAGTACCCCTGGGGAAAAGAGACAAACATGTTGAATTGGACCTATTAAAAGAGGCCAGCCAGGTGATAGAGGCCCATTATAACAATCAATCCCAGAAGCTCCAGGAAGAAAGGGAAAAGAATGCAAATCTTGTCAGGCTTTTGATAGAGCTATTACAACCCATCACTGTTATTCCTTTGGAAGCTTCCACATTCAGAGTATTTCTCCCACAGGGTGACATAGATGCACTCAGAAGTATGAAAAAGAAAGTGTAGGCAGCTAATTACTAGGTGGCTGAATAGGTGGGAAACATCCGATGTTTCTAAGTGACCACACTCCCAGACCTATACGCATACAACAATGTTCTACACTAGGCCAAGAATACCATTACCATCTGTTGGTGCTCAAATCGACAAATTGGATTTCCTATGGACTTGCCAATCCAATGTTGGGAAACCCAAGTGATTTGGCCAACTAACAAGTCACAACCAAGGCAAGGTTGGAACTTCTACAATTCTAGCTCTATAAAACCAAGGCTGGTAGGCCTATACCTTGACTTATCCTTGAAGTTACAAGGATTTTTATAGAAGATAAGGAACACTTCAACCTTCTCTCTCAAGTATGGCAAGGAACTTGAAAGAAATCTAACTGAAAGTAATATATCCTGAACTGTAAACTGAAATACTTTAAGTAATTGAAAGAATGTTTAGTAAATGTGTATGTAATTTGAAATGAATAGATAGATAAGATAGAACAAAACTATAAACAATGAACTAAATAACTATAATCCAAATAATGATTAGACCAGTGCCTTATTCTACCATGGGCAATAGAGTCAAGATCATTCCAATCTTATGTTCAACCTCAGAGACAGTTTTACAAGAAAACTTATCACTTCAAAGGTGTTATGGAATGTACATGCAACCTAAAACAAATTCAAAAATATTTCAAATGGTTAATACTTCTTAGATGACAGACCAATTGACTAAGGCCTCAATCAATAGAATTTAACCATGCAAAATGAGAAACCCAATTGAAAATATAGACTATGAATCAAATAAGGAAGCATGCACATCAAACTATCACTTTGAAGAAGTTCTATTGGTTTATCTGAGGGAATAATTGTAAAATGATAATGAAACTATTACACATGTGAAAGAAAAGAGACTTATCTTTATTAATTTTGAAAAAATAGTACATCTAGGTCCATGTTATACTTGTTGAGTAAAAACTATCCAAATATGTGAAATTGTATTATATTGTATTTCCTCTCTTTAAATTTTACATTATGTATATATATGTGTTTGAGTGGCTTTCACACCTTTTTAGGGTGAAAATACACAACTCTTATTACAAATTATTTTGAAAAAACAATAAACTAACTAAAAAATAACTACCTAACTTTCAGATTTGGCTTTGGTCGAAAATCCAAAACACCTCATGAAAAGCTAATATTTGTAGTGGAGATAGAAAATTTGATTTCCCAAACTGGGTCTTTTTTAGATTTGTAAAATTCAACCATCTTTATCCTCTGTCAAAATCATCTTTGTAGCACGTCTAAATTCCAGCATTTTCTGAAGGCTTTGATTAGTTAGTTCTATTTATTTGTGTCATAAAGCTTCCTTCCTTTGATCTTTTTTTTTTAAGGAGAAACATGTTTCTTAATAATGGATTGGGACTTCTAAATTATCAAAATTTAGGGTACCACCACCATCTGGGAGGGAGAGACTGAGCAATACAAGGCCTAGATGAATGAGTTGGGAGAACTCCTAAGTCTCAGAGAAGAGATTGTTACCAAAGATGGAATTTTGGGAGAGGATTCCTTCAACTTTTTCCGGACCTAGCACTCCAGACTTGATCTCACATTAGAGATAAGCAAGAAACTGGTAGGGGCCCTATAGGATAAAGTTCCAGAGGTATAATATTCTTTAAATATGTACAAGGCATTTATTACAAGGGTTTCAGAAGTCGATCCCTTTAGTACCGAAACATGTACTCCAGAGGAGTACATCATAATAAAATTTGATAGGTTGATAGAGGCTCGATATTAGTCCCTGGAGGGAATGGATGGAGGAAAGATGTCCCATATATCCCACATGGTACTCCAGGCCCATGATGCCGCAAAGATGGCCGCAAAATTCAAACTAAATACTCTGGATCTGGGCAAATAGGTGGAGATGGCTAGGTACCATCAGGCTAGTCTCAAGGATATCGATGAAGATGGCATTGGATAGCTTCTAGAAACATTCAAGATTAGAAAGGATCAATAAGGTTCTCCAGATCCCAGAGATTTTTACCAGCAGGGTGTATTCTTTCATATTCTTTATTTTTGGAGCCTAAGCTCCCAGATCCCAGAGTCCCAGATCCAGCAGTTTTGTATTATTTTGATGACCTGAGTCCAGGCTCTCCAGAGCTGACTAGTCATTATCAGACAGTTAATAACTGGATGTCAAAAAGTAGGTGACTCCAGTAGGGCACATCAGCTTGAGGAATGATTCTGATAGATGGTCTTCCCAAGGCGCCGCTCCAACATTAACTACCTAGTGCATCGAAGACAATGAGGCACATATTGCATTAATGAGGCATGTAGCCTCAAGCTTCAGAGAGATAATATTTCTTCTCTTCTCCCTCCAGCACTCTTCTCGATGCTGATTCTTCCATACTTCTTTTCTTGTCTTATTCTTCTGACATGTCAGACCTCTATTCTTCTCGAGGTAGTTGTAAAGTGGTGTAGGTAGTACCGGCCACCAAATATTATATTTTATTATGGAGTGTGTAGTTAGATTAGGTCAGATTTAGGGAAAGTATGTGTATAAATAACAAGTCTGACCTCATTCCAAGGGTCAGAAAAATTGATGATTTTGCAGTCCATAATAATAGCATTTTCAGCATTTCATTTTTTGTAGTTGTAGAGCTCAATGCTCAATAGTTCTTAGTGGTTCTTAGTAGATAGATGCTCTCATGGAGCTATTGATGTACATGCCAGTGTTGTTGGAAAATTTTTAATGAAGAAGGAAGGATTCTTGCAATGATGTTGTTGGCATCTTGATCTTTGAGTTAACTCTCTTTTGTGTTATATGTTTTTGATGTCCTTTTCTCTAATGTTTAAGTATATTAACAATCTCTTTCCCTTTGCTATTGAACATGTATGAATCACTGGTTTTGTATATGTCTAGTATTTAGTATAGTTTGTTAGAGAATGGTTGATGTTTTATATGTATTTGCACAACTATAAGTAGAATGGATACTCTCTAACCCTGGCATATCTTTTGAATTTTGTTTTATAATCCCAAATGCTTGCAAGAAACCCTGACCTAACAAAATCCCCAGAGAAGATGAGCCAAGACAACTAGCTATCCGCCCCCTAAATAAAATAGTCACACTCCCAACTTAGCTCCTGCACTATTGAGACCCAACTCTCAAGTGCTTGAAGGCCCAGAGAACTTATTCCCTGGATAACCTTTACAGGCAAATTTGGCCAGTACCCTAGTACTCGGTGACAACTTACATCTGTTGGTAGACCAGTCACAAAGTCTCGTCAACAGAAAGGAAATGTTATAACTTACTTCACTATGATGATTGAAGAAATTGGCATCTTGGAACAAATAAACATGTTGGATTTGGTCCTCATTATAAATATCTTTACATTTAGGTGTTGATACAAATGATTCCTTCTTAGTCATCTCCAATTGGGATAGATACCTATTTAGAAAACCTCTTGAAAGTATGAAGTTGGAGCTCTTTTTTATGGCTCTTTCACTTTCCTTCCTTGTCTATGAATCCTTATGGTTATTCTTCATCGTTAAGAGCCGTGGCAACTCCTCTTCCATGGTCAGGGACCATAAACTTCCATTAAGTCATCTAGGAGCTCATGAAAAATATTAACCCATCGAAGGTTCTTAGCAAATGGTTCCAGCTTGGATTCATGTACAAAATCGTTAAGAAGAACATTTTCCAAAATAGGGATTCCTTTGATAGGCACAAATTTTGACAATTTTAAAACAAGATTTTTATAGAAAACCTTGATAATGTTGTCAAAATAGTCCTCCTCTATGCTTTTGTTAGCCTCCATATCATGAACATTTGGTTTCTTTATTAATTATATTGGGAACTCATCTTTCTCATCCTACTCAAGGAAAGAGGGTAACGCATGAAAGAATAGGATAACCCTCTCCTTTTGGTCAATCTCCTCTCTTATAGCCAATAGGGATTGTTCAACATCCTACTCAAAATATGTAGGCAGCTTTGTAAATAGATTTGGTGCCCCCTATCTCAATTGGCTATGCTCTTGAGCCTCTACTGGTTGTTCTATCATATTTGAAACAACAACGTCAACCTCCTTTTCAACTCCCTAATCTTGGACTTGCTTGCATGGGGTAGCCTTAATAAATTTTGGCATCTAAAATTCATGATGCTAAGTGATCTGGTTGACTGTGCTCACTCAAGGTCTCTTTTAGGGATTGTCCTCTTTCTTTTGTATGTTTATAATAACTAAAGCTTGGAATCTCAAGTTTGGAAGGTTGACTTGGGGCACATAAGGCTGATTGAACCTCAAACTCTAGTAATAGTCCAATTAACAACCTCATTTTCTCCTCTTTATCTAAAACTTGATTCGAAAGTAACTCTTTCTCATACCTTTGAGCCTTCATCTTCTGCTGGTGCATATGAGCTTAATAAGAAATCTCCTCTTTCTACATACTATAATCATGTTCTCATTCCAAAAAATTTGGTTGTTCTTGGAGATTTGAAAAAATGTCATCTAGGCTCATGTTTGCAACATGTTGGGGTTGTTGATGAAAATCATCTAGATGGCTTGATACAAAATGGCTATCTTTGGGTTGTTGATGAGCATAGACATGTTTCCAGGAAGTTTATGGGTGGAAAGCATATGAAATTTGTAGGTAACCTACAGCTACAAGTTTACTTGGAGCACTTGGGGTGAAACCAAGAGTGTATTTAGAATGATATGGCTGATAGGAAGATGCATGGGTAGCATTTTTATGAAATGGAGGATGAAGATTGATCAGATTATTCTTCAACATACCAACACTTGAACTATTGAAACCTGTAGATATCTTCTCAGAGTCACTAGGTGTGTTATTTTTCTGCCTCTTCAAGGCCAATATTAGTCATAAGCATACCAAATATCATAAATTCATGAAAACATTTGTACTAAAAACAATCCAAAAGGTCCGATCGGGCATGCCAAAACTGTTGACTATTGAAATCGCACACTTATAAAGTTCTTTTAAAAACTTGACACTTCGGAGAAATATGGGAACTTTCCTAGGGTGTGGGTCACCTAAACTTGGAAAGAACCTCTGGAGAAGGTTGATTTCCTCTCTGATACTCCCCCTATATGGCTTACTAAAAATACTTTCTTGATGAGAAAAAGGGGTAGAAATTTTGCATAAACTTACACTTTGAACTGAAACTACTAAGGTGATGCACTAGAAACTTGAACACCTAAACATAGTGGTGAACTTACACTACCTATTTTTTCATGCATGTGCATTAATGTTTAACAGTGAGGTCTAAGAATGTATATATCTATGATAGAAAGATAACTTTCTCTATAATGTACAATAATAATTCCCTTGACACAAACTGCAACCTGGACAAAATCACTTGATTCATAGAGATGTCATAGCCTAAGACACAATATGAAAGGAAGAAATTGATACTTTTTCTAAAAACCTTATCAATCAAATGCACAACTCTGCATCAAATAGGAAGGTAATAACACTGTAAAAATATGGTCTCTAATATATTTTATGCATGTGCAAAATTGAGTTATAAAAAGTATGCTAGAAGTTAGCAAAGGACTAAAAATAGCCAATAAGTCTCCAAAATATGCATAATCCATAAATCCTTAGAAAAGTGAGTTAAAAATCACTTACATACCACACCCAACCAACCTGAGTTAGATGCAAGAAACTAGGCCTCAAAAGAGGAGTTACAGAGCCATGCAAATAGACAAAAGGTTAGCACTCAATACACATCAAAACAGGTCCTCATAACACTCAAAAAGATCATAAAAGTTCTTTAATACCCATGACCAAGTCTTTGTCTATCCAAGCTCCTCATTTTTCTTCACTAATAGCTCTAGATGTACTTTGTGTGCATGTAAAAGTAAAAACTTCCACCTTTATATCACTACCTTTATAATAATTTTTTGAAAAAATGACTTTACCACCTTTTTTTAGACTACTACATGGCATCATTTGATTTTCCCCATGATCCCCATCGATCATCCATGAACTAATTTGGTGCTACCTTGGCTTGGACATGTGGTAACTTCTTGTGATCCCAGGAGTTTTATCTACCATTCAACTTATTTTACAAGATCACGAGAACCGTTTGATCTGATCATCATATAAATGCCTTCAAGAACCTCCAAAGCTTCCTGACTACGATGTATTGGCCTCTGACTGGTCCCTAGGGTCAATCACTTCTTTCAATTTCAACTGGGACCACCTTTGCTACATAGAGCCTCCTCATGATCTTGTGAATTCTCTCTCTCTCTCCTCAATTTGTCAGACTATTGGATCATGACACGTTGCCACCTAGCTTGGTTGGCCCACTTACTCTTATACACTTCCCAGACACATGACATCACCTCATTATCCTTCCATCCTTCTCTTTCTTCATCTCGTTAGACCATGGGATCATGAGAACCTGTCACCTACTAGGCTAGACCCACTACTCCTCTTCACTACCTTGACACATGAAATCTCATCATTACCCTACCATCTTTCCTTGTCATCTACCATGTGGGCATGGGGCCACCACATGTTAATGCTTCACTATCCTATGGACATTCTCTATCTTAATCACTCCTAATCATGGGATCGTGATATGTTGACACCTATCTTCTCCATCTAACTCATCCCACATATGTGGAATTACCTCATCATCCTGTAATCTTTCTCTTTCATCAACTTGTTAGACCATGGGATGACAAGACACTGCCACATGTCTTTCTTTAGTTTACTTGAGCCCATAAAATATACCTTTCTTTATTTCCAATTGACTGTCACATGAACAACGTGCACATGAATTTCCTTCCAAAATGTGCTTGCCTTTGGCTACTTACATTTAGTGTTCCAACATATAAAAATAACCATCAACTGACTCGTACCCTAAACGTGGGATAACTCTATTAGGGTCTCTCTCTGCAACTCTTTGTGCTCCCAGTTCCCACCATAACTAGTCTTTTCTCTACTTTGAATGGCCAAAGACCCTTCATATGTGTTATCAGAACACCATGAAATCTTCCTCCTAACTATATATCCTCTCTCAATTGCATTCTAGGATTGAACTCTTGCAGGAGCCAAATTTTCATCAACATGATATTGACAGACACCTTGCAATTTTAGCAAAATTGTATCAGTTGTAGAAATTTTGGTAACAATATTATAAGGGGTCCTAGGACACATTAACATGTCCTACAACCCCTTATGACCCCTTAGGATCCTCTAGGACCCCTCTCTCTAAATCTTAGGGGTTTTAAGGGTTTTTAAGGGGTCCTAGGACACATTAATGTATCCTGGGACCCCTTACAACCCCTTATCATACACTAATAAATGGTAAGGGGTCCTAAGGGGTCATGGTCTTAAGGTGTCATAGGACAGATTTTGTAGGACCCCTTAAAACCCCTTAAAATCCTTTAGGACCATTTACCATACAATAATGTATTGTAAGGGGTCATAAGGTGTTGTAAGGGGTCTTAAGGGGTCCTTTGACACATTAATGTTTCCTAGGACCCCTTATAACCCCTTAGGACCCTTGAAGATCCATTTTTCTATATGTTAGGTTTTGTGGGGTTTTTATTAATTCCTAGGACACATAGGACCCCTTAGACCCATAAAAACCCTTAGGACCCCTTACCATACACTAATGAATGGTATGGGGCCCTAAGGGGTAAGGGGTCCTAAGACATGTTAATGTCTACAAGTACCCTTTAAGACCCCTTACAACCCTCTAAGACCCCTAAGATGTATGATAAGGGGTCATAAGAGACCCTAGGGCACATTAATGTGTCTTAGGGCCCCTTAGGACCCTATGTGAGTGCTCTCTCTAAATCTTGGGGGTTGCAATGATTTTTAATGGTTCCTACAACACATTAATGTGTCCTAGGACCCCTTAGCAACCCTTACCATACAATAATGAATGATAATGGGTCCTAAGGAGTTTTTAGTAGTCTTAAGCTGTCTTATGACACATTATTGTGTCGTAGGACCCCTTAAGACACCTTACAACCCCTTACAACTCATTCACATACACTAATGTATGGTAAAGGTTCTTAAGGGGTTGTAAGGGGTCTTAAGGAGTCCTAAAAAAATTTAATTTGTCCTAGGACCCCTTATGACCCATTAGGACCCTTTATCACCCCTAATATATAGGGTAAGCGGTCATAAGGGGTTTTAATGGGACCTAAGACACATCACTGTGTTACAGGACCCCTTAAGACCCCTTACCATACACTAATATAAAGTAAGAGGTTGTAAGGGGTCTTAAGGTGTTCTAGGATAGATTAACATGTCTTAGAAACCCTTATTACCCCTTAGGACCCTTTAAGATGCCTAAGATGTATGGTAATGGGTTGAAAGGTTTCATAAGGTGTCATAAGGGGTTTGTGGACACATTAATGTTTCTTTGGACCCCTTAGGACCCTTGAAGACCCCTATGTCTACATATTAGCATTTTTAAGGGTTGTTAAGGGGTTATAAGGCACATTACTGTTTCCTATGACCCATTATATCCCTTAGGACCCCTTACCATACACTAATAAATTTTAAGGGGTCCTAAGGGGGCTTAAGTGGTCTTAAGGGATACTAGGACACATTAACTTGTCCTAGAACCCCTTATTACCCCAAAGGAGCCTTTACAACCCCTAAGATGTATGGTAAGGAGCCCTAAGGTGTCCTAAGGGTCAAACAAAGTCCTCAGACACATTAATGTGTCCTAGGACCCCTTATGGCCCTTTAGGACCCTTGAAGACCCCTATCTCTACATATTAGGGATCATAAAGGTTGTTAAAGTGTCCTATGACACATTAATGTGTTTGAGGACACCTTAGACCCCTTACAATCCCTTATAATTCCTTACCATACACTAATGAATGGTAAGGTGTCCTAAGCGGTCGTAAGGGATCTTAAGAAACATTAAAGTGTCATAAGACCCATTGTGACCCCTTACAACCTTTTAGAACCCTTAATATGTATGATAATTTATCATAAGGGGTTATAAGGGATCCTAGGACACATAATTTATCCTAGAACCCCTTTCTAAACCCTTAGGACCCTTTATCACCCCTAATATGTAGGGTAAGGGGTCCTAAGACACTTTAATATGTCTTAGGATGCCTTATGACCCCTTAGTTTCCTTTAGGACCCCTCTCTCTACATCTTAGGTGTTTTTAGGGGTGTTAATAGGTTCTAGGACACATTACTTATAGTGTCCTAGGACCCCTTAACACCCCTTAGGACCCCTTACAATACACTAATGTATGGTAAGGGGTCCTAAGGGACATTAAGGGGTCTTATGTTTCCTACGACCGCTTATGATCCCTTAGGACCCTTGAAGACCTCTCGCTCTCTATACATCTTAGGGGTTGTAAGGGTTTTTAAGGGGTCATAGGATATATTAATGTGTCCTAGGACCCCTTGGACCCCTTAAGATCCCTTACCATACATGAATAAATTATAAAAAGTCCTAAGGGCTCATAAGTGGTCTTAAGGGGTCATAGGACACGTTAACATGTCCTAGAACCCCTTATGACCCCTTAGGACCCTTTACAACACCTAAGATGTATGGTAAGGGGTCCTAAGGTGTCTTAAGGGGTCCTAAGGTGCCTTATCAGCACTTAGGATCATTGAAGACCTCTCTCTACATCTTAGGCGTTGTAAGCATTGTTAAGGGGTCTTAAGGAGTCCTAAAAGACATTAATGTGTCCTAGGACCCCTTGTGACCTATTCCAACCCTTTATGACCGATAAGATGTATGGTAAGGGATCCTAAGGGTTCTCAAGACACATTAATGTGTCCTAGGACCCCTTTTGACCACTTATGACCCTCTAGGATCCCTCTCTACATCTTAGGGGTCATAAGGATTGTTAAGGGGTCCTAACGGGTCATAAGTAGTCCTAAGACATAGTAACATATCCTAAAACCCCTTATGACCCCTTATTACCCTTTACAACCCCTAAGATGTATGGTAAGGGATTCTAAGGTGTCCTAAGGTGTCCTAAGGGGTCATAAAGGGTCCTAAGACACAATATGTTCCCTAGGACCCCTTATCACTCCTTAGGGCCCTTGAAGAACCCTATCTACATCTTAGAGGTCATCAGGGTTGTTAAGGGCTCCTAGGAAACATTAACCCTTACAACCCCTTAGGACCCCTTACCATACCCTAATGAATGGTAAGGGTTCCTATAGGGACGTAGCTAGTCTTAAGGGGTCCTAGGAAACATTAACGTATCCTAGACCACCTTATAACCCCTTAGGACCCTTTACGACCCCTAAGATATATGGTAAGGGGTCCTAAGGTGTCTTAAGGGGTCATAAGGTCTCTCTCTCTCTCTCTCCTAACATGGTTAAAAATACATGTCAAATACCAAAATAACTATAGCATAATTAATAGAATGAGAAATGATCCTTAAATGATCATGCACAAGTCAAGGGCTTAAGGTTACAATCAATAGTCCATTGAGAATCATGCCAATGACAATATGTTGATCATTGAAATTTGGTCCTAAAACCCCTCAAAATCTAGAATCTTTATCCTAACTCCTATGAAGTTGAAACCACTCTCAAACATCTTGAAATTATATACATAAAATGTAACTTATACTTAAATGTTACATTTTATGTATGGTTTTGGTGTTGAAATTGTCCTGGCAAGGCCAATTAGATTTTAATTTCCTATTTAGAAGGTTTAATTTCCTATAGGGTGCACGCATTATAGGGTGCACTCCCTAAGACTCGGGTAATCGAAGCCATAGCGTGTGCACCCTATAGGGCGTACGCCCTATTTCTTTTGGGGGACCAAAAAAATTTGGCAAATTTTTGGTCCCCCATCTTCATTTATATAACCATATAAGGGGAATACATATGCATTCAAGCTTACAGCTCAATACAAAACAATAATTTAACCCTCAGTCGGGTTCACTGATTAATGAAAATGAGAATATGGATTGGACTTACTGTCCCAAAACTGAACTTACAAACAACATCAATTATGCCAATACAGTTTTGATAAAACTCTGATGAATATCACTATCTGATTATTGTCTCTATCAATATTCACATCAATATCACATCATTCATATTTCATCTCATGTCACACCATCATCACATCCAAATATTGATCTTATATACTTGATCTTATCTCCAAAATATTAACTCGGTCATCTCAACAAGCATCTAATGAAACATGTAGAAGATTCAATTATACCTTGACTGAATCATTACATAATAACTTGGTATTCAAATAGAGTATCCTTTATAGTTGTCCCTTACACTATTAATCATCAAAATGATCATATCATTGATTTGGTAAGATTGGTAATTGATCCAATGTACTACTAACTCTGCATAAGATATTTCTATGTTTTCCCGATACACTGAGTATCATTTCTCCATCATACTGTATCACAAAAATATGTGATCATAATATTAGACATATCATGATGTATACTTACAATATTTACCTTCACATCATCTAATAAATTATCCTCTGTCTTACATAATCGATCTTTGAGCTTGTATTCTGCACTATTCTTCATACTTAGTGTCTTTTCATCACCAAAACAATCGGTAGACAAGTTATCTGATAGGTGGTTAGGAGTAAAGTGTATATTTTACATCAATTACAACATATCATGCATTATTAGTTTTCTCTTACCAAAAAACTCTCATTTTGGCATTTATGGCAACACTTAGTAAAAAATGACAAAGTGTCCAGTCAAAATGCTAATTCTCAAAAGCTCTCCCAAAAAGTTTAGTCCCCCTAAGGTATACATCTCTCCTTTCTTAGGTGTATATGAATTTTTCACTATATCTCTCCCCCTTTGACATAAATCACAAAGGCGGGGCCAAAAAGATAAAAATTATCTACCAAAACTCCTATATTGTCTGCATACTCACAAAAAAAATGAATATATGTGAGAAATTATCCTTCAAGGCTACCAAATTTTTGTTCCATGTCTTCCTCAAACTATCCAAGATCTGAATCTGCCCACAGATTACATAATATGATTCCTCAACATCAAGAATATCAGGTGGGGGTGGTGTTATACTTATCTTCTCTGCTTCCTCAAGACTTCTCTACAGAATGTCTAACTTAAGAGTAATAAGACTCCTCAAGTCAAAAAACCTTCCTAACATCCTCTTCGTCTCTTCTACTAAACATATGATTTTATCATTAGTTTTTACTACTTCTTACATATAATCATAATCAAATCTCTTTGAAGGATAAAACTTCTTTTCTTTGTCTTCTAGTAATGCTTCACTTTCCCTCAAGATCTTATCAATGTCAGAAATATTTGAAAATGGATTGATGCACATTCTCAAGATATTACTTCCTTCTTGAATAGCTCCCTTCATTGGATTTATTCCATTATCTAATGATATCTCATACTTTGTAATCAGTGAACATAAATGATGAAATATTTTAGAAACAAAAATCCTTTTGTACCTTATCCTCTGATGCCTTCTCTAAAGACCCTAACTTTGTATCAAGATTATTCAGAAGGTCCTCAAGCTGATTAGAAATAGGGGTGCCATTATTTATCTAATAATTTAGCAAAATCTTCCCAAGCATATCAACTAACTTAGACAATAATCTACTATCTTTCTCACTCTTGTTCAATGCTTTATCTTTAGCCTTTGCATGAGATCACACTGATATTTTCATGAGTTCATCTTCGTCCATGTTCTCTAGATCAATAGGTCCATTAAGATTGGATGATTCAAAAGAATTTCTTTCCAACAATGTATCTGCCTCACAAAAAAATGGCCCAATCTCTATCTTTAAATGTTATGTCTGCTCCTCAGGCTTCTTCAATTCATATTCATTATGAACTTTTTTTTTTTTTTCTTGCTCCTTTTTACTTATATCCATTGCATCAAGATCATGAACATCACTAACATGTTCATCAATCTCTTTTCCAGTCTCAACCTCAATAGGATTATCTGCAGTGTATCCTCTTTATATCATAATTTCTTTGATTTCATCTTCTCTCATCACATTAGATGGATCTTTAAACGACCATTTTTCTTTTTCTCCTCCTTGTGGATCTTCATCATCCTATATGTCAAGAGTATTAGGTACTCCAAAAATGAAAAGGTCTGGTTCCTTGACTATTGAAATTAATCGTTCATCAATGAAAATTTTATCCTCTATCCTCTTACTCCTTGGCTCTTTCCTTTTCGATGCATCAAGACCAACCTCTATCTCATCTGACTTCCCATCCATTAACATGTTAATTATTTTATTTGTAAGTAGTGTCTTCCTTTCTTCTTCAAGTAAATTTTTCATTTCATTATTTCTAATCACAGGAAATATCTTAGATATGGATGCTTCTCTTATCATTTTGTCTTCCTAAAGAGAAATTATTCTTCTCTCCTCATTTAGCATACAAATTATATGATATTTGATCATTTATCTCAACCAATGTCTTACTAAATTTGTTCAAATGAGTAATCACTCCTTGTTCTAGTCTACTTCCCTCATCCTCATCAAATAAATGATAGTACTTTTTCAATTGAACCAAAACACTATGTTTAACAATCTTATCAATAGAATTTTCATTCTTATCGAAACTCATAAGCTTTTCCTTAACCAGTCTTGTTGTTCTAGCTCCTTTGGTCCTTATCTTCTTGTTGGATTAATTAGAATCAGTAGAAGAATAATCTTCATCTACTTTATCTCTTATCTATTGACCGATACTATTTTTTTTGTCTTCCCTTAGGTGGTACAAAATGTGATCTCACAATCATATTCTTCTCCAAAAGTTTTTCTGAAGCTTTAGATGCACTTTTGGTTATTCTTTGACTAGGTGGAATAGAAATAGGTAGAGAAGGTGATGCTTTCTTCTCAACATCAATCGGTTCAGCATGAATTGAACTAATATACCTTCTATCTCAGCTCATCCATTTGTTCTTTGCATATATCTTCCTTCTCATAAGTGTTATTAACCAATTTTTCTTATCTTCAAGTCCCTTGTTGTATCATAAAGTTGACTCTGGAAATTTTGATACTTCTCAGCACAAGTACCAAACCTCTCTACATTAGGTTATCTTATTTTTCTCAACATATCTAACAACAATATCATAATCCACTTCATATCTCATTAACATAATCCAAATGGTTCTAGGGTCTTCTGCCTCCATGTAATAGACATCAATTTCTACCATGAAACAAACTGTAATTGCATGCTTCTCGAAAATATTTCTAGGAATTAGCTCCCTCCATTGCATCTATTTTTGAAACATCTTGAAATAACCAAAGAGTTTTTAATCAATGTCTTTTCTCTTTTTCATCCAATAGTATTTTCTAATCTAAATAGCTATAGGGATATCCTTTTGCCAGACTGCATTTGACACACTAGGGAAAAAGTTCATCAAATAGAAGAATATATGGCTAATCATTGATCTATACTTAAATATTTGCATCTTATCCTTCTTAATATTTGCAAGATTCTCCATCAACTATTCCCTTAGAATTTCACAAACATGTATTTGAGAATCTTCCTTCAACATTCGGTAAACACTATGAATAATAGTAGTAGAGATAGAATTTATTCTGCTGCTATGATAATATTTGTAACCCACTACCATTGAATCAAGCTTGACATCGGGCTTTTTTATATCATTCACTTTCATAGCCTATTTGTCCCTTTTAGATTCAGTAAGTTGTTCAAAAATATTCTTTTTTGATGATCTGAGAGATGGAACCTCGCTGATTCATTAAAGCCATTTACCGCATGAATTATTTATTTTGTAATATTAATGGGTTTACCCTCAAGATATAAAAACTAATCATGGATCCTACTTCACACAATTTCGACCCATTCGAGTTCATCAAAAACATAGAAGTCTTTAAACTGTACTAGGTTAATTTGATCAACCTTCTTGATTTCATCTTTCAGAGTTCCATCAACACATAGAGATTCAAATTGTTTGTAGATGTCAAAATATCCTAACTCCTCAAGATTACATTGAATATAGGCCCTAATATTCTCCATATGTAAAACTTCATGAGGTACATGAGAAAACGCACCTTCGGGGTCATTCTCCATTGATTTAAATGGATGGTTCTTAAATTCATACCTAGGATTCTCAAGTACATCAATAATATGAGGTGTACCCCTTCTACTCCAATGAAATAAATAATTTTTTTCAAAGATAAATACCTCTTTTTGCCATTCTAGGGTTTTCACATGAAATTTGATCAGTCGCATAGATCTCTGTTAGATCTCTTTCTTCTCAGGTTGACACTTGTTCTATGGATATAAATATGTGAAATGAATTAATAAAATTCCCTTTTAACCTTTAATTCCTTCACTTTTTCCTCAATTAATTTTGTTCATGCGCTAGCTTCCAAAAAGTCGTCATTACCAATTAAACAAATTTCACCTTTGATACTCAATAAAATCATAAAATCTTCTATGATTTGAAACATAGATCTAAAATACCATTGTACAACTTTGAAAATCATTTTAGCCTCAACTAATACTAATTATGGGGTAAGGTATGATTTTCTAATAAAATATTCCCCTTATGTCCTGTGACCTAATCAGTTAGATGAAGAGTTCTCCACGGTAGGAGCTAGTGTGATATGTCATTGTTAGTCCAAGTCTAGTACTTGTCCTTTTTCTTTAAGTGATTTCTTCAGTCACCATTATATTTTTGAGAGTCTTAAAGCTGCTTAAGCCCTTCATTTCTAGCTACTCACCAAAATTTTCAACCTTGTGGTCCGGCCATGTTTTGAAAAACAAAAGATTATTTGCTAACATTTTTCTTGAACGGGTTTGAACACCTTTGAAAAAACTTGAACTCAGTTCATCAATGTTCAAGAGTTTTCAAGGTAGTTCATTTTATTATAATGAATGGTAGATGTATAAAACTAGCGGAAAAATTCTCATGGTCACGGTGTACGGAAAACTTGACTTTTCAAAGATAGAAATCAGAGATGTCAGCACCGAATCTTTGGTCTAAGGATTGAGGCAAATGATTAAGAAGGAATAAGTTTGAACAGTATTGAACACATGTAAACAACCTTGAACTTAGTTCATCAATTTTCAAGAGTGTTCAAGGATTTTGAAAAAGGGACACGGGGCAGAAAAAGGGGAATCTGTCATAACTCAGCAGTGGGTCCTATGGAAACAAGAGAATTTAATGCGAGAGAATAGTGGTGATGGTTAAATTGTGTCTAAGTTTTCAAATCCAATCATTAATCTATACGGCATGAAAATTTGTGCAAGTGGCATTAATTATTTGCATGTGTAAAGTGTCATTTCATTCCCTTAGCCTTTATTGCCTTAAATATTGGTAATTAATGATCAAATCCTTTGTAATTTCTATTTAAACCCTTCTTTGCATTCATTCTTTTTGAAACACTGTCGTTGTTGGTATACGGGTGGACTAAAGGTAAGGGTTTCAGAGCTCTAGTGTTTAGAGGTTTCTATAGAAACAAGGTGTGTCAGGTCACATCCCCTATAGTGTTTTAATTTAAGCTTGTAAAATATACAGAGGATTTTGTGATAGTTATCAGTTTGTTTTTACAAGTATGAAGTCTGCCTTTCACTTGTTTGGAAGCATTTCCAGTCTGGCTTGTGAAAGCCCCATTATAATAGACACTGACTTAGGAGGGTATGATATAGAAGGAGTTTCTAATATACTTTCTAGTTCCTTAGAAAAGAATTTCCCAGCTTTGGAAATCCTACATAGCGGATTGTGCATTGTTGCTACTTTCCCTCCTACTGAAATTTTCCTTGAGCTAGTTCATGAATGTGTTTGTAACTATGATCAGCGGACTGAATCAATTCTCATAAAGGATGGTAGTATCTTGCTAGCTATTAATATGGAAATTGTTTCTCTAGCTTTCCAAATTCTAGACCAAACCTTTTCTTCTTTCTCCCCTGCACAATCCCTTGTCAAATTCAAAGTAAATGTGGATGCAAATCACACTTCTATTGAACCCTCAGAGGGGAGATTCTGATTTTCCTAAAAAATTTAATAGAAGTCATGTACACCTATATATTATCAATGTCATGGTGATGTTGCAAAGAGATAGAGGTTCACCAGAGTCTTATTTCTTCTCAGACTGATTGTTTTGTTATATTCAAATTGTTTTAGAAGAAAAACTGATACTGGACTGGGCTGAATTTATTGTTGGTTCCATGAGGGAGAAACTTAACAATTCAAAACTCACTGGGTGTAGTTTCTTCATGTCCTCTTACCTAATGTACTATTTATCCTGTAGTAGACAATGGAACGAGATGATTCATGAACCTTGGTCCGATGGTATGTGTGTTTATGAGTATTTCCCTATTCTTCACAAAGATAATATAATTCAAAACTACAGAAGAGTGCATAACACTTTTATGGGAAAACTCTATTTTGAGTTGACTGGAGATTCTGCCAGAAGGATTATTTCTTAAGATCAAGGATTTGTAACCAAATATGGGAGCTTCTACACCTAGTTCTCTAGATTCACCTATGTTAGGGTCGGTGGCTTTGAAGATCCTCCCACAAGGTTTCCTAGGTATGCTTTTGAGTACTTTATTCTTGTAGAGGTCTATAGGAAACTTGCCACTATACTTAGACAATTTCTTCCTGAAGAGGAATGGGAGAAAGTGTTCCCATAGCAGCTGGGTGAATTCTCATGTTTTTCTATGGAAGACACAATAAGAATAGGGAGTGATTTAAGCCATTTTGATTTCAAATATTATACAGAGAGAGAAGGTTTTGACAACAAGAACTTTTCTAGTGGGAGTCTAGGACTTGGGTCTCATATGTTCCTAGTTCCTCATCTAGAAGATTTCTGGGAGAATTGTCCTGATGAATCCTAGGTTAAGGAGAGGGATCACAGCCAACTCTGCATATCCTAGATTCTATCCATGATATTGTAGTTAAATGTATAAGGTGTGATATATGATGGTTCAAACTTAGTTGAACCAAATTTCAAAAGACCCCTAGGAAGCAAAGAATATGATATTGAAAGGTCAATGGAAGAAGAAGAAGATGGTATTAAATGTAGGACACAACATGTGCTTCAATTAATTGAGGAATGGCTGCAAGAAAGAAGAAAAAAATCTAGTCCTAAATCAATTGAAGTTAAATATTCACCTTTATATTCCCCTCTTCATGTTTATAATCCTCATAAACCAATTGATAATACAGGTTCATCAGGGAAGCAGCGGACTAAGAGTTCCAGGAAGAAATCTATTGTAGAGTCCCCACCTGTAGTTTCACCTCAGCAAATCACTAGATAAAAGACTTGGTCTCAAAGTAAAGAAAAGATGACTCAGGAAAACATGGAAACAATCAACTTGGAGGATGATAAATTTGGGGATATGAGTTATCAGATTGGAAAAGATGAGCAGATAGGGAAAGACCTCTTTGATCTAGATGATGTGACCTTGGATATGATGGACACTCCTGCAAAGACAATTGAGAAACCAGTTGTGGAAAGTATCACACCAAAATGGATGAATGCCTCAGTAAACAAGAAATGAATTCTGGTTCGTATCTCTATCCTAGTGCAGGACATTGTCAGCAAGTACATTCAAAAGACTCCCAAGGCTAAAAAAATCAAGAGCACTACACGGATGTTCACTGATGCAAAGACTGGAAAGTGGACTACTGAAGTGGCCACTTACAAGCTTGTATCATCTTAAAATGGAAGAAATTCCATTTTGGTAGGTTGAGCACCCTCTTTTAGTACATTTTCATATTAGATTTGCATTTAGGATGCACATGGACTTGATTCTGCATTTCTTGGTGGAATTAGGGTTAGGATCCTTTGGGTACTCCTTAATCTCCCTTTGCTATGACTCCATTTTTGGGTAGAACCTATGTATTATCTCTCATAAATCTTCATCATACTTACTCTTTGGCATTTTTTCCTCTATCCAACATCCTAGTGTGTTTTCTCACCTTCCTAGGTCCTCAGTTGACCTGGGAATCCTGCAGATTTCCCAAGGAGACCAACCTGAAACCTCAGTTATGGGTTGAGTTTGATTCTGACCTAGATTAGAATTGAGGTCGACCTTGACCTAGGTCAAGGTTGAGGTTTTCCTTGACCTAGGTCAAGCTTAAGGTTGTCCTTGACCTAGATCAAGGTCAAGGTTGACCTTGACCTCAGTCTGGAGGTGGTCCCCACTTTCAAATCTGGAGCCTATCGGGGTTCTAAAACTTAAAATAGGTCCCCAGGTACAGATGCAGATGTGTTTTCCCTGATATTCTGATTAATACATCCCCTCCTTGGATGGTGATTGTAATTGGACCATATTTCAAGGTGAAATTTAAATTTGGGTCCCTTGCATTGCCCTAGGAGGCCTATATTGAGATCTCTATATAAACACTCTCTCTTTCCTTCATTTAGACATGAAAAAGAATCGTAAGATGATCAGTGATTTTTTTAGTGGCTAATATTCGCCAATTGGCTAATTTTTGAAATTTGAGAATCCAAATTTGGCTACTAATTCAAGATTTAAGGCGACCTAAATCACCAAACTTTTACAAAATTTTATTTTAGAAATATTTAAATTGCCAAATAATTTATTTTATTAAAATTTTGAATTCAAATATTTGATAGATGGTTAGATTCAATTCGCCTAAATTTTATCAGTTATTATAGAAATCTAAATTAATTCACCAATAATATATCATAACTGTTAGTTATAGTAGGGTTGTGTCACCAATATTAGTTGTCATTATTGATTTAAAATATAATCTAGTGATCTTCATTATATTCCATGAGGCAAAAATGTTATTATCTTATTTGTAATGCTCATCGGGGCTAATATTTCCTTTGGATTGTTGATAAATCAATGGCGCCAAAGAAATTTTGGGTCCTATTATAATAATAAAAATAATGAGGATTATTTGATTATATTTTAAATAAATGGTAGCAACTAGATACTATAGAGTTCCCTTAAACCCATCAAATATTTTCTTAGTTAGCCTAACAATTTTCTATAAGAACTCTTTTTTCTTTAAATATAATTAGTTTCCATGGTCATTAATGAAATTTTGGTTATTGATTGAGATTCATCAATATTTTCTACAAAATATTTGTGATTAAAAAATATTCACCAATACAAATAATTTGTTTTCCCAAAAAATTAAGAGATTCGCTAATAGGAATTAATTTTTTTAAAAATAAAATGAAAGATTCGCCAGGATTTTATATATTTTTCTAGAGGGGGGTTTCTTAAAGTTATCCCTGAAGATGATATGAAGAAATTACGATTATGATATGATGATGATGCAAGAAAGAAAGAGGATGATATAGAAGGACAAGACATGATGATGCATTAAGACATACAATCACTTTTGTGGACAAGCCATTGTGGATCTTCTTTGGAGAAAGAGAGACTTATTCCTTCCTTCCTTCTTCTTGGATCCACCATTTTCAACCTTCAAGCATTCAAAAGATATTATCATGGGGTAGCAATTACGGATTGTGAGTTTGGTAGGAATACTTTAGCCTTGAGGTCTTGGTATGATTTATCACATTTAAATCTATGCATTGCTTTCACATTTTTAATTCATGTTAGGGTTTTAGTCTAGAGGATTAGATCTTGGCATTACATATTTGAAGCTCTTTTCAAGAGAAACACACACATACATTCTACTATATTCAGCTATTTGTTGAGGTGGAGATCACCAAAATGGGGGTTAGACTAAGGTAAAACCCTATATAACCACCCCAAAACCCCTCTTTTTTAGATATTTGCAGGTGTTGTTTTGGGAGTTACAGGTTCGGGAATAGTGGAACAGAGTGCAGATCCGGATACCCTTTTCAGAAAAATTTTGGGATCCAAAAATAGAATTCCTTTCAGAGACATTTTAGGTTGATTCTACCCTAGGTTGACCTTTATAGGTCAATGGTCACATTGACTTGAGGGTACAAATAAGAACTATTTTAGAATGAAAAAAGATTTCTTGGTTTTGTTCATCTCTGCGTTTCCATTCCAAATCTGATCTCAAATTTTCCAAAAACTCAACACAGGCTTCAAAAAATGGTATTTTCCAATCTGCTATGATGTGAGGTAGGTATTTTACTCCATTAATCTTTTCTTTCAATTCCAAGTCTATATCCATTATAAAATATAAATTAAATGTAAATGGTTAAATTATGGCATTGGTCTCTTTTATATATGAATCTCTGTTATGCAAACTCTATCTAGGAGGCCATCCATATTTTCTTCTTTACATTTTGGTGAACTGGAAATAGACAACTCTTTCTCTTTGGTGTTAGATTTACATTTCATATTAAATATTACATGCATATAGAAGTAGTTTTTCTTTTATGCTCTTACAATTATATTCCAAAAATACATTAAAAAAATATAAAATTTCTTTAAAAACACAAAAACATTTACATGCTTGTAATTTTATTGTGTGTTCAACATGTATGACTTTTGTTTTGAATACTTTGATGAAGATTTTATTGTACAAGAGAATAGATCCCTTAATGAGGTACATGGAAGTGAGAATGAAAATGGTTCGAATGAGATCTCCATGGATCCTATTCTTATTTCATCCTCCTCCACAACTTCTCCAATTGACCTTTACCATAGGATGTGTGCATGGTTACCTTCATATTCCACTATTTGAAACATTGAGGCATCTAGAATGTTATTCCCTAAACCTTTAATGGCGGTAAAAGGATGTCCTTGAATAACTATTAAGGGTAAACCTAAAGATCCTTTGGATTTCTTTGATAATACAGATTCTATTTCTCATTCTTATCGTAGATAGAATAATCCTCAACCTAATGTTCTAGCCTCTTTACCTCCTTCTCAACCCGTGCCTCCTCAAGCACCTAGGTTACCTTCTTCCTTTAAGGAGTATGACTTAGTTGAGCAATTACGCGCTACTCCAGCTAAAATAACTTTATGGGAATTGCTTCAAACTTCTCCTACATATCATGAGGCATTACAAAAAGCTTTATCTACTCTTTCAGCACCGCCTCCTAACCAAGAGAAAAATAATTCATTTTTGGATTACATGCATACTATGCCTTCTGTACCTCCTATTGTATTTATCGATGATGATTTACCTTCTATTGAGGTGCAGAATCAATATGATTCTCTTATGGTTGTTGTTTATATTAATCAGAGTATCATTCATAGAACATTAATTGACAATGGATATGGGCTTAATGTTTGTAGTGTGGATATTCTCAAGGCTATTAAATCCGATCTTACAACCATTCAACTAGATAATATCCCTATTCATGGATTTGATAACATTGCAAAGAAAACTTTGGGTATTATTACTCTACCTATCAAGGTTGGTCTGGTCCTTCTTCACACACCTATTCATGTTATACCTAGACCTCTCAATTATAACCTTTTGTTAGGAAGACCTTGGTTGCATACTATGCATGTGATTCCTTCTACTCTACATCATAAGGTTAGGTTCATTTATAACAATCTGATGTATACATTACACGTGGATGATGCGCCAAACCCTTTCTTGAATGCAGAATATGATAAGATTTATGAACCCATACAACCAAGTAAGGAACCTGAAGAACCTCCTGAAGTTAAAAAAGTTGAAGCTCCATCCTCTTCTTTGACCAAAGATGATTGGGGAACATTCGATTTTAATCCCTCTTTTATAGGAGAATACAAATTTTCTAATCTAGAGTTCATGAAGGAACAAAATAAATTTGTTGTTGCTTCCCTTGAAGAAACAATTAAGACAATAAAACCAGATTATTATGACATTGTGATGTATGTCGCTCCTTTAATTCAATCTAATATGTCTAATAGATATGTTTTTGGTTATCATTTAATTAGGAAATCAGGATTCAATTGCAAAGGATGTGGAAAATATGAGCAAGGTATACAAGTGCCCTTGGACAATGAAGTTTATGATTATACTTATGTGCTAGGATTCAATCCTTAAACAACCATCGGCTTTTCCTCTTAAATTTAATCATATCTGTAGTGGACACTTAAAATTGGTTAATCTGCTTCTCCTTGACATGGGTCAAAAACCAAGTTTGGCTATTTTTCCTAAGGATGAAGCCCTAGCTGAGTTTTTAGGAGCTTATCAAGATCTACCTACGTTTTATCATAAAAGAAGAAACCCTTATTATCTGAATAATGAAGCCTATTTTGGAGAACTTGATGAACAAGATATTTCTCCTTTACCAATGGACTCTTCCATGTAAATTAATTTATTAATAACTAATGCTATGGAAGTTCAAATGGATGAGAATGACTCTGAAAAAACAATCAAAGTGGGAAAATGTTTGAACCAAGATGAACATAATCAATTGGTTTCCCTCTTTCTTGAATATAAGGATATATTTTCTTGGACATATTTGGATATGCTGGGTATAGATCCCAAGATTGTTACTCACAATATTATTCTTAAACCTAATTTCAAACCTGTGAAACAAAAAATCCGAAAGATGAATCTGGGTATTGCCTTGCTAGTGAAAGCTGAAATTGAAAATTTATTAGGTGCTGGGTTAATCCATTCTATTGATTACTCCGAATGGATTTCTAATATTGTGGTTGTTTCTAAAGGAGAGAATAAGATAAGGATGTGCACTGATTTTTAGGATTTAAATAAATCATCCTTAAAAGATGATTTTCCCCTACTGAATATTGATATGATTGTGGATTCAACAGTGGGTCATGCTTTATTATCTTTCATGGATGGGTTTTCAGGTTATAATCAAATATATACCCTATTGAAGACCAACTTAAGACTGAATTTATCACACCTTGGGGAACATTTTTTTGGGTCATGATTCCTTTTGGAATAAGAAATGCAGGAGAAACTTATCAACATGCTATGACCTTGATTTTTCGTGATTACATCCAAAAGATTCTAGAAGATTATGTAGATGACATCTTGGAAAAATCTATACAAAGAGAGGACCATGTGTTTATTCTAAGACAAATATTTGAAAGAATTAGGAGTTATAATATGAGATTAAATCCTAAGAAATGTGCTTTTGGATTTGATTCTGTAAAATTATTAGGATTTATAATCTCTAAGCGAGGCATAGAGGTTGATACTAAAAATATTGATGTTATTGTTAACATGCCTCCTCCTAAGAATATTTCTCAATTACGTCATTTACAAGGAAAAATGCAATCTATTCATTTCTTTGTTTCTAACTTAGCTGATAGAATTGTTCCTTTCACCTCCTTTCTTAGAAAAGATACCACTTTTTCTTCGAACCAGGAATGTAAACAATCATTTGAGTAATTTAAGGAGTATCTTGCTAATCCTCCTATTTTGTAACCTTCTCAATTTAATAAACCCTTCTATCTATATACCTCCGCCACTTCCCATGTCGTGAGTGCTTTATTGGCTCAACATGATAGTGAAGGTAAGGAAAGACCGGTATACTACATTAGTCAGACTTTACTTGAATATGAAACAAGATATACCGATTTAGAAATACAATGCTTGGCTTTAGTTTATGCTTGTCAAAAACTTAGGAATTATCTATTAAACATTGAGGTCAATGTGATTGTTACATTTGATTGTCTCAAACACCTTTTTCTCAAAAATTGATCTCTCTAGTTGTCTGGCTAAATGGGTGATGTTACTTACAGAATTTGATCTTAATTTCATTCTTCAAAAGTCAATTAAAGGACAAGCCTTAACTGATTATCTAGTTGAAGCTCCTTGTCCTCATTATAATACAAACATCAACTCAATAGAATTCCCTGATGAGAATATTTTAGCTATTAAGCAAGAAGATGTTTGGGAATTATATTTTGATGGTTCTAGATGTAAGAAAGGTTCTGGTGTAGGTATCATCTTGGTCCCTCCTACAAAGAAACCAATCCCTATGTCATATAAATTGACCTTTCCTTGTACTCACAATATCATGGAATATGAAGCTCTTATAGTTGGCTTATGGGTAGCTTCATCCCTTCATATTAAAAACTTGGAAATATACGGGGATTCACAATTGATCATCGAAAAAATCAAAGGGGGTTATTAGACTAAGAAATGATAAAATGTCACAATATAAAGAATTGGATCTTGATATCCTTTCACAATTTTCTTCTTATACGATTCAGACTTTACCTAAGAAAGATAATCAACATGGAGACACCATGGCAAGTGCAGCTTCCTTGGTGTGTCTCGAGAATAATATCAAAGACTTTCAATTTACTATACACACTCTTCAACACCCTGAAATTTCTAATAAGGTTAATGTTGATTGTTGTAACTTGCATTTGGATGAATGGTATTCGCATATCTTTCATTTTTTGAAAGACAATACATTTTCTAAATCAGCTATAAGGAACATGTGTAACCATATTATGAAACTTGTAGCATGTTATATCATTTTGGGTGATACCCTTTACAAATGTTCTTATAATGGTTTTCTATTAAGATGTCTTGGTAGAACCAAAGTTCTGATAGCTTTAGAAGAAGCTCATTCTAGTTCTTGTGGAGGACATTTTGGTAGGAAATCTTTAGATAATAAACTTCTTAGAATGGGATATTATTGGCAAACAATGGAACAATATTCTTTTACATTTGTTAAGAAGTGTCCTTAGTGTCAGCAACATGGTAATTTAATTCATGTTCCTACTCATGAGCTTCATAATCAAGTTTCTTCATGGCCTTTTAGCATTTGGGGATTTGACCTTATTGGAAAAATTTCACCAGCTTCTTCTCAAGGACATACATACATCCTCACAGCTACAAATTAATTTACAAAGTGGGTAGAGGCTATTCCTCTCCATTCTACTACTGCAGATGTTATTTGTGATTTTATTCTTAGTCATATTATAGCATGATTTGCTATTCCTTCAATGATAATTTTGGATAATGGTACTTATTTCAAAAATAAAGAAGTCACAAAATTCTTGGAGAAACATCGTATTCAACATAGATTTTCTACTCCCTACTATCCTCAATCTAATGGTCAAGCTAAAGCATTGAACAAATTTATTGAACAAATCTTAAGGAAAATAGTCAATAAGCATGCAAAAGACTAGCATACCCAACTTACTTATGCTTTATGGGCTTATAGGACTAGTATCCGCACTGCCACGGGTACTCCTTATAATCTTTTTTATGGTATTGATTCTATTATTCCATTAGAATTAGAAATACCTTATTTATGTGTTTCATTCCATGGGATAATTGATAAGGATACTTTCTGGGAACAATGATTAAAAGAATTAGAAATGTTAGATGAACAATGAATAAATGCTTTGGAGCATATTAAGGCTTATCATAAATTACTTCAAAAATAGTACAATTATAAGGTGATTGAATGATCATTTTTGGTAGGTGATTTAGTCTTATATGAAAATCAAAGGAAAGTGAATGCTTTACCTGGTGAAAAAGGGAAATTTATCCCTAATTGGCTTGGACCTTTTGTGGTAATTGATGATTTTACTTCAAGTGCTTATAAGATTTCTAATATGAGTGGTGTTCCCCTTAAGGAACCTATTAATATTATGCATCTCAAATGTTATTATCCCTAATACATCAACTTTTCTTCATGTATTTATGTATTCCCTATAGAATAGTTATGTCTATTTTATAGGTTATGTGATTTGAATACATTTATACATCAATTTCATTTCTTTTTTTATGTTAAGTTTTTGTGTATTGATGAAAAGAACAAGTAATCAATCATAGAACTAATTGGTCAAGAAAAATGTTCATATATAAATATCCATGAGTTTGGTACATATATGGCACATATGCCATGGCTATCAATCTCAATCTCTACACTCTGAGGGTTGGTGGCTCCCAGCTCTGTCTGCTCTGTGGTGTGAGGTTGAAGATCTCGGTATGGTAGTCTATGTGCGACTCCTTGATATGCTCATCTCATAGTTGCACTCATAAGCTCTCTATAGGTCAGCCATAAATTTCTCTTCTCTTTCTTTGCACAACCTTAGCTCTTGGTGGATGCATGCAAAAATATCTTCATGTCAGTTCGGATCTCTCTACCTAATAAGGGACTCTCACTCGCTAACTGTCAGTCGGTAGGATAAACAAGTATCCTTCAGAACCTCGAACACAAAGCTCCTCCACTCTGTTACGCTAGCTGCAGAATTCAAACATATCTATCTTTTAGTACTTCTTCTAGAAAAACATTTACTTAAAATATTCTAATCTATTACATAAATCATACCTGGATCTCCCTCCTGAGTATCACCAAAGGATCTAGATGGTGGGGGCATGGAGTGACTACCCTCTCCTCACTCATTGCATCTAGGTCTAGGTGGTGGTGTCTTTGTATGTGCATGGGGAGGTCATCATGATCTCAATGGTATAGAATGGATCACCTGATCATCTGCATATGTACTACCTCCTGGGGGCATATCAAGATCCTTCAAAAGACTGTCAATGATGCTAGCTGAGATTGGCACCTACAATTGAATCCATCTCTTTGGGCCTAAAAAACTAGCATTCGCACCCCCACTAGTGCCACTCCAAACTCTCTTTTCTATGGCACTGAGGTCATCTTACCTCTCGAGGTTGAAATTCCACCACTGAGAATATCTTTGCAAGGCATTGTTGATGATGAGCAGTACAGAGTTTCTAGGTTGCATGAGCTCAAAATGATAGATGAGTGGAGACAAACCACCTTGGTCCACTTGAAAGCATACCAAAACTATCTTAAACAATGCTAAAACAAGAAAGTCTAAGCCTGCCATTTTGAGATTGGAGACTTGGTCCTAAAAATGAATTACAAAACCCAGCCACACAGAGAAAAGCCTGGGAAATTTGAACCAAACTAAGAAGGCCCCTATATATTCATAGAAAGATATGGATCTGTAGTGAATCATATTGCAACATCGAAGGGAGAACCATTGCCAGAAGCACTGAAGAACATGCACCTCCATAAGTATTATGCATGATCTTGAAAAAATACAAAAAAAATTGCAAAAATTTCTATAAAAAAAAAAAGAGAGAAAAAATGGTTGCCTTGATGAAAACTTGGTAAACAGGCATCTTGGCATGCAAAAATAGAAATAAAGAGAAAAATCTCATCCACAAGTGAAAACCTAGTAAACAGACACTTTGGGAAAGTACCATGGTGAAAACCTGGCAAATAGGCACCACGCGTAATAATTTGTTGCTCCAATGTCTATCATGATTCTACCTAGTATTTTTATGTCCTTTCCTGATCACATATTTCACTTTGAATCGACCCTCGTTCCCTTTTATGGTCTGTAATTGGTTTATTTCCTTTGTCTTACCCTTGGTACACCTAGTCTGTATGTCTCCTTGGCCTCTGTACATAGTCTATCTTCTGTCTGGGGGCAGATTCCTGGCACTAACCATCTTTGAATTTGAATTTGAACTGGGGGAAAAACCTTGAATGTGGTTTATCCATGAGATTCCTCAACTATCAGATTGGAGATAACAACTTGTAAATATCTTAATGACCTGAAAAAATCCTAAAAATCCAAATAAGAAGCTAAAAATCTCTAAAAATCAAATATGATACTGAAAAAACCTCTAAAAATCACATACGATGCTGAAAAAATCTATTAAAAACCATAAAAAGCCATGAAAAAAATCCCTAAAAATTGTAAAAAGTCTTAAAAAAAGATCATCACAAAAAGTTCAAATATCTCAAAAAATCCTACAAATTGAAAAAATCTCTTCAAAATCTGCAATAAATTTGTACATAATTGTTTCTTTTACGAAATGATCATCATATTTGTAGACATCCATGGCAGATTCATCATTTTGTGCTTAACAAAATCATGTTCTCACAAACACGATCTAAATCATTGTGACTCAACATTCAATCCAATTGGACTTGTTCAATCTTTTGATCTTTCCTATCCATCAACCAATAAATCTGTCCAATTTATCAATCAATTATCCAATCAGTCAATTTCCACGCTAAGCTATCAATCAAAGAACATTTAATGCAAGTAACAAAAAGATCAAAATTGTTGTTGGCTCAGATTTTTTCAGTGAGTGTTTTATCTTTTATTGATTTTCTTTTTTTGTCATGTTCCTATGTTACTCGATGATATTATTTGAACTTATGAGAGTAGTCGGGATGGTTCATGACCGGTTTTTTCTTTATCTTCTGCCTTTTTGATGATCTCATGAAATTTTGAGGCATGTCTTCTATATGCTTCGAGATGGAGATGATCATCCTCTGTTTGCATCATGTTTGTTTATGCAAAGAGGATGATTTTATCACTCAGGCATTTTGTGCAATGATGCGCCACATCCAGTTTTGCAATATAAAAATAAGCTCTTAAAACATAATTGTACTTCTAAAATCCAAAATCTTTCTATCTTACTCACATTTCTTCACCTAATTTCCACTTTCTTCTAACACTTCTTCAGTCTGTCCTCGCAGTCATCTTGGTCTAGTACTCTGGTATATCAAAAACATGTGCCTCCTGCATACATACATTCATAAAAAGGAAACACAACAAAAACATGTGCATTTTGCATTCATTCATCAACAAGAAACAAACCTCCAAAAATACATTTCTATTTTGCATTCATACATTTCAAATAGAAAAAAAGACAAAAATAATGCTTGCATTCATAACATGTATATATTGTATAAAAAGACATACATTGCAATATCTAAGCATCATCATATAACAGGACAGTAAATCATGTACATAAGCATTCATCATGTGCATCATAGAAATAGTTGCATATCCTATATATATCTCAAAAAAGTATCAGAGTACAAAAATCAAGGTGTTTGTATACACTAAGGCCCGCAGGCTCATGATCTATAACATGTCTATCAAAAATTTCCCTCTGCTAGAAAGAATCTCCTATCAACATCTGCTCTCATGGTTCTCTTGATCCCTGTCCTATCTTAAAGATAAGGCTCCTCCTACCTGATTCCCTCTTTTTTCTAATCTAGCCCAGCACTCCCCCGCTTCTATATGTCCTACGGGAGTGGGATCTACTGGAAGACACTTTGTAACTTGGTTCCCACTACTCTCATGGCACATCTCTCTTGTACATGTCCTTCCAATACTGTGACTCTTCTCAAGCATCCCCTAGAATCTCTGCAACTCTGTGTGCACTGGCATCTGTGATTGTACTAATGAACTGTCACAACTCCTCCTCGGCTCTCTATGCCCTGTACATAGTTGTATCTTGAGAGGCAAGCAATGTATCCCTCTCTACTGTAAATCTGTCCACCTGTGTTGCAAGTGATCCTCACTCTGCAACCCATGCCACTCTATCTGTGTCTCTCTCAAGCATCAGTCAGTCTATCTAGCTCATCATCTCTATGATACACTGTCTCTACTTCCTATCATCCTCAAACCTATCATTAGGCACTTGTATGTCATCCTCATGTAGTGGATCATCCCTATCCTCATCCATCTCCATAGGTATAACACTGAGATCCCTATCAGCATCATCCCCATCCTTGTCGCTCCCCTCATCCTCCTCATCCTAGTCACTCTCCTCATCCTCCTCATCCTTCTGATCCTCATCCTCATCCTCCTCCTCTGTGCTCTCATCCCTAGCCATCCACACTCTTGGTACTAGCACCTCTGGATTAGTCAGAGGAATAGGCCTATGCTCAACAAACCATTGGTCATACTCATTTGTTGTCCCTGCATATTTTATATCTCCACCTGTTCCCAATTGTCTAGGCCACAATTTCTCAAAATCTACGTATTCTACCTGAGTTCATAGTGCTTCACCCCATGCTCTAACCTCACTCCTCAATCATGCAAACAATGTTGTGTCAGTCGGTGCTCCATGTACTCTCTATGGTAGATAAATCTCAATCATAATGTGTTGAACACTACACCCTCCATGATCATGAGCTCTAAGAATCTCCCCTAGTCGATAGGGAAGCCATGGCCTCATCTGTCAGGTACTAGTAGACATGCAATCACCTCATATATCATGGAAATTAGTCTATCATGTTGTCTCGCAACTGTCTCCCATCAGATCTCGTAGTCCCGGATATCAAGGTCCTCATTGTTGCTATCAAATAATCGATGCAGTATTGATCTCCCTGTCGTGGGGTCATACTCTGCTAGCTCACCATGAAAAGGAGTCTTGAGGATGTGCCACACATCCTCCAATGTCACTATCGCCTCACCTGTCGGTAAGTGGAACAAGCTCATCTACGAGTGCCACTGCTCTGCAAGCGCTGTAATCAAGCCACTATTTTCCCTAATATCAGGCATATAAGTGATATAGTAAATTCTTAGTGAGGCTAGGATCTACATATCATGTCTACTCAGTCAGTGCTGGATATCTAGACACATCATTTTGTTCTCTCGTTTCTGTGGTATTGCAAGCTGCTCCTGCGATCACCATGCAACTTTGGTCAACATCCTATACTATATGTTACTTTTTGACCAACCCAGGATCTATTTTGACCAACTTTGACCTAATGTTGACCTTATCCTAGGTATTTAACCTGTTTAGGAAATTTTGGGATGGTTTAGGACCTCCCAAACCCAATTTTATCCCATTTGCAAATCCCTTTACCAAATGCGCAGTTTGACTAACGAACTGTGTAGTTTGGCTTACCAACTACGCAAGCAGCACAGGTGGTCCTGCCACCTGCACTTTTTGCATAGTTGGGAATGTGACCTGTATAGGTGGTCATGTAAGTTGTGTAGGTGGCATGTGTGGACCCCCTTTTGACCTTGTTTGGCCCTTTTTGAGCCCTAAACTGCCTAGAAAATTGTGCAAACCCTTGAAATAACTAAGAGGCTCAGATGTACTCACCTTGGGCCCCCATTGGTTAGCCGTCGATAGCTGCACACTCGTTCCCCTCTTTGATTCTGCACTAGCACTCAATCCATTCTTGCTCTAGAGCTCAAATTCCTCCAAATGTGAGAGTGAAAATGACCTCCAAATCCCTCTCCAAGCCTTTTTACAGCCTCTTGGTTGCCTAGATGGACGTGCAACATTTTCCTTTTGTGTTGGTTGTGATGCTTTTTGCACTTTGCACCTCATATCTTTTGTGTTTGACCTTCATTTTTTTATCCATTCATTTTTGTGGATCCGTCTTGTCATTGTCAAAAAAATGACCTATCATTTGCATTTTTTGGTCGATTTCTCAAGGGGGCACCTATGTATCCCGTTATCACTAGGGCATGTTTTTATGCTATTTTCTTCAAGATTATTTGACACACTACTCATAATCACATTGTATTAAAGAGGGGCAAAATGTAGACGCCCAAAAAGGGTTCCAGCCTGCTAGTCTACGTGTTTTAACATTTTTAACATTACAATTGAAACATTGTTTTGTGACCTAATTATTCCTCTATGTTGCATGTATGATCTTTATTATATGAAGACATTGTGTCTTTCGTCGATAATTGAATACTGAAAAATCATTCAATTATTTACTAATATTTCTATTCTCTTTGTCAAATTGATCATTTTCCTAATCGATTATGATCAACCCTAAACCGATCCTATTTAATTCTAAACCTATCCTATTCAATCCTAAACCGATCCTATTCAATCCTAAACCGATCCTATTTGATCTTAAACCATTTCAAATCATCCTAAATCAATTCAAACCTATTCTATTCTATTCCTAATCATTTTCAGATTTGTTTGGACTCGTTCCAACCATTTTGGGGCATTGTCCAAGATCATTGATGCCTAATTAACTCAAATTTCAAATTGATCAAACCCTTTTCTAAATTCAATCAATCTTGTCATCATTCTAGGAGAATTGTCCAAGTTTATCGATGCTCTATATCCATTTTATCAGCTATTTGATAACATTGTCAAAGTTCATCGATGTCATCATTATCAATCTATCATCATCAATTCAATAGTGTTGTCAAAGTTCATCAATGTTATTTCTGATCATTATTATTTCAGGAACATTGTCCAATTTCATCGATGTTTCCCTATTCCTATTTCAATCCTATGGCACCATCAAAGTTCATTGACGCTATTCTATCATTTTCAAACATCATTATTTGGGCGCATTGTCAAAGTTCATCAATGCCTCGAACCTATCCTAATTCTATCAATATTATCAAAATCAATTCAATTGTACATTAATACCTTCAATTTGATCGATAATTCACTAATTTATCCCCTTGGGATGAATAACCTAATATTTTCCCCTATTCTTTATGAATAAATCATATTTATTCACTCTTATCCTAAGTCTTCACAATTAATTAATTAATTGGCTAATTCTAATTTATGAGATTTTGTAATTTCATAAATGCTAATTTTTATTTATGAGGAATATTGATTTATTTATTGAATTAAATCCTCCTAATCCCACCTAATTTTTCATATCCCTTAATTGTGGTTCACATCCCTATTAAGGTCCTTTATGATATCTTCAATATCTCCTTATTCAATTTCCCCCTAATCATGCTTCCAATTTCCTACCTTCTTTTCCCTCCATTGTGCATTGAATTTATGCATTCTAATTCACCTAATTGCTTCTAATTTTATATAAATTGGGATGCATTCCTCTCATTCAAGTTTTAACCACTATCTCATAGTATTATTGCTATCCACTAGTGCTTTCAAGTTCTTTTTGCAATTGTGTTATTGTCAAAGAGCAACATCAAATCTACACTATGGAGAAGAAAGGAGAGAATTTGAGCATCACTTGAAGGGATTTCTTATGTTTCCTCTTTCAATGTCTCTAATGTTAGATTAGATTGGTTAGTATATTTTTTAGGGTTTATGGTTACCTAGATATACTTCTTATGCCTTTTTCTGATCTTACACTCCCTTATAGGTGTCTGAGCTTTCCCCATTTCTAGACTCATAGGATTCAAACATCATGGAATCAAACTATACAAGTGGATCCCCTAGATTCTAAGGATATTGATTATAGGGGTTGCTTCCATATCCGTCATTTCCTTGGCATGGAATTAGAGCCCCAAAAAAATTGGCCTTTGCGGCCTCATAAGTATTAGCATTAGCTACAGGTATGCTACCATTGTTGGGTTGAGTGTTCCATGGTCTATTGGGTCTTTTCTACCCAAATGGCTTATCTTGTGAATTATTTTTATTTTTTTAGGTGTTGAAATTTTGATTATGATTCTGGGGGTAAGCATTTAGACCAGTGGGCACCCGTTGGTATCCATTTTGGTTTTGTGAGGGATTCAATTTCATCCTGGTGAGATAATTTGTGAGTTGGGATAAGGTTTTCTTCATGTCATCTAGCTTGGAGGCTAAGTGAGTATCAGGTTTGGTTTGGGGCACAACCCTGTGCTCCAAGAATGATGTTTTATGAACCTCATAATAGGGATAGGTGATGGACACTGGTGGGGTTGTGAATGGTTGGGCCAAAATTAGGTTTAACAATGGCATTTGGGTGGCCAAATCTTGACTTCTTAATGAAAATGGATGTGGGGCAGTGAGGTTTCTAATGGTTGGTACGGCTGTGAAGTTCCCTTCTTGCGGGTCCATTTGTTGTGTAAATGTTATGACCTCATCATACACCTTTTCTATTATGTCTCTATCCACTGAGGGAAGTCTTCATAGAAATATTGAAGTGAAGGGGTCCAGGTCTTTAAGGTAAACTTGTATGATGGCTTCAACTGGTATAGTGTAAGGAGCTTCCAATTTTTTATACATCTTTTGGAAACTATGATCAAACATGGCAATGGTATCCTTTGGATCTTTTCTTATTGTTATGAACTATTGATGCGTTGTAGCAGGGTCCACATACAACTTAAATTGGTTAAGAAATTTGGTTTCAAATTTGGGCCATGTAGAAATAGATCCCCGTGGTAAGTTCAGGTACCATTTGTATGCAAACTCCCCCAAAGTGTATAGGAATAGGCGACAGACAACATCTTGGTGGGAAATCTCTTTATGGTTACAAATTTCTTTGAAGGCACGGATGTGATCTTCTGCTATCCTTGATTCTCCATATATAAAATGTGTGCAAAACTTCTCTATATTTTTGGGCAATTCATTGATCTATCAAACAAATTTTAATGGAAAGCTTTGTGCATTAACAAAGAAAGCCATCAGATGAGGTTGTTGCAAATTTTGATTTTGCAAGTTCTAATTTTGGTTTACAGCTATGAGGACAGTTGGCATAGCGATGTGTGGTTGATGTCTAAGCAGATTCTAGGACTTGGTAGGATGGTGAGAGGAGTTCTTTCTTGAATTTCCTTTGTCTCTACAAGCTCTGTGATGGTGAGTGAGTTCAAGGAACTCACCTCTTTTTGGAGATGATCTAAGCACTCGCTCAAACCATTTCAGAGAGAAAAAATTGATATTATCTATATTTTCAGTCTTTTGGCCCTCCTAGCGCCACTTCTATTGAGCATTGTTTTTACACAAGTCAATTGCTAGGATCTCGATATTCAATTTCCTCTCTTGAAATAATAATTAAGTTATTCCCAAGGTTCTCTGGGGTCATGGTACAACCTGCTTAGTAACTTGATTAAAGATAAATGTGAATGTTCACAAGGAAGCATTTGCTGGTACTTTCAAGATGTCAAACTATAAAACAAATTTAGTACTTTTTGGTATTTTCTGATTACCAATGAACATGATTTACAAATGATGCAAATTTATGTTTAAAACCTAAGACAATTCCAGTTACTTTCAGATTTATGACAGAATTTTAAAAGAGTGGGGTAACAAGAATAAAGTAAATTGCTGAAAATGAAATCCTAATGGACATAAACCATTGTTAATCCTTCCTTGTGAATTAAAATGATGGAGACATTTGGAACAAACCCATTAGATATAAATCAGACCATGTCACAATTATATACCAAATGGATGCAATCATTTGGAGAGAAAATGTATTTACGCATGCAAGATTTTCAAAATCTATCAAATCGTGAAGTCACTAAGATATGCATACACACAAGATGGATTTATCGTTGATCCCAAAAGATTATCTTTCCCATACATTAGTCATAGTAAGGCAGATAAAAAACAACAAACTCCATTTTTTAAGAATCTCATATTCGAGAAACAATAAATATAGTTGGCTCTTTGAAAAGAATGAATAAGTAAACACACATTCATCAATTTTGCATAGATAGAAAAAAATATCACACCATGAATGAAGCACCAATTTTAGATCTTTATTGCATCAAGAATCTGATGCTAATACATTGTTTTTGCTTACAATATATAGAGTTATGATCTACAAACTCTGAACACCAAAACTAGGGTATCAGAGGCTCTAAAAATAATGAAAAAAAACTAAAACTAAATCTTTCTAAAGAAAACTATTGATAAACTGATACTTCTCTACTTGCATTGATCCTTGATCCACTTGCAATCAGTTTTCCCATGAAAATAAGGTCAAACTCATTAAGAAAGAAGAAAGAGAGGAGCTAGACTTCCCTTCTTTGTAACTGGATTCTTCTTCTTGATCTCTGATTTCTCCCTTAGAATCTTCATCTGGGGTTCTCTTCGAGGTGGGGACTAATAGAATACCCTTAATCATTTCAAACGAACTCTAGTTATGCATCCATCTAATCCAAAGTTCTATTTTCATGCAAAAAAGTGATCACACTAGAATGGCCCTGAATCTCGACCCCGACCTTTGCCCCAAAATTTTCCAAATGCAAATTTGACTAAGTATGAAACCACAATTTGGGACCCCCAAAATTTCAGACTTTCAGAGGCCAAAAGGCCGAAAAGGTAGCCTTTGGAAAATGGCTAAGTATGAAAGAATTCACCTCTCAAAAATGGCTAAGTTTCGACTGAACAAATCAATTTAGGAACACTTATGGGTGAGAAGCTCACAACCTCTACACTATTTCCTACTCTTCTTGATAGTTTACTTCTTGCCTTTTTTCTTTACCAATGCGTCGTTCTTGCTTCTCACTGAAGATGGTTAATTCAGAAGTGAAGAACTTGATCTCTTCTTTGTGTTTAGAGATCCTTTACATATCCTCCTTGAAGTAGAAAAGTTGGTGTAGGTCCTCTTTGGTGCTAACTCCTAATAGAATTCCTTTGAACTATTGTATCACTTCTTTAGTTGGGCATAGGAGTTGCCTTTCCTCATCTCAGTATAATTCTAAGCCAACACCTGCAAATAAATTCTCTATTTCTTCTACCCATTCTATGATCTCCTTATGCTTTTGATGCACCTTCTCCAAACATTTCTCATGGACTTTCATGGTTTTTTCTATACTCTTGGTCCAGGTACTAAAATTATCTATCTCTTCACCTTCATATATCTTGACCAAAATCTGGAAGCATTGTTTCATGATTATTTTGAGATCCTACAGAGTTGATCACCATTGGGACAATTTAGAGTCTAACCCTCCATCTTCTTCCATAAGATCCACCAAATGGGTGGCTTCCTTTAGGATAACCCTGAATGGTTGGAAGATATCCCTAATCACCTTCTCTCCCCACTATTCAAAATTGTTCTTCCAATTAGCACTTTCTTGAATGAAAGAAGGGGTTACCCTTTTGGAAGTCTAGAGTAGCTTTCTTCTCTAGTACGGCCTTTAATGAGGCCTCTAGTCACTTTGGGTCTATGGAACCAACCATCTTATGAATGAATTTCTACAAAGCCTCACTCTGCTCTATCAGGGACCTGATAGTTTCTTCTATGTGCTGAAAATGTGACACACTTCTATGAGTCATTATATCCAAGATTGATCAAGAATGAGGTCTCAAATGGAAACTCATAGCTATCTATTCATGGAGTGAAAGGGTTTGTAATGGAGGCCCTCAGTTTAGACCTAGTTATTCCCATGCAAGTGCACTATGAAATGAGAGATTCAAAGAGAAAGAGTGAGAATTCTAGTCTCCATGATCACCAAATATGCATTGCAAATGAGAATGAGAACTAATATATATGATAACTCTACATGAAAGGAAACTAATCTATATGATAAAAATGCATGAAAGGAAATATGCAAACTATTCTATGAAGGAAATATGCAAGATTAATCTATAAAAGGAAATATGCAAGATAAATCTATGAAAGGAAATATAAATCTAAATTAACATGAATCTACTCTAAATGGGTTTCCATGGATGCATGAGAGAAGAAGACAAGAAGAAGAAGTTGCATGGTTCAAGCTCAAATGCTCAAACTCTCCTCCAAAATCGCTCTCCAAACTTGTAGCATAACAATACTGTAAAAGTGTATCTCCAAATGAGAATGAGAGGTTTCCTTTTAAAGAGCAATAGACGGTAGAGATTAAGACGTAAAAAGAAATGAGCAATGGTGGAGATTAAATCTTGGTTGATCCATGTGTTCATATCTTCAAAAGGAAAAATCAAAGGCTATGATTAAGAGGAAAAAATCCCACCACTTAGGAATATGTGTAGAAAAAAAGGAATTTTTTATTTATTTTTATTTAATTTATTTCCTTTTTCAACACAAAGAGGGATTTAAGTGGGGGTTTTACTTATTTAATTAAAAGAGGGATTTTCTTTTAATTAAATAAGATTATTTTATTTAATTAAAAGGGGGATTTTAATTAAATAAGATAAGATTATTTCATTAAGATATATTTTAATTAAATAAGATAATATTATTTAATTAAAATAGATTTTAATTAAATAAGATTATTTTATTTAATAAAAAGGGATTGTTTTCTTTTAATTAAATAAGATAATTGATGAAATGATCAAACCTTAGGAAATATTGAAATAATTGAATTAATTACAATTTGATCAAGGAAATTGATTTGAATTGAAAATGTTGCAAAGCATTGATTCAGGAATTTGATAAATTGAATAATGGGGCCCATAGTCTAGGCGACCATTTTAGGGTGCATACATTTGCCCCTCTTTGACTAATGTGTTATCTTTATGGGAACACATGTAGTTAAAGAATGCATTTGAAGTCTGAGATCGATTTGGGATCACAAAATAACCCAGATGTGTGATCGACGGATGGGAACACATCAGGAAAAAGATAAGTTGATTGAAAAAGACAAGGTCAACACCCCTATAAATAGGTAATTGGCATACATCCAAGATAAGAATCTCAAGAAAGGTTTCCCCAAGTGGAACAATTGATAGGATTGATAAAGTTGAATCAAGGATTAAAGTTTGATAGGTACTACCCCCTCGTGATCGAAATTGAAATGACATAGAGGAGAAATAGAAAATTGATAAATTTGATCAAATCAAACTAAAGATAAGGTTATTGATGTAAGATGAAAGATATAAAGATCATAGAACCAAGATAGATCATCAAGAATGAAAGAGTATGCCCCAAGATTATATTAGAAGAAAAGAAGTGGGGTGAAAGCGAATGGAAGATAGAATTTTGGAAGATGTGGAAAGAAATGGAGAGAAGAAAGAGAATTTGCCTTAAGAAAGAGAATGCCCCAAAATCAATCAACTGTTTAAGATACAAAATTTTGATTGAGAACACAAAAGAAGATAAGTAAATTAAGATCAAAAAATGACCACAGTTGATTAAAAGTTCACAAGAAAGATGAAGGAAAACCCTCTCAAACTCATAATGCAGCCTAAAAATGAAAATTAACATGAAGTCTAACAATGCAAGCTACATGAAAATGCAAAGGTGTACTTTCAATAGAGAAACTGTAACATAGGATTTTGTGTTCATCATTCATTAGAGAATGTTAAGGAACTTATTTTCATCATTGGTCCATTATTAACAGACATCGGAAAATCACACAATCATCACTAGTCACAAGCGCAACTATGAAGATATGAATGTGATTGATATCAGATTGGAATGTGGAAAGATTATAACATAAGCATCAAAGACATAAAGTTCAAGATGACTTCGATGTTATCTTACCCAATTTAATGTAACAAAACCATGCTTGCATCAAGGCATAGATGCCAGGATGACCAGAAGAACGGTTGTGCAAAAATAGTCAAGGATGAAGCCTCAAATCTCCTAAGTGTTTCAAGGGAATAACAAGAGACACTCAAGAGTTTCAAGACCACATCCACAAGAAGAAAGAAAATAAAAACATGCCCCATGCCCAAATTCCTCTAGCTATGCATCCCAGAGAGACTTATTAGGCAAGGACACTCAATGAAAGTCAATAATAGACAGCACACAAAGAAAATATCATGACATAGCTCAAGAATTAAGTGTTGTGTTCAAAAATTTAAGTGTTTTAATTGATATTGAGTTCCGAGAATAAGGATCGAATGCTTGCAAGTAGGTAAGATCACATGAAAAAATTGGGTAAGACCAAACCGATGAGCGTTGAAAAACACTCGATGTCAAGGGTTGTGTTGAAAAACACAGTGGGGGTGGTGTTGAAAACACCATTTGGTGAGATTTTCTAAAGACCAACATATCCAAGAGACCAAAGCTAACATAGCTATACCCCCTAGACAAAGGCAAAGACCAATTCCAGACCATGGCAACAAGGAAAAGGCATGATGGAGAAAGGATAAGTGTCGAGGACACGTGCTAAGAAATAGGGGCCTAAAGGCCTCAAGTAGCGCTTGTTTCTAGGTTTTCACCACTTGGATTTTATTACAATTTTTTGCTACCAAGGCGCCTGTTTCTAGGTTTTCGCCAAGGCACTTTTTCTATTTTTTTTTAATTTTTTGATTTTTTGTATTTTTGGGATATATAATTTTTTTGGAGATACATCAAAGCGCCTATTGCTAGGTTTTCACTAAGATGATCATTGTTTTAGGGCATTTTCTTATTTTTAGATTTTTTGACAATATATCATTTTTTTTGGATTTTTTCAGGATCAATAATTATGTACAAAGTGATGCCCCCATATAGAATAAGCATCGTGGATAGAAATTCTTCAGGTGAAAGACATTGATAGGATCAGGGAGCTGCTCTCCCTCTGCTATAGACAGTAAATAAGTACCTAACCCAAAAGCTATTGTAATGATGTAAGGTCCAAGCTAATTAGGTTCAAATTTTCCCTTTTGATCTTTATGCTGTTGATTCTTAGGATTTTCACATAGGACAAGATATCCCACTTCGAATTCTCTAGGGTGAACCTTTTTGTTGAAAGATTTGGACATGCACTTTTGATAAACCCTCATATGGTCAAATGATTCTTGACATTTCTCATCTAGAAGTTCTAACTCTTGAAGTCTCATGGCGCAGTAGTCTTCATCTATAACTAGACCTTTGATGGAAACTCTAAGTGAAGGAATCTCAACCTCCAAAGGTAACACTGCTTTAGCGCCATATGCAAGGTCAAAAGGAGCAGCCCCAGTAGGAGTGTGAATACTCATTCTATAGGCCCACAAAGCTGAATTTATCTGTAAGTTCCAATCTCTACCATTCTTACAAACTGTTCTATGCAAGATTTTAAGAATGGTTTTGTTTGATGCCTCTACTTGACCATTTCCTTGCGGGAAGTAAATGGAGGACCAATGTTGTTTAATCTTGAATTTCTTGAAGAGTTGTTTAAGGTTCTTATTCTTGAACTGGCCTCTATTTTTAGTGATAATCTCAGAAGGCACTCCATATTGATAGATGATATGGTTTAGAATGAATAGACAGACTATCTTTCCCGAGGCAACAGAAATTGGGACAACTTCTACCCATTTAGTGAAGTAATCAGGAGTCCCGAGGCAACATAAATTGGGACAACTTCTACCCATTTAGTGAAGTAATCAGGAGCAGTACTGATAATAAACTTGTGTCTACCTGATGAGTTGGGAAGAATTTTCCCAACAAGATCAAAGGCCCAACACTAAAATGGCCAATGAGATATAGAAGGAATGGGCTCACTTCCTGGAGCATGTATCAGGTTACCATATTTTTGACACTTTTCACATGACTTTACAAAATCTATTACGTCAATCTACATTGTAGGCCAATATTACCCCACCCTAAGCAACCTTTGGGCCATGGAAAGACCATTGGAATGTCCCCCACAGATTCCCTCGTGGATGTCAACTAACACTTGGTCAGATTCTTCCTTTTCTAAGAATCTAAGAAGTGTTCCGTCTAGACCCCTCCTATACAAATCACTAGAGATAAGCAAATGGCTAGAGGCATTTCACGTAATATTTCTTCATTCAGATTGGTTAAAGGTTTCAGGAATAATACCATCACAAAGGTATAAGTAAATAGCATCATAACGGGATAACTCATGACAACGAGGGTACAAATGACATGGATTTTTTGGGATTCATAGATAGGGTGATGTAGCTCTTCCACCAGGAATTTGAATCTAGATTCATGTTTCTCTAACTGAAGGAGTGAAGCAAGTGTAGCCATAGTGTCAGCTGCTTTATTTTCTTCTCTAGGGATTTGCTGAAATGTGACAAATGTGAAGTATCATTTCAAGGAATTAACTATTGTTTGTAAGGTACCAGCTTCTCATTTTTTGTTTGATATTCATCATTAACTTGGTTGATTATTACCTATGAATCTCCATAGATGTGTAACTCTGTGATTCTCCATTCTATGGCCATCTTAAGTCCATTTGTTAAAGCTTCATATTCAGCAATGTTGTTTGTACATGGGAACAATAACTTGTAAGACTTAGGAATTGTGTACCCATGAGGAGAAACAAACAACATTTTCAATATTTTCACTGAAGATCTATCTTGAAAGTAGCTAGGGAGACAATCAAGTACCTCATCCTTAGGCACCTCAAAGAGGTTTTCACCCTTAGATATGTCATTTCTTTTTACTTTTTTGGTTCTAACATGACCACACAGTGGTTTTCACCATTAAAACTCCTATTCTTTTGATTTTCTTTCTTTTTATTTTGTGACTAAGGTACTTGATGTCTGGCTCTATCATGCTGGTAGCCAGTTTCTTGGTGGAAGAAACTATGGGTTCAATGGCATTTAGGTAATAGGCTATCTAATAATTATTTTGAAATGTTAAAATCTCAGGTTCTTGATAGCATTGGGACCAATCAATGAGGTCAAGATAAACAAGAGGTAGGTCAACAACTAGTTCAAGATTATAAATGTGAATGATATTATCACTAGTGACCGAAGAGTTAGAGTCTGTCTAGTATCCTTCTAAGCTTCCCAAATCAAGATTGATCCTAACAAGTGAAGAATCGTCCACTAAGGAAACATGTGGGTTCAAATCCTCTAATCCTACACGTGACTCATTGACTACCTTTGGTTGAGAACTGTAAGTGTGGATGGCATCAACATCCATGTCAACTATGGAAGGTTCTGAGAAGGAGTCACATTCATACTCATATGAACTTGTGTCTGAACTACAACTAGGATGCTTACACCATGAGGGTTTGGGACATCTTGATGTGGAAGGTCTAGTGTCATCAAGAGTAGCACCTTCTCTTTCCATTAAATGAACAAGATTCTTTCATTGACGTTCTTTGAAAGGATCTTCTACATTTGATTTATCTTGTTCTAAAGTTGCAACTGAGGCATGAGTGACCAGAATATCTGAATCTCCCAAGAGGAGTTTAGTGGAAGGGACCTGATTTTCACACATGTCTTGCTGATTTTCCAAACTAGGTACGTATTCTGGTTCATCTTCACCATCTGACTTATCAAGGATAGGGGTGGTGTGCTTGTTGCGATTCACAAAGCCTAGGCCAACCAACTTCTTAGATTTGCATCCAAAAATAGCATGATCAAGAGGTTCACCTCTAGCATCCAATCTGTGATTAATAGGTCCATGTCTGAGATAGCCCATTTGTCTAAAAAAAGTATATCCTCATCTGTAAGCCTTAGGAGAGGGAGAGAAGTTCTCATTGTGCATATATTTCTCTTCTCTATAGATTTAGTCTCTAACAAATGTCTCTTCTTTCTCATCTTGAATAGGCACTAAGGACTCTACAAACATGCCAAATAAAGTCATAGCTAAAGAGGAGGGTCTCTTTTCTTGTGAAGATTTTCCATAAGACTGGGGTGAAACTGGTAATGTTGTAAGGGAGTTGAGTTGATACCCCCCCATGCCAAGGTCTACCGACTTGAGCTTTTCTTTACATTCAGCTAAGGTTGCGTCAAAGTCTTCTGCTTCTCTATTGAGGGGAACATGAGTTCCTTCTGAAATTGAGTTAACAGATAAAGTGTTATCCCTAGGTATACAAATATTTATTCCATTGTAGGGGAACTTAACACACTGATGATAGGTAGACGGCACCACTTATATATCATGAATCCATGGTCTACCAAGTAAGATATTATACACAAGGGAGCCAGCATCAACTATTTGAAATAAAATATCTTTTTCAACAGGGTCAATCCTAACAGGAAGGATGGCCAACCCATTAGAACTTCATAATGCCTCATCATGGCTTTGATAGTGATGCTTTTCCTGGTATCTATGACTTTTTCAGAATAACCCAACTATTTCAAAAGACTAAAGGAACAAATATTAAGCCCATCACCCCCATCTATCAACACACACCTAACATGGGTTCTGTGGATCATAACCTCAATATGAAGAGCAATATTTTGTTGGTGGCTCAAGGATTTATCATCATCCTTTGAAAAGGTAAGGTAATGAGGGCTAGCAATGTGGTTAACCATGTTCTGGAATTGATCAAGCTCTAAGTTGTTGGGGATGTTTTCCATGCACAAAGCATCCTCAAGGACTTGCTTGCATCTCAAAGACAACTCTAAGAGCTCAAAGATCAAAATCTAAGCTGGGGTTCTTTGCAACTGATCAACAAGACTATAGCTTGACTTAGGATTAACTACTGGTTTTGAGGTGACATTCTTGGATGCCACTTGCTTAGGTATACTTGATTGACTCGAATTGGGTCCTCTAATGACAATGGGACCTTGAATTTGTGTGACAACATTGAGGGCTTGCGATGACACTCTAGAGTTAGGACCCGTTAGCACCATGATGGGTTCATCATCAAAGATAGGAGGAGATTCCACCTCTAGATCATAACCATAGGGATCTTTACCCCTCATCATGTTGACATTTTCTTCTCCAAATTCAAGCATGTTGATAGTATTATCCGCATCTTTGTAGGTGTAATTGATCTCATCTTTTCCATTCTTAGCCTTTGAGGTTTCCCCCTTTTCATATTTGGGAAATAGTTATTTGAATGCCTTATGATTGGTGTTGGTGTTCAATCCATCTATCTTAAGTTTGTCACTCTCAATAAGATCTTGAATCATATGCTTGAGTTTCTAGCATTTTTCAATGTTAGGTCCAATACCATTATGAAACTTGCAAAAAGATTTCTCGTCCCACAAATGTGGCTTAACATCAGGTATATAATGTTTCGTGGGATCTTGAGGATGTGCAAGGTTCTTGGCAATGATCATTTTCAAGACATCCTCATATGAGTCACCAATTTTTGAAAATTGACGTCTTTCCTTCTTAGGCCTATCTTGGTATCTCAACTTGCTCTCTTGTTGTTTAGATGTGTTGAGCTTCATGGATTGAGCCACACTAGACAAGTGGAACATAGTTTGATCTTTTGGTTGGGAGGAGTCTACAACTCCATCATTGACCACTTGTTTGTTCCTATTCTAGTGTGGGTTCTTTCCTTTATCCTTGTTAGATTTGTTGTTGTTTTGACCATTATTGTTTTTGTTGTTTCCATGTTTGGTCAAAATTCCTTGTTCATCAAAACATCCTCAATCCTACATGCAGTTTCAACCATGGTGTAAAAGGAATCAAAAACCATCTTCCTAACTTCATACCGCATTTTGGGAACCAAGTTGCTAACAAGGATGTCAATCTTTTCATTTTTAGGAATGGTTCTAGAGTAGCGAGAGCATTGTTGTCTCCACCTTTGCAAGAAAGTGACAAAGGATTCCCCTTGATTTTTCTTCAAGTTACATAATTCCAACATGGTGATTGATCTTGAAAGGTTGTATGCAAAGTGTTGAACAAATCTGTAGATAAGCTCTTTGAAAGTCTTAACAGGAGGAGTTATGTTGGTGAACCATTCCATTGCTTGACCCTAAAGACTCCTTGGGAACAATCTCATGAGGTACGAGTCATCTTAATGGAAATCAAAACTTGTAGTGTAAAATTGGCGCACATGATCGTGTGGATCTCCATTCCCATCATACTTGTCATATTGAGGGATCTCAACCTTTCTAGGGAAGTCTTTCATGTTTACACTTTTGTCAAAAGGATTAGGACAAATTGAATCAAGTGAGAATGAATTCTGAGGTGCTAACATCTTTTCCATCATGCTCTTAAGTTGTTTGATCTCCTCTTCTTGAGATGGACCTTGCTTCTTAATCTTTTTTTCCACATCAAAGTTGTAGGGGACTCTAGCACCCTTGTTGATTAAACTCTCTAGGAACTTGTCTTTTTTCTGCTCTAAATATTTCTCCACATATTGTTGGGCGCCAAAAATGTGTGCTGAAAATGTGACACAATTCTATGAATTATTATATCCAAGATTGCTCAAGAATGAGGTATCAAATGGTGACTCATAGCTCTCTATTCATGGAGTGCAAGGGTTTGTAATGGAGGCCCTTAGTTTAGACTTAGTTATGCCCATGCAAGTACACCATGAAATGAGAGATTCAAAGAGAAAGAGAAAGAATGCTAGTCTCGATGATCACCAAATATGCATTGCAAATGAGAATGAAAACTAATCTATATGATAACAATGCATGAAAGGAAACTAATCTATATGATAACAATGCATGAAAGGAAATATGCAAACTATTCTATGAAGGAAATATGAAATATTAATCTATGAAAGGAAACACGAATCTAAATTAACCTAAATCTACTCTAAATGGATTTCCATGGATGCATGAGAGAAGAAGACAAGAAGAAGAAGTTGCATGGTTCAAGCTCAAATGCTCAAAATCTCCTCCAAAATTGCTCTCCAAACCTACAACATAACAATAGTGTAAATGTGTATCTCCAAATGAGAAGGAAAGGTTTCCTTTTAAAGAGAAATGGATGGTAGAGATTAAGAGGTAAAAAGAAATGAGCAATGGTTGAGATTAAATCTTGGTTGATCCATGTGCTCATATCTTCAAAAGGCAAAATAAAAGGCTATGATTAAGAGGAAAAAAGCCCATCACTTAGGAATATGTGTAGAAAAAAAAGGAAAATTTTATTTATTTTTATTTCATTTATTTCATTTTTCAACACAAAGAGGATTTAAGTGGTGGTTTTACTTATTTTATTAAAAGAGGGATTTTCTTTTAATTAAATAAGATTATTTTATTTAATTAAAAGGAGGATTTTAATTAAATAAGATAAGATTATTTAATTAAGAGAGATTTTAATTAAATAAGAAAAGATTATTTAATTAAAGAGATTTTAATTAAATAAGATTATTTTATTTAATAAAAAGGGATTGTTTTCTTTTAATTAAATAAGATAATTGATGAAATGATCAAACCTTAGGAAATATTGAAATAATTGCATTAATTACGATTTGATCAAGGAAATTGATTTGAATTGAAAATGTTGCAAAGCATTGATTCGGGAATTTGATAAATTGAATAATGGGGGCCCATAGTCTAGGCGACCATTTTAGGGTGCATACATCTTCATCTTTACTCATGAAACCTAGAGCATGTTAAAGCCCTAAATTTCTCAGAGTCTTACTTCCTTCTCTGGTTGGTTTTCCCAGATCTACCTCTTCAAATGTATAATACTTTGGGGTTATTTGTGCTTGAGATGTGGTGGTAGAGGGAACTACCACCTGTGCCTTCCAGCGACCCTTGGTGTCTTGAGTGACGTATGATATGGTTCTTTCTAATATATTAGTCTCTGTTTTATGGAAAGCTTTCCCTAATAATGACATATATGTATCTTCTCCATCCTCTTCATCAATGTAAGTTCTTTTTCATAGCTAGATTTCTTTCGTGAACCAAGTGGGTTTACCAAAGGTGGTAACTGGCTCATACACGGTGATGTGAAGGACTGAAGCCAAGCTTTGTGATTCAGGGGTCACCCCTCCCCTTTATCTGACTCTTCACCATGTTTACCCTCTTCCCTAGTTTCTTCCTCATTCATCTATTCTTCATGTCTTTCTTCCTCTCCCTTCTCTTCTTCTCCTTTCTCTTCTTCCCTTGTAGCATTTGGTTCATCTTTATCTTTGCCTTCATCCCCAAAGGAACTAATTGATATCTCTACACTAAGACCTCTCATGGATTCCAATGTGGTCTTGAGATGAGGTGTAGCTTCTCTACTCACCGACACTTGGGGGGTCAGGCTAGAGGAAGGCATAGGAATAGATGGTGGTGGAGTGGGAATTTGCATTGTAGGTGGTGGAGTAGAAATATAAGGAGGTGCAATTGGTGTGGGAGTTGGGATAAAGAGTGGTGCAGTAGGAATAGGAGCTGGGATAGAGGTCGGTGGAGTAGGAATGTAAGGTAGTGGAGTTGGTGTTGAACTTTCTCCTACAGTCTTATCCCCTTATATGTTCTGGGTAGTGCTAGCATCTTGAGTTTTTGTCCTTCGGTTGGTGCTAGAATCCACTCCTGTGAGAGGCACATTTAGTGTGGGGTTTGTGAATTGGGATGAAGGTGGAGTAAGGATAACCTAAGGATTGATGGGTGATTGTTCTCCGAGCTTAATTCCTATTGTGGAGTCAGGTGTATGCAGCCCCAGATCTACAAAGCCCTCAAGGCCTTCCAAATTTGACATGAGGAACTCATCTGAGCCAAGATTATCCAAAGGGTTATCTTGCTCCTTTTAATTTTATGTCCACTTTTCTATAGTCTCCTTTTTTCTTAGAGTGGCTGCTTGAGATCTTGTCCTTCTGATTAACGGCACCTCTTCTAGTTCTAGTTCCTCTTGTAAAGTCTCCAGTCGAGGAGAGGCAGAAGCTCTCTTTCTTTTGTAAGTATTCTTACCTTCTCCAATGGTAGGGGGAGACAGGTTGGAGGTGGAAGGGCCTTCTCCTTGGGTGGCCTATGATGTTCTAATAGGGGGATCTATCTGCACTATCATCCTTGTCTTTGGGGTATTGTGCCTAGGGTTGGGACCATATTCTACTGCATGTTCATGCCCATATACTATTCCCAGGTTTTGGGGTGGGGCCTTCTTGAGCTGGGGAACTGTGGGCCTCTCTCCATGTTTCTTGTCTGCCTTCTTGGGTGGATACATTAGTGCCTTCATGGGAATAGGATCCATTTGATAATTCTTGTTGATCCATGCCATTTTTTGTCTGACCACATGTCTTGCTTTGAATTCAATGTTGTCATTGTCTTCTTTATTTATCTCTACATTCAAGATAGGTCAATTGTATATTTTATCAATATTATAGATCACCTCTAGCATGTTATCTTAATATTTGTCCCAAACCTTGGGGGGCTATTAACCTCTAAGGCCACTTATGCTAATGTGATGGACATCCTGCAATAATTCTTGATCCTCACTTCGTGTTCATCCACACAATTCATCCAATGATCTTTAGTATGTGGCTTGTAGATATAGAATTTTCCAATTATATGGTTGTATGTGCCTATAGGGTCGAATCGAGCCTGGATTGTTTATATGTTTGGAGTGGGCACTCATCCTACTCAAAGGCCAATGACTTGGAAATATTCATATCTTGGAGAGTGTAGGAGCCTATGGAAATGGGGAAATCCCAGCAATGCTTCTTCTTCTGTTTGATATTTTCATATGCATCTCTGAGATGCCTATCCATTTCTAGGATGATTACCCAATCAAATGGATACCTAGGTAGTTTCTTGGGGTGTACAATACATCCTTCCACACTGATGTATGTGAAGGTTCTGAATTGTATGTAGTATGCCCCTACAGCCCTTATTCTAGTAGTAGCCTCCTCTGATAATCTCTTTGCATAATCTGTTAGAGTAATCAGTTTACTCTTTTTCGGCTTATGCTTTCTCTTAGGTGCATATAATTAATACTTTATATTAATTATATTGCGCATCCTAGCTCTTAGGTTTTAGGGTTTGTTCACCTTTATAAGGTCGAACTTTGTAATTACTCTTCATTAATTCAGTTAATATTTTTGCTCTCACTTTTTGAGTAAAAACTGAGTTTCTCTTTTTTCCTTCTTTCACTTGATTTCTTGTGATAGGTTTTTGCATGTAGCTGGATCTTGGCATGAATCTGATCTTTCATCAGATTCTACATGGTATCAGAGCTCAGAGTTGTGGCCGCCTGTTCCTGATTTGAAGTTTTTTTTGAGTTTCAAGGGTTTCATCTTTCAGCCGTAGTTTTGGTTGAATCTG